>CM046660.1:164841141-164878406 GCA_025594165.1 Tamias sibiricus | reverse complement strand
CTCCTGTCTTAGGTTGATATGTCGGCCACATGAGACTGTCCCGTGCGACTGTGCCTGTCTTAGGTTGTCCCCCTCTGGGGATCTTACCCGTCATTGGCTAACCAGCCATCCAATGGAGCCCTTTAGGACCGACTGTGTATGATGACTAACAGCTGTCCAATTGTGAGGAGATGTTGCGGCTTTAAGGCGTCAAGCCTTTTGGTGATGAGCCAAATTGCATAGCATATCAAATTGTTTAAACAAATCAGCTGCCCTACGTTCCATCAAGTAACACACTGAATTCTCTAGACAAATACCCGCAAGGCATTGTCCCGTAAAGTCCCAAACAATGAAAGATCAAAATGTCCATTTGTTATAACATGTTGATGTAGGAGGCCCCATGCATGTAGAGCAGAGGCCACACTGTTGGTGAGGTTGTTTGATGCTTGAGCAGCAGGGATCCTTGCGGCAGCCGCGATCTCTGCAGCTGCAGCAGCAGCAGACGTCTTTTTTATGTTTAGACAATGCCACCAGCAAATCTTCAGGGCCCGCTACCTAGAAACTCAAGCATCAATTATTAAAGGAAAAGCAGTGCTATTGCAGCACTGAGTCAAGACGCGAGTTGTCAAACTACAAAATAGAATAATTAGATTAGAAAATTAAAGTTGATTTTTGTTCACACACATCACTGGTTGAGCTTCTACAAACATAAGTTGGAAAAATATCATATTTAGAACAAAACAAAGAAAGACTGAGGGTAATTACTGCATTAAAGATAAATTAAAGAAAAGGTAAAGGCACTTTAGAGAAATAATTTGTTAGCTGGAACCCTTGAGTCTCTGTATACAGAGCAATCTTTTACCTGTTGAGATAATAGAAATTAATGAGCTATTAAACAAATGAAGTTAATAACAAATAAACAATCTTATGTCAAAACACCAAAATATCAGGTTATATAGCACTAGTCATATTGTTTGCTAAAGAGAAGTCCCAGGGACACCTATAAATCAAAATTGAAAATATCTTCATTTATAAAATTATTTACTCTTAATTGAATACTCTTAACCTAGAATGAATTAAAGTTATTTGGATCCATATGTGTACATATATATATATTTTTTTTCATAGCGCTTGTTATTTGTGACGTCACACTGGACAGATGCACAAACATACAAACATATATTTGTGACGTCACATTAACATGAAATGTAGACAAATATACAGACATAAAGACATGTATAAAAAGAAAAAAAAATACAATAGTGTGCACACTAAAGAGAGATCTCCTCGTCCCAGCCGGGAGGAATGACACTTAAGTTGTGAAATGTTTTGAAGGACTCTTGAGGGAATCATTCTATACCTTCATCTTGGTCCTCTTGATTTTGTACATTTTTTATTAATCTTGATTCTTCAATATTTTCATCTTGATCATTTTGATGTGGTACCTGTTTTATTAATCTAGATGGTATCAATATTGGAGAGGATTCGTGTTTTGGAAAAACACAAACAGATCCTCTTCCCCAAATTAATACTGGATCTGGACCCTTCCATGTACCTGAAAGAACATCCTTCCAGTAAACCAAAGGTTTATGTTGTTGGTGTGGATTCCAATGTCTGTCTCCAGCAGAATAACCATTAGAGTCTAAAGTTAAAAAATTTAAGGTAAACAGGGAGATGTAATAGAGCCCAGGGACCAGGCAGGTCTCCTATAAACATAATGTCACTCTTACTAGCAACAACAAACTCGTGTGCCATTTTCTTTTCATTTTTCCTAATCTAATAAAAAAGGTGTGAGTCTTTCACCATGCATAAAAACCATGATTTTACATCTCATAAAGATTCACAACCACTGGCGGATATAAAAGACACTGTAGACTATTTTTTTCAAGTAAATTTAAAATTAAATAAATTAAGTAATCAAGTAAATTTTTAAAAAAATTAAAGGGCTATAAAAGGGCTACCCAAGGCAGCAGAGCTGTTCATGCCCCTGTGGCTTTGGCATTACCCCAATAATTTCTGTACATTCTTTGTAATTATGAAGCATTTGGTATAATCTGTGAGAATTCGCATAATCAAATTTTGTTTTGGATTTAAGTGTATATTTAGGTGAGTCAGAAAATAAATCAATAGCAGATCTAGATTACCCCAGGCTAACATTTGTTCTTCAGAGAAATGGATAGGTTCATGTACTTCAAATAATCCTCCAAAAATATAATTTCTGAGACCTAGTATAAGAGATATAGGTAGTCTCCTCTGGTTTAACGGGCATTTAACTCTTAATTGTTGAAGCTCTTAACATGGCAAATTTAAATCCTTTCAATTATTTTAGGCTAATGGTAAAAGGAACCAAAGGGAGTTCTAATATTTCTTCAATATAAATCAATTTCATTTTCCATTCAACATTAGACAACAAGGCATTTTAATCCCCTAATTGCTATTCCTAGGGAATAGAAAAAAAAATTAAAGTGGGTGTTACCAAATACTCCCCTAGGCATGAAAATCTCAATTAGGCATTTGTAGAGTGCCTAATTTACAGAAAATTCCCAGGGAACAATTTAAGATAACTAGTTGCAAAACGTTAACCTAGGTAAGTTAATGAGATGATTTGCTGAATAGGGCAATTATTAATAAGCCAATTACATGTTTAAGGGCAGCTACTGAAAAAATGGTCATTTTACTTTGATATAGCTCTTATTAAGCAATCCTTTTTGTCAGAAAGTAGATATCAGGGCCACATGACAATTAAGGACACTTCTTAGTAGTAATTCTGAAGTTGTAATATCAGCATATAGAGAGATATTTGCTATCCTTCATAAAAGGAGGGGGTCAGAGGAAAGGTAGAAGGATTCATAACATTTCTTAATTTGTAGAAGCTTCCTCAATGTTTCTATTCATAACAAGAAATAGTCCATTAACTTGCTTTACAAGGTTTCATGGGATGTACAAACAAATTATTAATAAAAACTGAATAATTATAAAATTAAAGGACAAGAGAGAAGATGAGCTCATAATAACTAGACTAATTTTGGGTTCTTCTGACTCTTTTGATGTATGATTTATGATTTTCTATGGACATAAAGCATTTTCTGCATTTCTGGATTTCCTGGCAGCATGGTTCTGTTGATATTTGTATGATTGTTTAAAAAGATACAAAATTCTACAATTTCAGATTGCTACTGTGACTATGAGACAGGTGATTTAGCAATCTGGATAACTCATACATATATATATATATATATATATATATACATATATATATATAAATGTATATAATAATATATACATATATACAAGCATATATGTATATAAAAGGAAAGATATGTATGCAAAGATAATTTCCCATTAGATTTAGGAACATTAAAGTTTGGAATATTTTAGCACAATGCTTTTAAATTTTATTTTTTTATTATGATAAGTAACTCAAATTGCCTTTATTCCATGTCCTGAAATTTGGTAAAATTTTGGAAATTGAGTCTTATATAATATGTCTATAAACCTCTATCACCCACATACTACTCAAGGGAAAAAAATCTAATTTTTTTTCTGGTCATTACATTCTGTGTTCTCACATCCATAAAAACTTGCATATAGCAAAGTACCTTCTTTACAACTAATTTTAAAGCTTTTTTGTGTTCATTATTTCTCTTATTTATTTATCTATCATAAGATTATATGTAATTGCATAACATGAGTTGATTTATTCACTGATACATGTGTTCTTTCTGACAGCAAATACTCTATTTTATACTATCAATACAAAGATGAATAAAACTTGTTCCCTTCTTTCACAACAAAGAACTTTCACTAAAACACTTCGTACTTTTTAATGCTCAAAGCTATTCATTGTTTAAAAGTTTCAAAAATTAAGCCTATAGCTTTAAAAATATTCCAGTGTGCTCATTAAATTATTATTGACTAAGAAGTGCTCTCAACAGAAGCTCAACTTTATTATTTATCATTTTAATGCCCTTTTTAAAATTATCTCTTCTTTTCTGTTCCAATTGAGATATTATATAACCTCCCAGACTCCAAATGACTTAAGAAGGTCAATTAAGACATAAAAACATATGTTATAGGGGCTGGGATTGTGGCTCAGCGGTAGAGCGCTCGCCTAGCACATGTGCGGCCTGGGTTCGATCCTCAGCACCACATACAAATAAATGCATTGTTTACAACTAAAGCAAAACAAATAAATATTTTTTTAAAAAAAACCCATATGTTATAACCATTGTTGTTGGTCCCTAAGGCACATTCCTCACAATTGATTTGAAGCTACGGATTTTCTTTAGCCTTTTTTAGCTCAAGAAACCTATTTAATGTGCCAACACTAAGTGATGGTTATGATCCCATAGCTATCATCAAATTGGAAGAAAATTTGTGAAAAATTCATGGAGACATTTAAGACACTACTTATTAAATTATGTGGAGTTATATTGACACTGCAAGTACAAAATAGACATGAATATTCTGTATTCAAAACAACTTCTGCATTTTTATAAATACTTCATTTGATTAATATGCTTGTCTTTACTCTCCAAATTCATGATTTAATCTTACTGCTCTATAGTTAGAGGTGTTAATTTTCATGAAAGATCCACAGAGATATCTCAGTTAGATCTTATTATTCTAGTTCTATTCTAATAAATTCTGTTGTCTTAATGGATGAGTGAACAAAGGCATGTGCTCTATTTCAGGGTAACATAGGAAAACATGTGCTTCCTGGTTCACAATCTACAGGGATGTGCATACTATCTATATTAGTAAATGGGAAGTCCAGTCTTTTGCCATTAACATATTTAATGCTTATATTTACTGTTGCTAGAAATCAAGAATCATGTAAGAAGCATATTGTCTCTGTTGTTTTTCTCAGAATACAAAACACATACTCCTGTCTACAATGGATTTGAAAGAAGAAATCTTGTGAAAATCTTAAGGGTGTTAATTATTTTCCAGATTCTCTATCTGCTTTTTTTCCATAGAGGTTATCTAATTAAAAAAATGAATTTCTTATCTCTCATTTTCTCACATTATTAAATTGGACTTTGTTCACTGTGAAATTCATGGGGGTTTAGAAACTAATAGATGAAGTGGTTTAGGACATACAAAAAGAACAGATGCTCAAGATCCCTTCTGAAAAAGTACTCACTTCAATGTAAGTGAAGAATATCAAGTCAAATGCCATTTTAAGCTCTTAGTGCCAAATGGTCTTGAAAAAAAAAAAACACATTTTAAATGTCAAGAAAAATGTGAATAAAATTGTTCCTTTATAAGATTAGCTATTACTTAACCACAATAATATAACTTATTTAATCACAGTCCCTTGAATGGGACCTTCAAAGCAAGAAACTTGTAGATAAGAGATGTAGGAAAGGGAGGGACAAAACATAAGAGTATGTAGAATAGTTTAACACATTGAAGTGGAAGGCATACTACTAAATGATATACTAAGAGGAAAGTGTTCCAGAATGGCTGTATTTGGAAGCACAGGATCTACTCAGTTGAGGTTAAATGGGGTAGTGGTTGAGGTGTTGATATAATTTTCACAGGCAGATGTTTACTTGGATACTATGCCTGCAAACTGTGTTTTTTGTACAGTCTTATCTTCTGCTATCTGTGCCTTCTCTTCATCAAGGGGCAAGGTTTTGACTGCTTACCACGCCTTAAAGGACCGGGGCTAAACCAAGGGGTGTGGCTATGACATAGCGTGAGAGGCTGAACCGCCTTGCTTGCTGATTGGTTAGTTCTAGGCCTATTTAAGTCAATGCTTGTTCAATAAAGGGAGTTCTTCGGACATCTTCCGTGCTATATACAAGACTCCCTAGATGTGGCGTGTGTTCTATTCAAACAAACAGAGGTAAGGCATCTAGCGATTTCTGTCCTTAAGCTCACCCCGCCGGGTGAGTTGCAATCGTTCCTGCTGGCAGGAAAATTTCCTTCTAGGGCCCAAGAAGGGAAGCACAACTCAGAGCCCGGCTCCATTCATAACTCAGCGACCCCGGCAGGTTGGCGTCCCAAAGTGGGGCAGGGAAAAAATCATCGGTGAGCTTAACAAGGTTAGAGACGCAGCGTCTCTTTCGCTGGCAGAAATATCCTTTTATTATGGGACAAATTTTAGCATTCAGGAAATCAGGAGACCCAGCCCTCGAGGCATGGCGCGGTATATTGAGAAAGCAAGGTCTCCAAATATCTGACAGCCAATCGGAGGTGATCTGGAATTCGTTAAAACGGGCGGCTCCCTGGCTCCCAAAGTCTGATTTTGATTCTTGGGAGACTTGGAATGAAATAAAACAAATTTTAAGGGACCGAGAAATTGAGTACGGGGAATCCCCGCCTCCGGGAGTTTATCCAGCTTTATCCGCCCTAAAAGCGTACTCGCTTTTACAAGAAAAACAAACACCTAATTTTTCCCGGTCCGCGAATTTAAAGAAATCTCACTCCAGGGAATTAGAAACTACAGCCCCTCCTTTAGAGAGATGTAACAAGGTCCCTGAAGACAAAGACCTCCGGCCACGTAGCTCGAATCTTTATGAGAGGGAGCATTCAGCGCCATTACTATACCAAGAGGCGCCAGCACCCTCTAGTGGGCTTTCACCTGTAATGGCATTTCCAGTTAATTTAAATCCGAGGGAAGACAAACCAAATCTATGGTATCCCTGGGAGACTCAAGAATTAAAAGAATTAAAAAAGGCTGTAGCAGAGGATGGTGTAAACTCACCATGGGCAGAATGTATATTACAAAATCTCGCTCATCGTGCCTGTACCACTAGAGATTGGAAAGATCTAACAAAAGCTGTGCTCCCAGGACCTTTATTCCTTAAATGGTGTGCATATTTTTCTGATGAATGCCATACGCAGGCTGAGCGGAATCAAACAACAAATCCTCCCATACCAATAACCTTTGGGATGCTGTCAGGAACTAGTGATCAGTATGCCACAGGAATTCAACAAGCAGAATTACCAGCTCCGTACCGAGAACAGGTGCGAGCTCTAGGGCTGGCAGCATGGAAAAAGCTAGAGGAAGGCCCCACAGAGCTTCCTATAGCTGGAATCACTCAAAAAGCTAATGAAGATTTAGCCACATTTATTGAGAGAGTGGAAAAAAGCCTTCAAAGGAAATTTCCACCTGGTACGATGAGGGACCAATTCGTAAAAATGTTAGTGTGGGAAGGAATGACCGCAGATCACAAACTGGCCTGTGCTGGGTTAAAAGATAGGTCCTTGGGAAGATGGATTATTGCCACCAAAGATGTGGGTTCAACAACTCACCAATCTCAGATATTGAGCACTGCTCTCAATGCCCACACTGAGGTATTAGCAACAGTTTTAAATGGAAAAGGAACCTGTTTTAAGTGTGGACGGCAAGGCCATTTTAAAAGAGACTGCCCTAATGGCCATGGTAGGCCTCCAGAATGCTCCCCGGCCAGACTCAAAGTCCAGCTGCCCCTAGAACACTCTGTCCTAGATGTAAAAGAGGATATCATTGGAAAAAAGATTGCAGGTCTAAATTTGATGTTCAGGGGAAACCTTTAAACTCCTAAGGGGGCAGCCTCCAGCCCCGTTACATCAAGGAGGTTCACCTGCTCCCAGTCCCCCTCAGGTCCATTGGACAGTTCCTATTGTTCCAGGGATTAGACCAAAGATGGATATTTATATATCAGGAAAGAAATTTCATTGCCTAATTGATACTGGGGCAGATCGTACTATACTAAGGAAAGAAGAGATTCCACCCCAATGGGAACTAATCCCAGGGCCTCAGTTACTTGGAGTAGGTGGAAACACTCATTCAGAAGAGACCAGAAATTGGCTTAAATGGAAAGATATAGATGGAAACCAAGGGGAAGTTCGCCCCCTTGTGGCCCTTGGATTAACCTCTAATTTATTAGGTCAAGACATCCTAGGAGAAGCTGAGGCTTACATTACTACAACCCATAGAGAGCTTAAAAATGATATGGGGAGAAAAACTTCCAATCATCAAATAGGGTTTCACCCCCAATCCTAAGGGCCACTGCTCCCCAAGTTCCTGCCATTCAATGGCGACATGGCCCCCCAATCTGGGTCGAGCAGTGGCCCCTTCCTACTGAAAAACTAAACCATTTGTGGGCAATTGTCCAAGAACAGTTAGCCCTAGGACACATTAGACCTTCTCTTAGCCCATGGAACAGTCCTGTTTTTGTTATACAAAAGGCCACAGGGAAATGGAGGATGTTACAAGACCTCCGAAAAATTAATGATAGGATGTTCCTTGTTGGCACACCTTTGCGTGGCCTTCCCTAGATCCCTTCTATCTCAAAAGATTTAACCTTAATTGTTATTGATATTAAAAATTGTTATTTTTTAATACCTCTTCATCCAGATGATTATGAAAAATTTGCATTCTCTGTCCCATCAACCAATTGTCATAAACCAGATGAAAGATATGAATGGATTGTTCTCCCTCAAGGTATGGCTAATAGCCCAGCTTTTTGTCAATATTATGTTTCATGTCTTCTGTCACCATTAATGAAAAATTCACAGCTTACCTTATATGTCTATATGGATGACATCATCCTGGGAGCTACTGATGTCCAACTAAACTCTGCTTACTTAACCCTTCGAGAGCTCTTAGAAAAAGGAAGATTACACATATCCAATGATAAAATACAAACTATTCCTCCCTTTAAAATATTGGGGACAAAAATTAGCCTAGACTCGGTTTGTCCTCTCAAACCCCAACTTCTCATTCAAAAATCTTATTCCTTGACAGAGTTACAAAAGCTATTAGGAGAGCTAAACTGGTTAAGACCTTGGCTTCATATCTCTACTGAGGATTTATTACCTCTCTTTGAGTTGCTACGGGGAAAATCCCCCTCTGATGGGATTTTACTAAAAGAGAGTCATCTATCAATATTACAAAAAGTCCAAGATGCACTCAATTCAGCCCAATTGGCTCAATACCAACCAAAACAACCACGATATTTATGGATTTTTTCAGGTGCTAAACTCCTGACAGCTATACTAACCCAGGTGGGAAATCCATTAGAATGGATACATTCCTCTGTGGGAGGAGCACCTCGAGTTTATTCCCAATTAGATCAATTAGCAGATCTTGTAATAAAAGGAAGAGATACATCATTGAGGCATTATGGAAAAGACCCAGATATTTTAACAATCCCTTACCGTTTGTCAGATTTTGAATAGATACAGAGAAACAACCCTAGAGTCTCCTATGCATTAGAAGGATTTCTAGGAAAAGTTGACTGTCATTACGGGTCAAGCAAATGGACTTCTTCTTTCCCCAAACTGGAGTGGACTCCCCCCATCTTGTTCTCCAGCAAGCCACTCCCTAAGGCAGTAAATGTCTTTACAGATGGAGGAAAAGAAGGGTCAGCAGTTGTAATATTTCACCCATCCTCAGGCCAAAGGACACAATACTTTGAAGCAGTTACTGGTTCTGCTCAATTTAAAAAATTATATGCTGTTACATTAGCCTTGACCCATGTCCAAGAGCCTATGAATCTTTTCTCAGATAGTTTATATGTAATTAACCTATTACCTACTCTAAATGCCTCATATATAAAGATAGATAATAATCCTATTACCCCTCTGATGATCCAGGTTTGATCCCTGTTAAAGGGGCGTAATGAACCTATGTTCCTCCAACATCTTAGGGGACATCAAGGCTTATCTGGGCCCCTATCTGAGGGAAATCAGGCCGCTGACCGTTTGGCCACCACAGGCATATTAACAGTTACAGTCCCATATCAACAAGACCTTCAGTTAGCTCAAGGTCTTCACAACCTTACTCATTTAAATTGGAGAGGTCTACATAATAAATTTCCTTTAGTTCCTATAAAAGATTTTAAAAAGATTATAAGGACATGTAAATCTTGTTTGCCCTTCTTACAGGTCGCACCTCTCCAGTCCCCTGGGGTAAATCCCAGAGGCCTATGGCCCAACGCTATCTGGCAAACTGATGTAACCCATTATGTGCCATTTGGAAAATTAAAATATGTATTTATGTCCATAGATACTTATTCACATGCTTGTTGGGCCACTGCACATTCTGGAGAAAGGGCTAAACATGCTAAAAGTCACTTTTTACAATGCTTTGCTATTCTTGGATTGCCAAAACAAGTTAAAACTGATAATGGACCCTGTTTTGTAAGCAAATCATTACAAAAATTCTTCCAAACTTGGCATATTAAGCATACCACAGGGATTCCATATAACCCAAAAGGACAAGCCATAATAGAAAGACATAATAAAACCTTAAAGGACCAATTAATAAAACAAAATGGGGGAAGCAACCCCCATGACCAGTTGAAAACAGCTATGCTTACTTTAAATATTTTAAATTTTTCCAAACAGCAGCCTCTATCTGCGTTTCAAAGACACTGGTCTAACCAAACGCCTTATATAAAAGTTGAGGTCCGATGGAAAGACCCATTAACTGGAGTCTGGAGAGGTCCTGATCCATTAATAAGTGCTGGCAGAGGTTTTGGATGTGTCTTCCCAATGGGGGAGCAAAACCCTATATGGGTGCCTGCCAGAGATCTCAAATACTGCCAATCCGACCAAAATGACTACCCAAGAGCACAAGCTCTTGAGGAGTGATCCTTTCTTTTTTCCACAGAAATGAAAAAACCGTGACAAAGCTCCTGTCCTGCTGTGATTAAACTTCTCATCACATCCGTTTCAAAATTCATCAAAGACACTATCCTGGACTCCTTCTTTGTCAGCATCTCAACCCTCTGCGATGAGAGAAGAAGGACTGTGCCATTCCTGTGACAATTATCTGGACTTTATGCTAGACGACTTCCTTTGGACTCTAAAAGAAGAGCGCTATATCTTAGGACAATTATCTAGACTTTGTGCTGGACGGCTTCCTTTGGACTCTAAGAGTCCCATTCCTGTGACAGTCATCTGGACTTTATGCCAAAAGGCTTCCTTTAAACTGAACTAAATAGATGGACTTTCTCTTTTTGGTGAAATCCTTGCTAAATGGGTAGACTTTCTCTTTTTGGTGAAATCCCTAATTGTCATTGTCTTTGTGTGCACCTTTAGCCCTATAGAACTAGCCAGATACAGCTGGGTGGTCTACTGTCACGCTGAGCTATAGCCCTATAGGCTTGGCCACGGTCCTTAACAGGATGCAGAGGTATGCCATCCAGTCAAGCCTTCCCAAAGGTGACTGTCATGTCCTGTGTGCTCCCCTTGGCCACCTGCTGGCTCTAGGCATGTCCACCTAAAGTGCTAGAGTGATAGCCAATAACAGGTAAGATTTTTCCCAGAGAGGAGAAGTCGACCTAGACGGGCACACTCTCTATGAGTTGGACACCCTACAAGATGGGACATCCCATTTAAAAATAAATGGAGAGACCCATTTTTTAAATAAACAAAAAAAGGGGAATTGTTGGGACTATGTCTGCCAAGGGGCAAGGTTTTGACTGCTTACCACGCCTTAAAGGACCGGGGCTAAACCAAGGGGTGTGGCTATGACATAGCGTGAGAGGCTGAACCGCCTTGCTTGCTGATTGGTTAGTTCTGGGCCTATTTAAGTCAATGCTTGCTCAATAAAGCGAGTTCTTCGGACATCTTCCGTGCTATATACAAGACTCCCTAGATGTGGCGTGTGTTCTGTTCAAACAAACAGAGGTAAGGCATCTAGCGATTTCTGTCCTTAAGCTCACCCCGCCGGGTGAGTTGCAATCGTTCCTGCTGGCAGGAAAATTTCCTTCTAGGGCCCAAGAAGGGAAGCGCAACTCAGAGCCCGGCTCCATTCATAACTCGGCGACCCCGGCAACCCAAATTTTCTGTTTCAGTTTGTCCTTCAAAAATGTGAAAGGGTATCATTTTATATTTGATTAATTATAAAATACAACATCTCCAAGAGTGAGCAATGTTTTTCTTGTAATGCAAAAGAACACAAAAATTGCCCTTTCAAAACTTTTTATATGTGCCAAAAATTCTGTTACTAAAACAGTATTCACCATTAAAATGCTAATAGCTCAGGGACAAGTAATATAGTAATAGATTATCAGTTGATTATAGTTATTTTTAAATTAATGCAATAAATCATTTCCATTATGACACTGAAAACAGATCCTCCAATAGTTTTTGGAATTTGAAATGGTGGAAACTGCCAATGAAAAGGAAGGGAACAGGAAAAAAGGAATTGGGTAGGAGCAAATATTTTGGGGGTAAACAAAATTGTTGGATAAATGGTAAGAAAAATTAGACATTATAGGATGATATAAATTTACTGAAGATAAAATTGGTAACTGTTAAATATTAAACTAAGGCTCAGCCATATTAAGTTAACTATGTCATATCAACTATGTGAAAGTTAAAATTTATTGATAACCATTATGTAAACTTGCATTTTTCTTATTATTTTGCTAATCTCATTATGATTAACAACTTAATTATTTGGATGTAGATGTGTTTTAAACATCCTTCTCAGAAAAGCTAAATTCTAACCCACATTTAAAGAAATCAAATAAATTCAAAGACAACTTTAAATATTAATTTGTTTTAAAATAAACTATTTTTATACACATATATGCATATGCACATACACACAAACACACATATGTCCCTGAATATCTAAAATGTCATTATTTACATTTTGTGACTATAATTGACTACAAATCAGTGTAGTGTTCCTCCAGAAACATTTTTGTTTTCAACACTGCAGAATAGTTTAACACATTGAAGTGGAAGGCATACTACTAAATGATATGCTAAGAGGAAAGTGTTCCAGAATGGCTGTATTTGGAAGCACAGGACCAGAGTGAGCAGTTGAGGTTAAATGGGGCAGTGGTTGAGGTGTTGATATAATTTTCACAGGCAGATGTTTATTTGGATACTATGCCTGCAAACTGGGCTACTGCCAGCAGTATACTGAATGAGAGGCAGTGATGTGAAATATTCTGCATTGGTTGATACAGCATCAGATCCTCAATATGATACCTCCCAAATGCCATTACTGTGCCTTTCAGATATGCATTACTAGTGACAACCATTAAAATGATAAAAATGATCACATCAACAGCTCCAGAAACACATTGTTTAGTTAATTCAATTCCTCACATTAGTAACCCTTTCAAGTATCTTCACTTTGTGAATGTGAATGCAAAGCCACCTTTATAGGAACATCTTCTATATAGGGATAAAGGCCAACATACTAAGAATAAAAGAGTATGAAAAAAATAACTTGGATTCCTGATTCTATTTCTAAGATATTATCCTAAACCTGGATTATCAAACAAATAAACTTATTTAATTCCAGAAAAACAAAATCTTCTTAATACCTTCAGTTATATGTTCTATTGCCTGGA
Source organism: Tamias sibiricus (assembly GCA_025594165.1). NCBI lineage: Eukaryota > Metazoa > Chordata > Mammalia > Rodentia > Sciuridae > Tamias > Tamias sibiricus. The sequence continues at coordinate 164,865,108 of CM046660.1, read as the reverse complement.
ACCCAAATGTACATTATATCAAATACATAGTCTTTATCAACTTGAAGAGTAAAATTTACATAAAATCCACTTTCCAGGAATGAGAAATGAGATATCACTAAGTTTTTGGGTAAATATGTAATAGTATTTCTTGTATTTGTATTAAATGGAGAAAGATGCATACTGTGTGTAGTAGTATTCTGAGTTTCTGAACTATAGTTTTAGATAACTGGAAATGTGAACAAAGGTGAAAAACATCACAGTGTTCCGAAATTATGCTTGATTTTTAATAAAAGGCACTAACAAAAGAGATGAAGAAAAGATACAGTGTAAAATAATAAATATTTTTCTATCCTCAATTAAAATTAACAAGTCTGGTTACACTGAATATAACATATGTACTATTTATCAACTTATTAGAAAAAATAATCAAATATAGCTTTAATTTTAAGTAAAAATTATATACATAAAATATATGACATATCCTCACAACCAGCTGTTCCATTTTAATGTTCTCTAGTGGATGTGACTGGAGTTCTTTACACATTGTCGTAATACACCTGTATGTTATACCATCAGTTCTTCCAGGTGCAATTATAAGTTGGCTATAACCTGCATGAAAAGCCTCTTTTCCAGTACAATTCATTAATTTAGTGCAAGCCAATGTGTGTAGAGAGATAATCTCTGCCATCCATATAACTTCCAGATGAACAAATGAGAATGTGCAAGGGACTTGGCCTAAGTGGCAAGACACTCTCACAGTCCTGGGAGACCAATGGTGCTTTCAGAGCTGTCTCGATATGATGCCTTCATAGTAGAGTATGCAACAGACACATGGCTGCTCATCACTGCCAGCAGGAATTCTGGATGAAGAATTGTCTTATGAAAGGAATATTAATGGGGGGAAAGGGGGGGGGAAATAGTGGTTGAATGAGATGGATATCACTATCCTAAATGCATGAATAAAGATCTGAATGGTACTTATATACTTTGTATACAAGCAGTTGTATGTAAAAAGATGATATACTTGTGCATTATGAATAAGTAAATAAATAATCTAAAAAAAGGAATATTAATATTAAATTGAAAAGACTGAAATGAAATGTAAAAGTAGATATGGAAGTAAGACATTCACAAATTCCCCTTTTATCACTTTGCAAAACCTAGGTGTTTAAATGTAGAAGAGCAATATTATAATTTAGAATATTGTGGATTGTGGGAAACTATTGACATTTTTTCACATGCTATGAAGAAGCACACTTTGTAAACCATTCACAGCAGACATAATCAATGTTACTTATGGAAAAGGTTTAAATGGCTTTTGGTATCATTTTCATCTAAAGGGGTAAAGTCCATGGAGACACTTGTTTCTGGGCACTCCACAGCTAGCATACTTCATTCTTCTCCCATGTCTGTCAACAGTACTCATGAAACTCTGGACTTCACTTACTAGCTACAGTTAACTAAATTTGAGGAAGATGAATCTCTTTTCCTAAAGTTTATTGTGCTCATTCTTTTCTAAATGTTAAGGACAAAGCAATCTGATTATTTGACTACAATAACTTATTCTGAGGTGTGAATTGCTAATAATTCTACCCAAAGTATAAATAATGAACAAGAGGACATCACCCAAAGTTACTAATATCAAGTGGAATGGGAAGTTAAATGCACTATGAAACTTGTCAGAAAAATAAGGAAAATGGTCTGGTCTTTCTGACATATTGCCAATTTGTATTTCATAGCGAGAAATTAGAAGATGCAATCCAAGAGATTATTTTGAAGCTCCATGTCCACATTTCATCAAAGAGGGAAAAATCGTGATTTGTAATGGTGAATTTTAGGAATGGAAAATTAGCATCATTGTTATTGAATATACATTCCTGATCTATAAAGGTACAGTGTGACTCAGTGTCATAGCAATTGCAAATATCTGATACAAAATAATAACAAACAAGGTACTTACACTTCTGTATTTCATGACGTATTCCAAAATAAGGGCCCCTTCATCATCCTGTTTGGTGATACTGAGTTTAAAACTCTTCTCACTGCTTGGCTGTCTGTGTATGGATGGAGGACTTGGTTCACCTAGACACGCAATACAACATTTCTTCATTTGCACACATGCCATATACCTAGAGAAACTGCATTTTAATAAGAGGAACATAGTCTTGTTATCAAATATATGATATTATCCTGGATTCTGCACTTGATATTTTCTCTTTGTTGTGATGTGACCTCTGGTCTGATTTACTTATCAAAGAACCTTCAACATTCAGAAATCTGGAACTATCATGTCAAAATTGTGATGGGACATATTATTTATGTTAATGTGCAAATGCTTGAGGACAATATTGCATTATTCAAAAGTAAAATTTTATTTCTCTTCTTATAAATATTATGTATTCCTATGTAACTTATTACTGCAAATTTACATTGTAAAATTAATTACCTCCTTTTATCAGCATTGTGTTTCATAGATGTAAATTGAACAAAGTTTGTAGTTTCCAATTCTTTGGAGTTTTTTTTTCAGTATTTTACTTTTTTTAGCTTCATCATATACTTGTCTTTGATACTATTCTTCCCATACACTTTACATAACAAAGATGCTAATAAATTTTGAATAAAACAGGGATTCACTTATGTGCAAAACTTTTCTAAGGAAGGATACCATTACTGTTTGGTGACTTCAAATGGTGACTCTCTGCTGTGTGTCACTGGTTTGATATGCTTGGCATCCTCTGGCATCTGTCTGTTTCCTAGTTCTCTAAGGATATCAGTATGGCTATGAGTGTAGTTACAGAAAGGGCAAAACTAAGGATAAAACACAAACCTTAGTTTTCAATGTTTTAGAACACTGTAAAAATTCTGTTCACCCAGAGGTCAAGGCAGACAAACAGGCATAACAATGTGAAGAGTATTGCATGCCTCTGGTCTGCAGAAACTTGGTTCTGTTTGTTTTGTTTTGTTTTCTCAGCAAGTTATCTTTAATTCTAATGTGGTGTGTATAACCTTTAGCAAGTAAGTAACTTCTTTTAGAAAATGCTAGATCACAGCCGGGCGCGGTGGCGCACGCCTGTAATCCCAGCACTTTGGGAGGCTGAGGCAAGAGGATCGCGAGTTCAAAGCCAGCCTCAGCAATGGCAAGGCACTTAGCAACTCAGTGAGACCCTGTCTCTAAATAAAATACAAAAAAAAAAAAAGGGCTGGGGATGTGGCCCAGTGGTTGAGTGCCCCTGAGTTCAAACCCTGGTACCACAAAAAAAAAAAAAAAAAAAAAAAAAAAAAAAAAAGAAAAAGAAAATGCTAGATCACAGCTGGGCATGGTGGTTCACATCTGTAATCACAGATACTTGGGAGGCTGACACAGGAGGATAGCAAGATCAAGGCCAGCCTCAGCAAGTTTGTAAGGCCCTAAGCAACTAGCAACTCAGCAAGACTCTGCCTCAAAAAATACACACATAGGGGCTGGGATTGTGGCTCAGCGGTGGAGCGCTCGTCTAGCGCGTGGGCGACCCGGGTTCGATCCTCAGCACCATGTACAAATAAAATGCATTGAATAAAACGCATTGTGTACAACTAAAGCAAATAAATAAAAAATATTTTAAAACACACACACACACACACACACACACAGGACTGAGAAGCATCTCAGTGGCCCAGTGGCCCCAGGTTCAATCCCCAATGCCAAAAAAACAAATAAAAAACACCAAAAAAAAAAAAAAGTATATCACTGAAGTAATATTATAATCAGATATGTTGGCATGTTGAAATGGAAATAAGTAGAAAAATAGATCCACATGTTATAGCTATAATGAAATAGAATCAATGAATTGCAGACTGAATTTCCAAGAAGTTAATTAAATTAGCACATAGGTGTGATGATGCAATGTAATTTGTATGCAAGAAATAGAGTAATATTTTGGCTAAATGAATTGAAATTTCTGTGAAGAAGAGTATAATAATTTATTAAAAGTATTTAGTTATCAGAGGAAATAAAAATTTTATAAAATGAATTATAAATCTCAGGTGGTTTCATATAATTTCCTAAATCAGAAATGAGAATTTCCATGTTGTATAGTATAAATTCTTTTAATAACATTATTATAATAATTTTAATAATAACATCTGAAATAGTTTGAAACAAACTGTATTTTAAGAAGTGAATGTTTTGCATATATATTTTAAATATTAATGCATACATTTAACTGTTAAGAAGATCATTGTCATTCCATAAATCAAACTATGATTTCATTTCAATTGATATTTCCTTTGAAAACTAAAATTTAGAACAAGTGTAATATTGGATCTATTGGAAAAAACATACTAAACTAATAGTTTTTGTTTGTGATTATAATAGAATGCTTATGCAAAAGTAATAATATTAATAGTAATCCTAATAATATATAGCTTTGGCATATTAAGTATTTTTCATTTATTTTTCACCTGAACTTCAAAAAGACCTGAGAAACTGCTAAATATGTATTGATTTTTTTAAAGATGTGATTTACATCTTTAAAAACTTTCATATTATTCATAGTATTTGGGAGAGATTGGCAATTCAACAACAAAATACAAACAAAATAAAAGTTTTATACTCTGAAAGGGAGAGAGAAAAAAATACAGAAACATTAGGAGGATGGTGATTTATGGTTCTAACATTCAGACAAGTGTTTTAAGGCCAAACAAAATGTACGTGTACAAATGTAGGAGGAATAATAAAATTGGAGAGATTATCCAGAGTCAAAGGGAAGAGATCATGTCTTGATTGTGAACTGATTTATAGTGACCCTGGGTTTCACCATAAGAAATGAAATCAACACAGACTGCAGAGTTTTATAGATAAAGGAAACATCACCCAACTCTCCTACAAACTCTAGATGGAGAGGGCTTTGGGGAAGCAGTGGAGGAGGGATGAAGCAGGGGGCAGGCAAAGCTGTATCTGGAGGGAAGGTAGGAAGGTAGGAAGGTGTGGCTGAAAATTTTAAAAAGAGTAGCTACAAATGGATTGGGTGAGACTAGACAGGAGGTAGGATTAGGAGTAGAGATGTATATGCTGGGAGTCATGTTGGTGAAAAAACAATGACCTACTAAAAAGAAAACAGCACTAAGAATGCTTCTGAGAAATTTTATTATAATCAATAGAAAATTATTAGTTAAAATTTAAGCTAAGAATTTATTTAGGCCAATTTGGCTGTCCTGGTGTGTGTATAGGATAGGCAGGTATATGCACTAAGTCTTCTGCCATATTCTTTAAGGTTTCTCATATAACTTCACATAAACTAGATTGAACTTCACATAAAGTAAATATTTCAAAACAGCCTAGTAGGGTAGTTATGAAGAAAAGGTTAAAGTAGTATTTTTTTTCTCTTGTAGTCACTTTTGTAACTGATTAACAATATTTCCTTATTCTGACACTTACAGTCTACATAATTTGTGGGATAAAGGCAACAGCCATACCTCAACAAAAGAAAATATTGGATATATTAAATAAATATTTTCCACTATCTCACATCATAAAGTATGAATTCTAAAATCCATTTAATCAGCCTATGAATAGAAAATTTCCTGGTAGCAAATTTTAGGCTATGTATTTCACTGCTCCTTTTCTTTTTTGGCACCTTCAAAGCAAAGTTATATTTATAACATAGAGATGCCCCATCTTTAGGAATCACTTTAACAGAGGCATAATTTATTTTCCCAAAGAGTTAAAACATATTTCTGTATTTAAAGTTTCCACCAAAATCTCAAATTAAGAAAATGGCAATAGAGAGCAAAACATAGATGATTACTTGCCGGGACTGTTGAGTTATTAATGGGGCCACGGTCTAAAGCTACCCCCCTTTTTGGGCCCTAAAAGGGGTTTCTTTCTGCCTGCAGAAAGAATGTAACTTACCGGGCGAAGATGGGCTTAGTGGACAAAAATAGCTGAGTGTCTCCCACCCGCCTGCTGGACGGATACCACGCCACAACCAGGGAGTTTTTTGTAGAGAGAGCAAGAAGCCAAAAACTCAACTTTATTGGCAAGGTGCTGAACTTATATAGGCTTAGAACTAAACCAATCAGCCAGCAGGGCGGTTTGGACTCTCACGCTACGTCACAGCCACACCACTTTGCTTAGCCCCGGTCCTCCATAGGGCATGGTAAGCAGCCAAAGTCCTTCCCCTTGGCAGACATAAGTCCCACCAATTCCCCTTTTTTCGTTTTTTCAAAATGGGGTCTTTCCATTTTATATTTCAAAAATGGGATGTCCCATCTTGTAGGGTGTCCAACTCATTCGAGAGTGTGCCTGTCTAGGTTGATTTCTCCTCTCTGGGAAAAATTTTACCCGTCATTGGCTATCACTCTAGCACTTTAGGTGGATGTACCTAGGACCAGCAAGTGGCCAAGGGGAGCACACGGGACAGGACAGTCACCTTTGGGAAGGCTTGACTGGATGGCAAACCTCTGCATCCTGTTAAGGACCGTGGCCAAGCCTGTAGGGCTATAGCTCAGCGTGATAGCAGACCACCTAGCTGTATCAATCTGGTTAGTTCTATAGGGCTAAAGTGCACACAAAGACAATGACAATCGGGGATTTCACCAAAAAGAGAAAGTCCATCCATTTAGCAGTCTAAAGGAAGCCTTTTGGCATAAAGTCCGAGCAATTGTCACAGGAATGGGACTCTTCTCTTAGAGTCCAAGGAAGCCATCCAGCATAAAGTCCAGATAATTGTCACAGGAATAGCACAGTCTTTCTTCTCTCATCGCAGAGGGTTGGGATACTGACAAAGAAGGAGTCCAAGATAGTGTTTTTTGATGAACTTTGAAACGGATGTGATGAGAAGTTTAATCACAGCAGGACAGGAGATTTGTCACGATGTTTTCATTTCTGTGGAAAAAAGAAAGGATCACTCCTCAAGAGCTTGTGCTCTTGGGTAGTCATTTTGGTCGGATTGGCAGTATTTGAGATCTCTGGCAGGTACCCATATAGGGTTTTGTTCTCCCATTGGGAAGACACATCCAAAACCTCTGCCAGCACTTATTAATGGATCAGGACCTCTCCAGACTCCAGTTAATGGGTCTTTCCATCGGACCTCAACTTTTACATAAGGCGTTTGGTTAGACCAGTGTCTTTGAAACGCAGATAGAGGCTGCTGTTTGGAAAAATTTAAAATGTTTAAAGTAAGCATAGCTGTTTTTAACTGGTCATGGGGGTTGCTTCCCCCATTTTGTTTTATTAATTGGTCCTTTAGGGTTTTATTATGTCTCTCTATGATGGCTTGTCCTTTTGGGTTATATGGGATCCCTGTGGTATGCTTAATTTTGGAAGAACTTTTGTAATGATTTGCTCACAAAACAGGGTCCATTATCGGTTTTAACCTGTTTTGGCAATCCAAGAATAGCAAAGCATTGTAAAAAGTGACTTTCAGCATGTTTAGCCCTTTCTCCAGAGTGTGCCGTGGCCCAACAAGCATGTGAACAAGTATCTATGGACATAAATATATATTTTAATTTTCCAAATGGCACATAATGGGTTACATCAGTTTGCCAGACAGCGTTGGGCCATAGGCCTCTGGGATTTACCCCAGGGGACTGGAGAGGTGGGACCTGTAAGAAGGGCAAACAGGACTTACATGTCTTTACAATCTTTTTAAAATCTTTTATAGAAACTAAAGGAAATTTATGATGTAGACCTCTCCAATTTAAATGAGTAAGGTCGTGAAGACCTTGGGCTAACTGAAGGTCTTGTTGATATGGGACTGTAACTGTTAATACACCTGTGGTGGCCAAACAGTCAGCGGCCTGATTTCCCTCAGAGAGGGGCCCAGATAAGTCTTGATGTCCCCTAAGATGTTGGAGGAAAACAGGTTCATTACGCCCCTTTAACAGGGATCGAACCTGAATCATCAGAGGGGTAATAGGATTAGTATCTATCTTTATATATGAGGCATTTAGAGTAGGTAATAGGTTAATTACATATAAACTATCTGAGAAAAGATTCATAGGCTCTTGGACATGGGTCAAGGCTAATGTAACAGCATATAATTCTTTAAATTGAGCAGAACCAGTAGTTACTGCTCAAATGTACTGCTTCAAAGTATTGTGTCCTTTGGCCTGAGGATGGGTGAAACACTACAACTGCTGACCCTTCTTTTCCTCCATCCGTGAAGACATTTACTGCCTTGGGGAGTGGCTTGATGGAAAAAAGGATGGGGGGAGTCCACTCCAGTTTGGGAAAAGAAGAGGTCCATTTGGTTGACCCGTAATGACAGTCAACTTTTCCTAGAAATCCTTCTAAAGCATAGGAGACTCTAGGGTTGTTTCTCCGTATCCACTCAAAGTCTGACAAATGGTAAGGAATTGTTAAAATATCTGGGTCTTTTCCATAATGCCTCAATGGTGTATCTCTCCCTTTTATTACAAGATCTGCTAATTGATCTAATTGGGAATAAACTCGAGGTGCTCCTCCCACAGAGGAATGTATCCACTCTAATGGGTTACCCATCTGGGTGAGAACAGCTGTAAGGAGCTTAGCACCTGAGAAAATCCACAAATATAGAGGTTGCTTTGGTTGGTATCGAGCCAATTGGGCTGATTTGAGGGCATCTTGGACTTTTTGTAATATTGACCGATGACTTTCTTCTAGAAAAATCACATCAGAGGGGGATTTTCCCCGTAGCAACTCAAAGAGAGGAAATAAATCCTCAGTAGAGATATGAAGCCATGGTCTTAACCAGTTTAGCTCTCCTAATAGCTTTTGTAACTCTGCCAAGGAATAAGATTTTTGAATGACTAGTTGAGGTTTGAGAGGACAAACCAAGTCTAGGCTAAGTTTTGTCCCCAATATTTTAAAGGGAGGAATAGTTTGTATCTTATCATTGGATATGTGTAACCCTCCTTTTTCTAAGAGCTCTCGAAGGGTTAGGTAAGCTGAGCTTAGTTGTTGGACATCAGCAGCTCCCAGGATATAAAAAACATATAAACATATAAACATATATCCATATAAACATATAGGGTGAGCTGTGATTTTATCATTAATGGTGACAGAAGACATGAAACATAATATTGACAAAAGGCTGGGCTGTTAGCCATACCTTGAGGGAGAACTATCCATTCATATTGCTCATCTGGTTTCTGAAAGTTGACTGAGGGGACAGAGAATGCAAACTTTTCATAATCATCTAGATGAAGAGGTATTGAAAAATAACAATCTTTAATATCAATAACAATTAAGGTTAAATCTCTTGAGATAGAAGGGATCCAGGGGAGGCCATGCAGAGGCGTGCCAACAATAAACATTCTATCATTAATTTTTCGGAGGTCTTGTAACATCCTCCATTTCCCTGTGGCCTTTTGTATAACAAAAACAGGACTGTTCCATGGGCTAAGAGAAGGTCTAATGTGTCCTAGGGCTAACTGTTCTTGGACAATTGCCCTCAAATGGTTTAGTTTTTCAGTAGGAAGGGGCCACTGCTCGACCCAGATTGGGGGGCCATGTCGCCATTGAATGGCAGGAACTTGGGGAGCAGTGGCCCTTAGGATTGGGGGTGAGACCCTATTTGATGATTGGAAGTTTTTCTCTCTGTATCTTTAGTTAATATATCATTTTGAATCTCTCTATGGGTTGTAGTAATGTAAGCCTCTGCTTCTCCTAAGATGTCTTGGCCTAATAAATTAGAAGTTAATCCAAGGGCCATAAGGGGACGAACTTCCCCTTGGTTTCCATCTATATCTCTCCATCTAAGCCAATTTCTGGTCTCTTCTGAATGAGTGTTTCCACCTACTCCAAGTAACTGAGGCCCTGGAATTAGTTCCCATTGGGGTGGAATCTCTTCCTTCCTTAGTATAGTATGATTTGCCCCAGTATCAATTAGGCAACGAAATTTCTTTCCTGATATATAAATATCCATCTTTGGTCTAATCCCTGGAACAATAGGAACTGTCCAATGGACCTTAGGGGGACTGTGATCAGGGGAACCTCCTTGGTGTAACGGGGCTGGAGGCTGCCCCTTCAGGAGTTTAAAGTTTTCCCCTGAATATCAAATTTAGACCTGCAATCTTTTTTCCAATGATATCCTCTTTTACACCTAGGACAAAGTGTTCTAGGGGCAGCTGGACTTTGAGTCTGGCCAGGGGAGCATTCTGGAGGCCGACTAGGGCCATTGGGGCAGTCTTTTTTAAATGGCCTTGTCGTCCACACTTAAAATAGGCTCCTTTTCCATTTAAAACTGTTGCTAATACCTCAGTATGGGCATTAAGGGCCGTGGTCAATATTTGAGATTGGTGAGTTGTTGAACCCACATCTTTGGTGGCAATAATCCATCTCCCTATAGATCTATCTTTTAACCAGGCACAGGCCAGCTTGTGATCTGCGGTCATCCCTTCCCAAAATAACATTTTTGCAAATTGGTCCCTCATTGTACCAGGTGGAAGTTTCCTTTGAAAGCTTTTTTTTCACTCTCTCAGTAAATGTGGCCAGATCCTCATTAGCTTTTTGAGTGATTCCACCTATAGGAGGCTCTGTAGGGCCCTCCTCTAGCTTCTTCCATGCTGCCAGCCCTAAAGCTCGCATCTGTTCTCGGTATGGGGCTGGTATTGCTGCTTGTTGAATACCTGTGGCATATTGGTCACTAGTTCCTGACAGCATTCCAAGGGTTATTGGTATGGGAGGATTTGCAGTTTGGTTCCTCTCAGCCTGCATATGGCATTCATCAGAAAAATATGCACACCATTTAAGGAATAAAGGTCCTGGGAGCACAGCTTTGGTTAGATCTTTCCAATCTCTACTCGTACAGGCGTGATGGGCGAGGCTTTGTAAAATGCATTCTGCCCATGGCGAGTTTGGCCCATCTTCCGCCACAGCTTTTTAAAATTCTTTTAATTCTTGAGTCTCCCAGGGGTACCAAATCTGAGGTCTGTCTTCTCTCGGATTTAAATTAACTGGAAATGCCATTACAGGTGAAAGCCCACCAGAGGGTGCTAGCAGCTGCCGTGATATTGGCGCCTCTTGGTACAGCGGTGGGGCAGAAGGCTCAGCAGGGGCTGCCTCATAAAATGGCGGATCCTGCTCACAAGGTGGTGAGCCATGTGGCCGGTGGCCTTTGTCCTCAGGGAATTTGTTAGAGCTCTCTAAGGGAGGGGCTGTAATTTTTTCTAATTCCCCGGAGCGAGATTTCTTTGTTTTTAGGGATTGGTTAGGCTTCTCCAAATCCGCGGCCCGGGAGGGATTGTTTATTTTTCTCCGGACCGGGAAAGACTAGATATTTTATTTTCCCACAGGGCCTGCTCTGTTACCTCAACTTGTATGATCTGAGGTGCCTGCTCTGTGGCCTCTGCAGATTCTTTTGCTGTCTCCAAGAGAGAGCATGTTTTTAGGGCGGATAAAGTTGGATAAACTCCCAGAGGCGGGATTTCCCCGTATTCATTTTTTCGCTCTCTTAAAATTTGTTCCACTTCGCGCCACATTTTCCAAGAATTAAAATCAGACTTTGGGGAGCCAGGGAGCCACCCGCATTAATGAATTCTAAATTATTTCAGCTTGTGTATCAGAAATCTGGAGACCTTGCTTTTTTAAAATATATCGCCATGCCTCGAGGGCTGGGTCTTAAGATTTTCTAAATATTAATGCTTGCCCCATAATAGAGGGTATTTTTGCCAGAGAGAGAGAGACGCTGCGTCTCTAACCGTGCTAAGCCCACCGATAATTTTTGTGCCCCACGTTGGGCGCCAACCTGCTGGGACTGTTGAGTTATTAATGGGGCCACGGTCTAAAGCTACCCCCCTTTTTGGGCCCCAAAAGGGATTTCTTTCTGCCTGCAGAAAGAATGTAACTTACCGGGCGAAGATGGGCTTAGCGGACAAAAATAGCTGAGTGTCTCCCACCCGCCTGCTGGACGGATACCACGCCACAACCAGGGAGTTTTTTGTAGAGAGAGCAAGAAGCCAAAAACTCAACTTTATTGGCAAGGTGCTGAACTTATATAGGCTTAGAACTAACCAATCAGCCAGCAGGGCGGTTTGGACTCTCACGCTACGTCATAGCCACACCCCTTTGCTTAGCCCCGGTCCTCCATAGGGCGTGGTAAGCAGCCAAAGTCCTTCCCCTTGGCAGACATGAATCCCAACAATTACTTACGAACTGGCAATGTCTGGAAGATTTCTATTTTACTGTAGTCTCCTTGCCTTTTTCCATTTACAGCTGCAACCCTGATTTCATAAGTTGTATTTGGTTCCGATGCTCAAAGCAACCATTACTGAAAGAAAAAAAATATCTATATCTATATCTATATATACCTATGTTTAAAGCATGTCAATAAGGAAAACAGATTAGCTTATTACAATGCTGAGTGAATAATTTCACTGTAAAGCTTTCTGTCAAATACCTGAAAAAATAAAAAGGTCACATTAGAAAACAATAATTCATAAAGTTCTTCTCTTCATTTTTATTTTAGCTTTATGATCCTGAGCAATAACATTCAAAGAAAAAAATTAAGTTTCTTTTTGCAATACATATTCTTAGAAAATAGAAAATAAAATATATTCCTTCATTTTTATATTATCCAAGAAATAGGAATGATGTAAATAAATAATCTTTTCTGTATATATCCCATTATGGGTGGAAGATAGGATTAGGATTCTAAGTCAATTATTTCTATAGATTTAATAGAGACATGCCATTCAACATGTAGAGTGCTGGCCTCCAATGTGAGGTGTTTCAATTATGTTAAAGAAGTGTCCCGGAATCAAATACATAGCAAAAGCAGATCATTTATTTTAGAATCTCAAATGAAATCAAACTACTTTTAATACTAGTTTAAAGTATTCTTTCCTCATTTTCAGAGTATCTTTCCTCTGAATTTCTTCTCAAAAGAGAATACTTATGAGAAAAAAAAAGTTACAGTAATTTTTCCCTGCAGTCAGGAAACAAAATATATGTGCCCAAATGTGAGAGGAAAAATAAAATTGGAAAGGTTATCCAGAGTTGAATGGAAGAGATCATGTCTTGATAGCAACAGATTAAATTTGTGTTTGCTTTTTCTTATATTTAGAGCTGGTGCACTACCCTACCAGTCCTGGATTCAACATGACAAAAATAAAGAGAAAGAACCTGAATAGATACAGTGAAATCAAGGTGATTTGATAGATAATGTTGAATTCAAGTATGGATTTCAAAATATTACACCTTCACAAGTTCCTTTGATGAAACTTACAAACTTACATAGATGTCTTTATCTTTACCATCTTTTGGTAAAGACCAATAATTTTATGAGTGTAAATGGACATGTCTTGATGATAATCAAAAGGAAGTCATGTCTGCTTTACACAATAGAATCAAGTCAAATGATCACTTCATAATAAAAGATATAATCAATCACAAAATAAAATATTGAATTATAAGTAATCAGGACCATATTTTCAAGGCTATTGAGTTTTTAAACTGTGGATGAAGATGATTGACATTTAACAAAATACCAATGTAATAATATATTTTTCAGATGACTAAATTGTCATAGATATTCACTAGATGACATTTTCATTTTACAATATATAAGGACACTTAATAAATTTGTTTTGGTACTTCTTTCTGATCCATTCTTTTCCCCAATATTCCTTGTCATTGTGTCCCTTTGGTTTTTAATAGTGATAATTACTACATCTTCACTGAATTATTCATTAAACTTTAGAAAAGAACAATAATTTGCTGAATGTACTGTAGAGATCTTTTCTTCACTTAAAATAAAGAATTAAATATTTTAATTATTTAATTCCAGAGAAGTATTACTTAAGAGCAGAGTCTATGTATCAACCAGAACTGATTTTTAATTTTTAATGTTTTATTGAAACAATATGAATATTTTAGAGGCACCATATTTTATTTTGACACATATATATACTGCTTAATGTTCAATAAAGACAACCATAGCTATATCCTCAAATACTTACCATTAATTTGTGGTGAAAATATTTGAAATATTTTCTTCTAATTTTAACCAGATTTCATGTAATCACATACAGATGTTTTAAAGTTGGCAGAAAGGATAAATTTCCAACTGAAAAATTCAGGTCTGTATTTTTCTATTTCTTTAACTTACCAGGAAATTAAAACTGCTCTTGAAAGAGTGAATCACCTGTGAAAACCTCAAATTATAACACAAAATGTCATATTGAAAGGAGAGAAATTGGGAAAAACTGATTGGCACAGATTTTCGATTGGTGGGAAGCTGCAAGGATAAATGAGAAAATAATGGCTTGAACACTATGATTCTTGTAAGATTTTTCAGGAAAACCAACTCCAGTTCATGATCAGGAATCAATTAATATATGAGATCCAGAAAAAAAAAATGTAGTTACAGTGTAGGGAAGATGATTGCATGCATGAATCTTGTTATATAGATTATGGAAAACAAGAAGGAATCTAAATTAGATTTTGTATTTTAAATGCTAAGGAGTTGAAATTCTGATATTTATAGGGTAAGCTTCTACTCAAAGCCAGCAGAACAAGGAATCATAAGTAATAGTGCTATCCCACTCTTCCGTTTATACCCAAAGGACTTTAAATCAGCATACTACAGTGACAGAGCCCTATTAATACTTACAGCAGCTACATTGACAATAGCCAAAGTATGGAACCAACCTAGGTGCCCTTCAACAGATGAATGGATAAATAAAATGTGTTATATATATATAGATATAGATATAGATATATAGATATAGATATAGATATATACACACACACACAATGGAATATTACGCAGCCATAAAGAAAAATGAAATATGGTATTTGCAGGTAAATGGATGGAGCTCAATAATATCATGCTAAGTAAAATAAGCCAATCCCCCCCAAACCAAAGGCTGAATGTTTTCTCTGATACACAGATGCTAATTCACAATGGGATCTGGGTTAGAGAAGAATAGAGATACTTTGGATAAGGCAGAGGGGAGCGAAAGAAGGGGAGGAATATGGAAGTAGGAAGGAAAGTAGAATGAATATGACATTATTACCCTATGTGTATGTATGACTACACAAATCGGTGTGATTCCACATCATGTACAACCAGAAGAATGAGAAGTTACACTCCATTTATGTATGATGTGTCAAAGTGCATTCTATTGTCATGTATAACTAATTAGAACAAATTGTTTTTAAAAAGCTCATCCTATTTTGTCAATTTAATTAGTAAATAAGTACAAATAAAATTAAAAGCAAAGGGAAAAACATCTGCTGTTGTGCAAAGACTAACATTTTATAAGAATGTGTTTATTCTTCAAGGCATAAAACAAAAAAATTCCTGTGGACAATCAATCTGAAATCAATGATGATGTAAGTGTTCAATGGTACACATCATTCCCTCAGGGAACCATGACTTGATGTAGCATGGGCACAATAGGAGAAAGACTCCAGGATCTCTGACTGCAATGAATTGTGAAGTAAGACACAGTAGTGATGCATGCTTTGGCCTACTGAAAGAAGTCATGGGGCTTTGGGCCTTGTCTCATCATTGACTTGATCCAAGCAAGTCTTACAGCCAAGTTGGCCTGTCAATTTTTAAATAGACCTTGATATTAAATATCATAGACAAAGGCATAAAACCAAATTTTAAAAAAGTATAGATAAAATTATTTACAATTGATGAAATAACTACTATCATGCATCCATTACCTATGAAAATGGGAATATTATCTGCAGCCTGTGAGATAATACAAAATGATAGGTAGCACCAAAGTTATTCATATTTGACTATATGTCTAATGACTAAAAACTATGTATAACTGGCAAATATAGTCTTAGTAATATTCACTTAAATA
Source organism: Tamias sibiricus (assembly GCA_025594165.1). Lineage (NCBI taxonomy): Eukaryota > Metazoa > Chordata > Mammalia > Rodentia > Sciuridae > Tamias > Tamias sibiricus. The sequence goes on along the minus strand of CM046660.1, from coordinate 164,849,343 downwards.
TTAATCATATTCACATAGATAATCCTCAGAGTATTAATGAGTATTTGCTACATAAGAATATATGAAAGATTATTGTTGCTAGCAACATTGATATGTCATGTTTCTCCATATTTCCATAATGTACAGTTGTAGATATAATCATCATTGTAAGGCATGCAGTAGATTGTTGTATAGCTACATTGATCAGGGCAATTGGAAATGTTCATTCACATTCAATGGTTTATATTGAAAACAATTCAACTAGAAATCAACAGAATATGAAGCACACAATTTTATTCGCAAATAAAATTCTTCACAAATCATAAGTTTGGAGATCACATATGAGGCGTGGTCTTTTCATCACTTTAGTTAGACTAAAAATAGAAAATAACAGATCCATCAGAATATCAGAACATATTTAATCAAAGGAAAACCAAGTTTGGTACTTCCTTTAACAATAAAAATACTCACCCCTCAAAAATTTTTTTTCACATTTTACTTGAATTATCTGCCTATTTCAGGCAAAAATTCTTTCTGGCTGGCTGACTGGTCAGCATTCTCCTTTCTCAGACATTTCATAGGGGCTATGATAAGTCTCGAATGTCCCACTACTGCTATCAAGGGAAACTACTTTTTTATTTCCATCACGATTGGATCAGAGTGAATTTGATTGTTTCCTCACCTTCTGTTCTCCACATCAAGTTTCCCCTGTTACTAAGTTTCACAGCAAAGCAATTTTCAGGGGAGAGGAGCAAAGAGGGTAAAAAATAAAGGTTAACCTGTTATAATAGTGGGGCTGAAACACTTAACCTTAACCTGAATGAGGGGAGGGCATATAGATGATCTTCAAAATTATAGGGGAGAGGCTTGTACAAGAGTACAAGCAAACTTGTAAGTTTGTTTTTGAGTTATGAATGTAAAGGTTTTGGTATAATAGCCCTTATATGAGGCTTATTAACATTCTGTGAAAGTAAAAATCATTGTATGAAATAGAAAGAACCCCATAAATGGACTAAATTAAGGCGAGAACAAGGAAAAGATTCCAGGGAGGACAACATGGAACTGTAATTTGACTTGACTTTCTTACAAGAGGATATATACCTTAAATCATCCACAATTTACTGGCATATCACCAAACATAGGGTTTCTGAACATGTTCAAGCTAGGGCTTGAAAGCAAACCACCACTTGAAATACAAAAGGCTGTGTACTCTGTAATAGAATCTTCCCTCAAATTACCAAGCTTGTTAATGGAACACTTTCTTTCCCTAAATGTGACCATACAATAGAACAATGGAACTACAAACTGAGGTGTGGGATGGGTGCTTTCCCGATAATTTATTAGAAATTCAAACTCAGAAATTAGGTGGAAGTAGAACTAGATCATAAAATAGTAAAAGTTTTGTAAGGGCAAATTGTGTGTAAATTAATACACATTATAGATATATTAAGCTAGCATGATTTAGAAATCATAATGCAATTCTTCTGAAATTTATGAACAATGAACTAGATTTCATTGTTATGGTACAGGGATGAACTCTACAAAGCAGCTAGTTTTCCTAATTAATTTAATGTTTTTTCTTTGAATTTAATATTACTGAGTTTCATAAGTAACCTTTGGGTATAAATGCAAATTGTATAATAAGTAATGATATTTAAATTGGTAAATGACAGAAAAACATAAACTCTTACAGTGTTTTTATAGGCATGGAAATGATGCTGGAAAGAAAAAAAAGGAAATTCTATTCTTCATATGGAATTTGGACTTCATTACAGGGAGCTAATCAAAATAAGTTTCTGTTAGTTTAGATTATATGTTATAAAAATCTTCCCTTTGTGAAATGAATCAGAGGCTAAGAAAAAATTATTTATGAACTTTAGAGCATAAGAAATTACTTATGTGGTAACTAATTAGGTGGAGCATAATTCTAAAGTGATATTAAATTTATTCTTATTCTTTTCCAGGTCTGAAATCCTGTATCACTCCTTGGGGTTTTCCTGCCATTCAACTTAGGAAGATAAAGTCTCCCTCAAGGTCAAACTGCTATATCACTTACCTAAAATTGAACTGTTTTTATTACTGGACACTATGAAATAATTCTGGGCTATGAGAAATCACAAAGCATAACTGGATCATTTGAAATTACAATTGCTGGAAATCTCAAACAGATTTGAAAACTTAGTGAACTGAAGTTTCCCAAGGAGGACTTAGTCTTTGCTCCAATAAAATCAAGGCAATACAATCTTTTTTTTTTGGTACCAGGGATTGAACTCAGGGGCACTCGACCACTGGGCCACATCCCCAGCCCTTTTATGTATATTATTAGAGACAGGGTCTCACTGAATTGCTAAGTGCCTCGCCATTGCTGAGGCTGGCTTTGAACTCGAAATCCTCCTGCCTCAGCCTCCCAAAGTGCTGGGATTACAGGCATGCGCCACCGCGCCCGGCTACAATTTTTAATTTCATTAAATTTGAAGGAAATGTTCCCTTCTTCAAAAAATTGGAATAGGCTTGAATAATAATAAAAGTACTTTTTTACTGTTTCTATCCATAGTGCTGAATTTTTTAATACTTTGATTTCAGTTACACATGAAAAAAATGACTTCAGGAAAAATTAATCCATTGGCACAGGAAGTGTCTTAAGATTTCTTTAAGATTTTATGTATGTAATTATCTCTGTTCAATAATTTTTCATTATCTTAGAAATTTAAATTGTCATTCTTGTACAAATTATAGTATATTTCAAATTTCCAATAGTTTTATTCATAAGAATGATTCGTCCTTTTTAAAAGCACTTTCAAGACTTGTTCTGAGTATGATATACACCTTGATATAAGTAGCCTTTATAGATGTATCCTTCATTATAAATAAATTATATAAGTATATATGTTAATAAATAATAGAAAAAAATTAATAATTGTGTTATTTTTGTGAAGCTTTTATTTAAAAAATTGCTGATGACAATAAAATCAGTTTAGCACTTTAAATTTCCAGTCCTTATTTGCTGTGCTGATTTTTATGTTCTTTCCCATCACAAGTATATGTTTGTGTAAAATAAACAATTTAACAATTGAATTTTAACTAAGGTGACATTTTTACATTTTTACATATTATTTCTTTTTTTTTTTCTTTTTTTTTTTTTTTTTTTTTTGTGGTACCGGGGATTGAACTCAGGGGCACTCGACCACTGGGCCACATCCCCAGCCCTTTTTTTTTTTTTTTTTTTTTGTATTTTATTTAGAAACAGGGTCTCACTGAGTTGCTAAGTGCCTCGCCATTGCTGAGGCTGGCTTTGAACTCGTGATCCTCCTGTCTCAGCCTCCCAAAGTGCTGGGATTACAGGCGTGCGCCACTGCGCCCGGCTCATATTATTTCTTGAAGTGGAATGGCTCTAGTTGAAATATAAAAACTTCAACTGTATGAAAAGTATGACTTAAAAGCACTTTAATCAAAGCAAATATCTTTCATAAAAATCACATATAGAGAGATATTTTTTCATTTCAAATAGAATATTTCTTAGGGTATATAACATTATTTGACCAGGAAGAGGTCAGCTGATAAATTATTTTCAGGCTCCAGTATGTATGTAGTATATGGTTGAAAACATTTCCTTTCATAGTCTAAAACAGTAGCTTCTTAAAAGTGCTTAGGACATGTATGGATGATTGACTACAACTAGAAAATGACTTTTAACTCACATACAATGAAACCCTTTTTCTGCAACAAGTTGATTTTTAGTTTTGCAGATGGGCAGATTTAAGATGAGCATTTGTAATACAATGTCCCTTTTCTCTTTTGAGCTTATAAAAGCTCTGAATATACTTTTAGTTGTTACACTTTCTAATAACCTCTATGTATCATTTTTCTGAGTTATTGAGCATAAACTATCATTGCATTTGGCTATCATTGAGAAGCTTTTATTATAAAAATCATGAAAATATGAATTATATGTAAATATTGTTGACAGCCTTCATGTAGTCTATACACTTTATGTGTAAAACATTAATTCAACAAAGATTTTTTGAATCTGCCAAAAGAAACACTGCTTTTAAAGAAACCAGCTAAAGGGCACATTTGTTAAAACTATTGTCTATTATCACTCATTCACATTATTATTTTGCTGCTGAACATTTCAAGCACATTTTACTTCTCTAAGTAAAACTTATTTGGGGGAAACAAAACCTACTATTTAAATCCCATTTCAAAGTGCTTCTTTTTATTGGAGCATATTAATTATACAGAATGTTAAATTCCATTGTGGCATATTCGTACATAAATAAAACTATAATTTGGTCACTTTCACTCTTCAGTACCTTTCATACCCACTTCCCTTCCCATTCACTGATCCCCTTCTACTACCTGATGGTCTCCTTTCTACTTTCATGATATCCATTTTTTAAAATTCCCTCTATATTTATACATATGATATAAAACATAAAGAAATTCTGTGTTTGGCTTATTTCACTCAAAATTATGGTCTCGAGATCCATCAATTTTTCATTCTCTTTTGTGACCAAATAAACCTCCATTAAGTATATATTCCAAATTTTCTTTATCCATTCATCTGTTGGTGGACACCTAGTCTAATTCCATAACTTAGTTGTTGTGAATTGTGCTGCTATAAAAAATAGGTATGTATATATCACTAAAATATGCTGACTTGAATGCTTATGGATAAATACCAAGGAGCGGTAGAGCTGAATCATATGGTGGTTTCATTCCTAGTCTTCTGGGGTTTGTCCATATTCATTTCCATATTGGTTTTACAAATGTACAGTCCCAGGAGCAGTGTATGAATTCCTTTATAAATGAATCCTACCCAGCATTTTTTGTTATTTGCATTCTTCATGATTGACATTCTAATCGGCATAAGATGAAATCTCAATATCATTTTGATTTGCATTTCCTCGACAGCTAAATATATTGAATACTTTTTGACATACCTGTTGGTAATTTATACTTCTTTTGAGATGTGTTTGTTACATCCATTTTTCTATTCATTAATTAGGTTGTTTTAATAATGCTGAGATTTTGAGTTCTTTATATATTTTAGATCTTAATCCTCTGTTGGAAGCATAGCTGACAAAAATTTTCTCTCATTCCATAAGTTTCTCTTCATTCTGCTAAATTTTCCCTTTGCTGTACAGAATCATTTTAATTTTATGCCATCCTATTCATCAATTCTTTAATTTCAAGACTTCCATGGATCCTATTCAGGAGGTCTTTCTTTGGACCTCTATACTAAGTGCATACCTTATTTTTTCTTCAACAATTGCAAGTATCTGGTCTGATAGTTGGGTCTTTGATTCATTTTGAGTTGATTTTTGTGCAGTATGAGAGATAGGGATGTAATTTTATTCTTCTACATTTGAATATCCAGTTTGCCTAGGACCACTTATTAAAGTGGCTGTCTTTCTTTTTTTTTTTTTTTTTTTTTTTCTCTCCAATGTATGTTTTCAGCACCTTTGTCAATAATCTGCTCATTTTAAGTATTTGGCCTTGTCTCTGTGTCTTCTATTCTATGTGTCTTCTATGTGTTTGCTTACATGCCAGTAGCATGCTGTTTTAAAGGCAGGTATTGTGATGCCACTTAAGATAACTTTAGATCTTCTGGTTCTTTTCTTCCACATAAATTTTAGATTATTTTTTGTTTCATTGTTTGTTTGCTATTTTTAATAGTTGTGAGAAGAATATCATCAGTATTTTGATGAGAATAGCATTAAATCTGTAGGTCACTTTTTATAGTAAGGCCATTTTAACAAGGATCAGTTCTGCCTATTCATGAAGAAGGGAGGTCTTTTCAGCTTTGGATGTCTTCTTTGATTTCTTTTTTTTTTTTTTCTTTCTTTTTTTTTTTAGGACTTTGTAATTATAGAGACTTTTCATCAGTTTAGTTAGTTAAATTAATTTCCAAGTATTCTAGGTTTTTTTTTTTTTTTTTTTTTTTTGGACACTATTTTTTTTTCGTGGTACTGGGGATTGAACTCAGGGCTACTCGACCACTGGGTCACATCCCCAGCCCTTTTTTTGTATTTTTTTTATTAGAGACAGGGTCTCACTGAGTTGCTAAGTGCCTCGTCATTGCTGAGGCTGGCTTTGAACTCGTGATCCTCCTGCTCAGCCTCCCAAAGTGCTGGGATTACAGGCATGCGCCACCACGACACTATTTTAAATAGCATTGTTTTCCTGAGTTCTTTCTCAAGAGATTAATTATTGGTGTATAGAAAAACTATTGATTTTTGAATGCTACTTTTGTATCCTGTAACTGCTAAATTTGTTTGTCAGTTCTGAAATCTGGTGAAGTTTTTAGGATCTTCTTACTCTCCTATCATCTATACCACAGGGAAAATTTGACTTCTTCATCTCCTGTTGGTATCCCTTTAAATTATTCTCTTGCCTAATTGGACTCTATTGAATGGGAGTCATGAAAGTGGACATTTTCATTTTCTTTCTGATTTTATAGTAAATGCTTTCAGGTTTTGCCCATTCAGTGTGATAATGACCTTGGGTTTTTCATACGGAGTCTTTATGATAATTAGTTAAGTTCTTCTACCCCTGCTTTCTTAAGATATTTTATCATGAGGCAATGTTGAATTTTGTCAAAGTCTATTTCTGCATCTATTCAAATTATCATGTGATTTTTTTCCTTGATTCTATTTATGTGGCATATTATGTTTATTGATTTACATATGTTGAACTGTTCTTATATCACTGGGATTAAACAACTTGATAATGGTGTATGAACTTTTTAAGGCATTCTTAAATTCAATTTCTAATATTTTATTAAGGATTTTTGCATTTATGTTCATAAAGGACATTGATATCTTTCAGTAAAGAGTCCTTATTTTATTTTGGAATCATGATGAGATACTAGTATCATATAACAGGTTTAGAAGTTTTCCCTCCCTTTGAATTTCATAGAATAATTGAGGACCATTGGTATTAGTTTTAAAGGTCTGGTAGAATTTAGCTATAAATCCTTATGTCCTGGGTATTTCTTTATTGAAAAGTTTTTTATTAATGGTTCAGTTTCATTGCTTGTTATTCTTCTATTTAGGTTTTCTATATCTTCTTGGTTTCATTATATTAGGTCATATGTATCTAGAAATTGAGCCACTTTTGATTTTATGATTTATCCTAATATAAGTTTTCCAAATAGTCCCTAATGATCATCTGGATTTCAGTGATGACTCTTGTAATAGCACCTTTTTCAACTTCAATTTTATTAATCTGGGTCTTTTTTCTCTTCTATTACTTAGTTTAGTTGTGTTTATCTTTTTAAATAGTCAACTCTGTTTCATGAATCCTTTGTATTATTCTTTTATTCTATATCTTATAATTATTTTTATTCTATATCTTATTATTCTTTTTCTTTCTACTGGTTTTGCAGTTCATCATTAGGTCATTTATTTTGGATCTTCCTAATTTTTTTTAATGTAGGCTCTCACGAATATAAACTTGTCTTTAAAACTGTTTTTACTTTATCCAGCAATTCAACCATGTTATATTTATAGTCTCACTTGATGATAATAATTATTCAATTTGCCTCTGATTTCTTTGATCACTCATCATTCAAAAAACATTGTTCATTTCCCATGTTTTTAGGTAGTTTTTGTACATTTCTCATGTTCTTGATTTATAAGTTTATCCCATTATGATCCAATGAGACATAAGAAATTATTTCAACTTTTCTGTTTTTGCTAAGACTTGCTTTTGGGCCCAATAAATGATCTATTTTGGAGAAAGTTCAATGAGAAAGTAAAAGGAAAATATATTCAGTTCTTGTTAGATATAATAGTCTATAGATAAATTTACTTGACCTATAATGTATTTTAACTCTGTAGTAACTTTGCTGATTTGATATCTGGATGATTTATTAGAGGTGTATTGAAGTTACCTGCTGATATCGCATTGGGGTCAATCTGAGGCCTTTTGTGTAACTTTATTTATTTTATGAAATGAGGTATATCAAAGGTCAGGGGAAAAGTATTTACAAGTATTATATCTTATATTTTCCCTTTTCCAGAATCTGTTGAACTTCTATGTCTCTTCTGACTAGTATGTCTTGAAGTCTGCTTTGTCGGATATGACAGTCGCTACTCTTCCTTGCTTTTATATTACATTTGCAGGCAATATTGTTTCGTATACTTTCATTTTATTGATATCTTTTACAATGATGCTGTTTCTTTCAGGAAACATGGAATTTGATAATTTTTTTAAAAA
>CM046660.1:164815712-164841041 GCA_025594165.1 Tamias sibiricus | reverse complement strand
AACCCTGGAACCTCACAAAAAAAAAAAAAAAAAAAAAGAAAGAAAATGCTAGATCACAGCTGGGGCATGGTGGTTAACAATCTGTAATCACAGATACTTGGGAGGCTGACAACAGGAGGAATTACGCAAGATTCAAGGCCAGCCTCAGCAAGTTTGTAAGGCCCCTAAGCAACTAGCAATCTTCAGCAAGGACTCTTGCCTCAAAAAATACTCACATAGGGGCTTCGGGATTGTGGCTCAGCGGGTGTGAGCGCACTCGTCTAGCGCTGTCGTTGTTGGGCGACCCGGGTTCGATCCTCAGCACCATGTACAAATAAAATGCATTGAATTAAAACGCATTGTGTACAACTAAAAGCAGAATAAAATAAAAAATATTTTAAACACACACCACACACACACACAGGACCTGAGCCAGAAGCATCTCAGTGGCCCAGTGGCCCCAGGTCTTTTTCAATCCCCAATGCCAAAAAACAAATAAAAACACCAAAAAAACAAAAATGTTATATCACTGTAGTAATATTATCCATTCAGATATGTTGGCATGTTGAAATGGAAATAAGTAGAAAAAAATAGATCCACATGTTATAGCTATAATGAAATAGGAATCAATGAATTGCAGAACTGAATTTCCAAGAAGTTAATTAATATTCAGCACCATACGGGTGTGATGCATGCAATGTAATTCTGTATGCAAGAAATAGAGTTAATATGTTTGGCTTAATGAATTGATAATTTCTGTGAAGAAGAGTATAATAATTTATTAAAAGTATTCTCAGTTATCAGAGGAAATAAAAAATTTTATTAAAATCGATTATTAAAATCTCAGGTGGTTTCATTATTAATTTCCTAAATCAGAAAATGAGATTTTCCTAGGTTGTATAGTATAAATTCTTTTAATAACATTATTATAATTAATTTTAATTTAATTAACATCTGAAATAGTTTGAGAACAAACTGTATTTTAAGAAGTGAATCTGTTTTGCATAATATAATTTTAAATATTAATGCATACATTTAACTGTTACGAAGATCATTGTCATTCCATAATTCAAAAAACTATGATTTCATTTCAATTGATATTTGCCTTTGAAAAACTAAAAATTTAGAACAAGTGTAAATACTTGGGATCTATTGGAAAAAACATACTAAACTTAATAGTTTTTGCTTTGTGATTATAATAGAATGCTTATGCAAAAGTAAATAATATTAATAAGTAATCCTAATAATATATAGCTTTGGCATATTAAGTATTTTTTCATTTATTTTTCACCTGAACTTCAAAAAAGACCCTGAGAAACTGCTAAAATATGTATTGGATTTTTTTAAAGATGTGATTTACAATCTTTAAAAACTCTTCATATTATTCATAGTATTTGGCGAGAGATTGGCAATTCCAACAACAAAAATACAAACAAAATAAAAGTTTTATACTCTGAAAGGCGAGAGAAGAAAAAAATACAGAAACATTAGGAGGATGGTGGATTTATGTGTTCTAACATTCAGACAAGTGTTTTAAGGCCAACAAAAATGTTACGTGTACAAATGGTAGGAGGAATCATTAAAATTGGAGAGATTATCCAGAGTCAAAGGAAGAGAGATTCATGTCTTGATTGTGTACTGATTTATAGTGACCCTGGGTTTCACCATAAGAAATGAATTCAAACACAGACTGCAGAGTTTTATAGATAAAGGAAACATCACCCAACTCTCTCCCTACAAACTCTAGATGGAAGAGGGCTTGGGGGGTAGGGAAGCAGTGGGGAGGGATGAAGCATGGGGGAGGCAAAGCTGTATCTGGAGGGATAGGTAGGGCAAGGTAAGGAAAGGTGTGGCTGAAAAATTTCTAAAAAGAGTAGCTAACAAATGGATTGGGTGAGACTAGACAGGGAGCGGTAGGATTAGGAGTAGAGATGGTATATTGCTGGGAGTCATGTTGGTGAAAAAAACAATGACCTTACTAAAAAGAAAACAGCACTAAGAATGCTTTCTGAGAAATTTTTTTATAATCATAGAAAATTATTAGTTAAAAATTTAAGCTAAGAATTTATTTAGGCCAATTTGGCTGTCCTGGTGTGTGTAATAGGATAGGCAGTATATGCACTAAGTCCTTCTGCCATATTCGATTAAGGTTTCTCATATAAACTTCACATAAACTAGATTGAACTTTCACATAAAGTAAATATTTCAAAAACAGCCTAGTAGGGTAGTTATGAAGAAAAGGTTAACAAGTAGTATTTTTTTTTCTCTTGTTATGTCACTTTAGTAACTGGATTAACAAATATTTCCTTATTCTGACACTTACAGTCTACATAATTTGTGGGATAAAGGCAACAGCCATACCTCAACAAAAGAATAATATTGGATATATTAAATAAATATTTTTCCACTATCTCACATCATAAAGTATGAATTCTAAAATCCATTTTACAATCAGCCTATGAATAGAAAATTTCCTGGTAGCAAATTTTAGGGGCTATGTATTTTCACTGCTCCTTTTCTTTTTGGCACCCTTCAAAGCAAAGTTATATTTATAACATAGAGATGCCCATCTTTAGGAATCACTTTAACAGAGGCATAATTTTATTTTCCCAAAGAGTTAAAACATATTTCTGTATTTAAAGTTTCCACCAAAATCTCAAATTAAGAAAATGGCAATAGAGAGCAAAACATAGATGATTACTTGCCGGGGGACTGTTGAGTTATTAATGGGCCACGGTCTAAAGCTACCCCCCTTTTTGGGCCCTAAAAGGGGTTTTCTTTCTGCCTGCAGAAAGAATGTAACTTACCGGGCGAAGATGGGCTTAGTGGACAAAATAGCTGAGTGTCTCCCACCCGCCTGCTGGACGGATACAAACGCCACAACCAGGGAGTTTTTTGTAGAGAGAGCAAGAAGCCAAAAAAACTCAACTTTATTGGCAAGGTGCTGAACTTATAAGGCTTAGAACTAACCAATCAGCCAGCAGGGCGGTTTGGACTCTCACGCTACGTCACAGCCACACCACTTTGCTTAGCCCCGGTCCTCCATAGGGCATGGTAAGCAGCCAAAGTCCTTCCCCTTGGCAGACAATAAGTCCCACCAATTCCCCTTTTTTCGTTTTTTCAAAAATGGGGTCTTTCCATTTTATATTTCAAAAATGGGATGTCCCATCTTGTAGGGTGTCCAACTCATTCGAGAGTGTGCCTGTCTAGGTTGATTTCTCCTCTCTGGGGAAAAATTTTACCCGTCATTGGCTATCACTCTAGCACTTTAGGTGGATGTACCTAGGACCCAAGCAAGTGGCCAAGGGGAGCACACGGGACAGGACAGTCACCTTTGGGAAGGGGCTTGACTGGATGGCAAACCTCTGCAAATCCTGTTAAGGACCGTGGCCAAGCCTGTAGGGCCTATAGCTCAGCGTGATAGCAGACCACCTAGCTGTATCAATCTGGTTAGTTCTATAGGGCTAAAGTGCACACAAAGACACATGACAATCGGGGGATTTCACCAAAAAGAGAAAGTCCATCCATTTAGCAGTCTAAAGGAAGCCTTTTGGCATAAAGTCCGAGCAATTGTCACAGGAATGGGACTCTTCTCTTAGAGTCCGAAGGAAGCCATCCAGCATAAAGTCCAGATAATTGTCACAGGAATAGCACAGTCTTTCTTCTCTCATCGCAGAGGGTTGGGATACTGACAAAGAAGGAGTCCAAGATAGTGTTTTTTGATGAACTTTGAAACGGAGTGATGAGAAGTTTAATCACAGCAGGACCAGGAGATTTGTCACGATGTTTTCATTTCTGTGGAAAAAAGAAAAGGATTCACTCCTCAAGAGCTTGTGCTCTTGGGTAGTCCATCATTTTTGGTCGGATTGGCAGTATTTGAGAATCTCTGGCAGGTACCCATATAGGGTTTTGTTCTCCCATTGGGAAGACACATCCAAAACCTCTGCCAGCACTTATTAATGGATCAGGACCTCTCCAGACTCCAGTTAATGGTGTCTTTCCATCGGACCTCAACTTTTACATAAGGCGTTTGGTTAGACCAGTGTCTTTGAAACGCAGATAGAGGCTGCTGTTTGGAAAAATTTAAAATGTTAAAGTAAGCATAGCTGTTTTTTTAACTGGTCATGGGGGTTTGCTTCCCCCATTTTGTTTTATTAATTGGTCCTTTAGGGTTTTATTATGTCTCTCTATGATGGCTTGTCCTTTTGGGTTATATGGGATCCCTGTGGTATGCTTAATTTTGGAAGAAACTTTTGTAATGATTTGCTCACAAAACAGGGGTCCATTATCGGTTTTAAACCTGTTTTGGCAATCCAAGAATACAAAGCATTGTAAAAAAGTGACTTTCAGCATGTTTAGCCCTTTCTCCAGAGTGTGCCGTGGCCCAACAAGCATGTGAACAAGTATCTATGGACATAAATATATATTTTAATTTTCCAAATGGCACATAATGGGTTACATCAGTTTGCCAGACAGCGTTGGGCCATAGGCCTCTGGGATTTTACCCCAGGGGACTGGAGAGGTGGGACCTGTAAGAAGGACAAACAGGACTTACATGTCTTTACAATCTTTTTAAAATCTTTTATAGAAACTAAAGGAAATTTATGATGTAGACCTCTCCAATTTAAATGAGTAAGGTCGTGAAGACCTTGGGCTAACTGAAGGTCTTGTTGATAATGGGGGGACTGTAACTGTTAATACACCTGTGGTGGCCAAACAGTCAGCGCCTGATTTCCCTCAGAGAGGGGCCCAGATAAGTCCTCTTGATGTCCCCTAAGATGTTGGAGGAAAACAGGTTTCATTACGCCCCTTTAACAGGGATCGAACCTGAATCATCAGAGGGGTAATAGGATTAGTATCTATCTTTATATATGAGGCATTTAGAGTAGGTAATAGGTTAATTACATATAAACTATCTGAGAAAAGATTCATAGGCTCTTGGACATGGGTCAAGGCTAATGTCAACAGCATATAATTCTTTAAATTGAGCAGAACCAGTAGTTACTGCTCAAATGTACTGCTTCAAAGTATTGTGTCCTTTGGCCTGAGCGATGGGTGAAACACTACAACTGCTGACCCTTCTTTTCCTCCATCCGTGAAGACATTTACTGCCTTGGGGAGTGGCTTGATGGAAAAAAGGATGGGGGGAGTCCACTCCAGTTTGGGAAAAAGAAGAGGTCCATTTGGTTGACCCGTAATGACAGTCAACTTTTCCTAGAAATCCTTCTAAAGCATAGGAGACTCTAGGGTTGTTTCTCCGTATCCACTCAAAGTCTGACAAATGGTAAGGAATTGTTAAAATATCTGGGTCTTTTCCATAATGCCTCAATGGTGTATCTCTCCCTTTTATTACAAGATCTGCTAATTGATCTAATTGGGAATAAACTCGAGGTGCTCCTCCCACAGAGGAATGTATCCACTCTAATGGGTTACCCATCTGGGTGAGAACAGCTGTAAGGAGCTTAGCACCTGAGAAAATCCACAAATATAGAGGTTGCTTTGGTTGGTATCGAGCCAATTGGGCTGATTTGAGGGCATCTTGGACTTTTTGTAATATTGACCGATGACTTTCTTCTAGTAAAATCACATCAGAGGGGGATTTTCCCCGTAGCAACTCAAAGAGAGGAAATAAATCCTCAGTAGAGATATGAAGCCATGGTCTTAACCAGTTTAGCTCTCCTAATAGCTTTTGTAACTCTGCCAAGGAATAAGATTTTTGAATGACTAGTTGAGGTTTGAGAGGACAAACCAAGTCTAGGCTAAGTTTTGTCCCCAATATTTTAAAGGGAGGAATAGTTTGTATCTTATCATTGGATATGTGTAACCCTCCTTTTTCTAAGAGCTCTCGAAGGGTTAGGTAAGCTGAGCTTAGTTGTTGGACATCAGCAGCTCCCAGGATATAAAAACATATAAACATATAAACATATATCCATATAAACATATAGGGTGAGCTGTGATTTTATCATTAATGGTGACAGAAGACATGAAACATAATATTGACAAAAGGCTGGGCTGTTAGCCATACCTTGAGGGAGAACTATCCATTCATATTGCTCATCTGGTTTCTGAAAGTTGACTGAGGGGACAGAGAATGCAAACTTTTCATAATCATCTAGATGAAGAGGTATTGAAAAATAACAATCTTTAATATCAATAACAATTAAGGTTAAATCTCTTGAGATAGAAGGGATCCAGGGGAGGCCATGCAGAGGCGTGCCAACAATAAACATTCTATCATTAATTTTTCGGAGGTCTTGTAACATCCTCCATTTCCCTGTGGCCTTTTGTATAACAAAAACAGGACTGTTCCATGGGCTAAGAGAAGGTCTAATGTGTCCTAGGGCTAACTGTTCTTGGACAATTGCCCTCAAATGGTTTAGTTTTTCAGTAGGAAGGGGCCACTGCTCGACCCAGATTGGGGGGGCCATGTCGCCATTGAATGGCAGGAACTTGGGGAGCAGTGGCCCTTAGGATTGGGGGTGAGACCCTATTTGATGATTGGAAGTTTTTCTCTCCGTATCTTTAGTTAATATATCATTTTGAATCTCTCTATGGGTTGTAGTAATGTAAGCCTCTCTGCTTCTCCTAAGATGTCTTGGCCTAATAAATTAGAAGTTAATCCAAGGGCCATAAGGGGACGAACTTCCCCTTGGTTTCCATCTATATCTCTCCATCTAAGCCAATTTCTGGTTCTCTTCTGAATGAGTGTTTCCACCTACTCCAAGTAACTGAGGCCCTGGAATTAGTTCCCATTGGGGTGGAATCTCTTCCTTCCTTAGTATAGTATGATTTGCCCCAGTATCAATTAGGCAACGAAATTTCTTTCCTGATATATAAATATCCATCTTTGGTCTAATCCCTGGAACAATAGGAACTGTCCAATGGACCTTAGGGGGACTGTGATCAGGGGAACCTCCTTGGTGTAACGGGGCTGGAGGCTGCCCCTTCAGGAGTTTAAAGTTTTCCCCCTGAATATCAAATTTAGACCTGCAATCTTTTTTCCAATGATATCCTCTTTTACACCTAGGACAAAGTGTTCTAGGGGCAGCTGGACTTTGAGTCTGGCCAGGGGAGCATTCTGGAGGCCGACTAGGGCCATTGGGGCAGTCTTTTTTAAATGGCCTTGTCGTCCACACTTAAAATAGGCTCCTTTTCCATTTAAAAACTGTTGCTAATACCTCAGTATGGGCATTAAGGGCCGTGGTCAATATTTGAGATTGGTGAGTTGTTGAACCCACATCTTTGGTGGCAATAATCCATCTCCCTATAGATCTATCTTTTAACCAGGCACAGGCCAGCTTGTGATCTGCGGTCATCCCTTCCCAAACTAACATTTTTGCAAATTGGTCCCTCATTGTACCAGGTGGAAGTTTCCTTTGAAAGCTTTTTTTTCACTCTCTCAGTAAATGTGGCCAGATCCTCATTAGCTTTTTGAGTGATTCCACCTATAGGAGGCTCTGTAGGGCCCTCCTCTAGCTTCTTCCATGCTGCCAGCCCTAAAGCTCGCATCTGTTCTCGGTATGGGGCTGGTATTGCTGCTTGTTGAATACCTGTGGCATATTGGTCACTAGTTCCTGACAGCATTCCAAGGGTTATTGGTATGGGAGGATTTGCAGTTTGGTTCCTCTCAGCCTGCATATGGCATTCATCAGAAAAATATGCACACCATTTAAGGAATAAAGGTCCTGGGAGCACAGCTTTGGTTAGATCTTTCCAATCTCTACTCGTACAGGCATGATGGGCGAGGCTTTGTAAAATGCATTCTGCCCATGGTGAGTTTGGCCCATCTTCCGCCACAGCTTTTTTAAAATTCTTTTAATTCTTGAGTCTCCCAGGGGTACCAAATCTGAGGTCTGTCTTCTCTCGGATTTAAATTAACTGGAAATGCCATTACAGGTGAAAGCCCACCAGAGGGTGCTAGCAGCTGCCGTGATATTGGCGCCTCTTGGTACAGCGGTGGGGCAGAAGGCTCAGCAGGGGCTGCCTCATAAAATGGCGGATCCTGCTCACAAGGTGGTGAGCCATGTGGCCGGTGGCCTTTGTCCTCAGGGAATTTGTTAGAGCTCTCTAAGGGAGGGGCTGTAATTTTTTCTAATTCCCCGGAGCGAGATTTCTTTGTTTTTAGGGATTGGTTAGGCTTCTCCAAATCCGCGGCCCGGGAGGGATTGTTTATTTCTCCGGACCGGGAAAGACTAGATATTTTATTTTCCCACAGGGCCTGCTCTGTTACCTCAACTTGTATGATCTGAGGTGCCTGCTCTGTGGCCTCTGCAGATTCTTTTGCTGTCTCCAAGAGAGAGCATGTTTTTAGGGCGGATAAAGTTGGATAAACTCCCAGAGGCGGGGATTTCCCGTATTCATTTTTTCGCTCTCTTAAAATTTGTTCCACTTCGCGCCACATTTTCCAAGAATTAAAATCAGACTTGGGGAGCCAGGGAGCCACCCGCATTAATGAATTCTAAATTATTTCAGCTTGTGTATCAGAAATCTGGAGACCTTGCTTTTTTAAAATATATCGCCATGCCTCGAGGGCTGGGTCTTAAGATTTTCTAAATATTAATGCTTGCCCCATAATAGAGGGTATTTTTGCCAGAGAGAGAGAGACGCTGCGTCTCTAACCGTGCTAAGCCCACCGATAATTTTTGTGCCCCACGTTGGGCGCCAACCTGCCGGGACTGTTGAGTTATTAATGGGGCCACGGTCTAAAGCTACCCCCCCTTTTTGGGCCCCAAAAGGGATTTCTTTCTGCCTGCAGAAAGAATGTAACTTACCGGGCGAAGATGGAGCTTAGCGGACAAAAATAGCTGAGTGTCTCCCACCCGCCTGCTGGACGGATACCACGCCACAACCAGGGAGTTTTTTGTAGAGAGAGCAAGAAGCCAAAAACTCAACTTTATTGGCAAGGTGCTGAACTTATATAGGCTTAGAACTAACCAATCAGCCAGCAGGGCGGTTTGGACTCTCACGCTACGTCATAGCCACACCCCTTTGCTTAGCCCCGGTCCTCCATAGGGCGTGGTAAGCAGCCAAAGTCCTTCCCCTTGGCAGACATGAATCCCAACAATTACTTACAAACTGGCAATGTCTGGAAGATTTCTATTTTACTGTAGTCTCCTTGCCTTTTTCCATTTACAGCTTCAACCCTGATTTCATAAGTTGTATTTGGTTCCGATGCTCAAAGCAACCATTACTGAAAGAAAAAAAATATCTATATCTATATCTATATATACCTATGTTTAAAGCATGTCAATAAGGAAAACAGATTAGCTTATTACAATGCTGAGTGAATAATTTCACTGTAAAGCTTTCTGTCAAATACCTGAAAAAATAAAAAGGTCACATTAGAAAACAATAATTCATAAAGTTCTTCTCTTCATTTTTATTTTAGCTTTATGATCCTGAGCAATAACATTCAAAGAAAAAAATTAAGTTTCTTTTTGCAATACATATTCTTAGAAAATAGAAAATAAAATATATTCCTTCATTTTTATATTATCCAAGAAATAGGAATGATGTAAATAAATAAACTTTTCTGTATATATCCCATTATGGGTGGAAGATAGGATTAGGATTCTAAGTCAATTATTTCTATAGATTTAATAGAGACATGCCATTCAACATGTAGAGTGCTGGCCTCCAATGTGAGGTGTTTCAATTATGTTAAAGTGTCCCGGAATCAAATACATAGCAAAAGCAGATCATTTATTTTAGAATCTCAAATGAAATCAAACTACTTTTAATACTAGTTTAAAGTATTCTTTCCTCATTTTCAGAGTATCTTTCCTCTGAATTTCTTCTCAAAAGAGAATACTTATGAGAAAAAAAAAGTTACAGTAATTTTTCCCTGCAGTCAGGAAACAAAATATATGTGCCCAAATGTGAGAGGAAAAATAAAATTGGAAAGGTTATCCAGAGTTGAATGGAAGAGATCATGTCTTGATAGCAACAGATTAAATTTGTGTTTGCTTTTTCTTATATTTAGAGCTGGTGCACTACCCTACCAGTCCTGGATTCAACATGACAAAAATAAAGAGAAAGAACCTGAATAGATACAGTGAAATCAAGGTGATTTGATAGATAATGTTGAATTCAAGTATGGATTTCAAAATATTACACCTTCACAAGTTCCTTTGATGAAACTTACAAACTTACATAGATGTCTTTATCTTTACCATCTTTGGTAAAGACCAATAATTTTATGAGTGTAAATGGACATGTCTTGATGATAATCAAAAGGAAGTCATGTCTGCTTTACACAATAGAATCAAGTCAAATGATCACTTCATAATAAAAGATATAATCAATCACAAAATAAAATATTGAATTATAAGTAATCAGGACCATATTTTCAAGGCTATTGAGTTTTTAAACTGTGGATGAAGATGATTGACATTTAACAAAATACCAATGTAATAATATATTTTTCAGATGACTAAATTGTCATAGATATTCACTAGATGACATTTTCATTTTACAATATATAAGGACACTTAATAAATTTGTTTTGGTACTTCTTTCTGATCCATTCTTTTCCCCAATATTCCTTGTCATTGTGTCCCTTTGGTTTTTAATAGTGATAATTACTACATCTTCACTGAATTATTCATTAAACTTTAGAAAAGAACAATAATTTGCTGAATGTACTGTAGAGATCTTTTCTTCACTTAAAATAAAGAATTAAATATTTTAATTATTTAATTCCAGAGAAGTATTACTTAAGAGCAGAGTCTATGTATCAACCAGAACTGATTTTTAATTTTTAATGTTTTATTGAAACAATATGAATATTTTAGAGGCACCATATTTTATTTTGACACATATATATATACTGCTTAATGTTCAATAAAGACAACCATAGCTATATCCTCAAATACTTACCATTAATTTGTGGTGAAAATATTTGAAATATTTTCTTCTAATTTTAACCAGATTTCATGTAATCACATACAGATGTTTTAAAGTTGGCAGAAAGGATAAATTTCCAACTGAAAAATTCAGGTCTGTATTTTTCTATTTCTTTAACTTACCAGGAAATTAAAACTGCTCTTGAAAGAGTGAATCACCTGTGAAAACCTCAAATTATAACACAAAATGTCATATTGAAAGGAGAGAAATTGGGAAAAACTGATTGGCACAGATTTTCGATTGGTGGGAAGCTGCAAGGATAAATGAGAAAATAATGGCTTGAACACTATGATTCTTGTAAGATTTTTCAGGAAAACCAACTCCAGTTCATGATCAGGAATCAATTAATATATGAGATCCAGAAAAAAAAAAATGTAGTTACAGTGTAGGGAAGATGATTGCATGCATGAATCTTGTTATATAGATTATGGAAAACAAGAAGGAATCTAAATTAGATTTTGTATTTTAAATGCTAAGGAGTTGAAATTCTGATATTTATAGGGTAAGCTTCTACTCAAAGCCAGCAGAACAAGGAATTCATAAGTAATAGTGCTATCCCACTCTTCCGTTTATACCCAAAGGACTTTAAATCAGCATACTACAGTGACAGAGCCCTATTAATACTTACAGCAGCTACATTGACAATAGCCAAAGTATGGAACCAACCTAGGTGCCCTTCAACAGATGAATGGATAAATAAAATGTGTTATATATATATAGATATAGATATAGATATATAGATATAGATATAGATATACACACACACACAATGGAATATTACGCAGCCATAAAGAAAAATGAAATATGGTATTTGCAGGTAAATGGATGGAGCTCAATAATATCATGCTAAGTAAAATAAGCCAATCCCCCCCAAACCAAAGGCTGAATGTTTTCTCTGATACACAGATGCTAATTCACAATGGGATCTGGGTTAGAGAAGAATAGAGATACTTTGGATAAGGCAGAGGGGAGCGAAAGAAGGGGAGGAATATGGAAGTAGGAAGGAAAGTAGAATGAATATGACATTATTACCCTATGTGTATGTATGACTACACAAATCGGTGTGATTCCACATCATGTACAACCAGAAGAATGAGAAGTTACACTCCATTTATGTATGATGTGTCAAAGTGCATTCTATTGTCATGTATAACTAATTAGAACAAATTGTTTTTAAAAGCTCATCCTATTTTGTCAATTTAATTAGTAAATAAGTACAAATAAAATTAAAAGCAAAGGGAAAAACATCTGCTGTTGTGCAAAGACTAACATTTTATAAGAATGTGTTTATTCTTCAAGGCATAAAACAAAAAAAATTCCTGTGGACAATCAATCTGAAATCAATGATGATGTAAGTGTTCAATGGTACACATCATTCCCTCAGGGAACCATGACTTGATGTAGCATGGGCACAATAGGAGAAAGACTCCAGGATCTCTGACTGCAATGAATTGTGAAGTAAGACACAGTAGTGATGCATGCTTTGGCCTACTGAAAGAAGTCATGGGGCTTTGGGCCTTGTCTCATCATTGACTTGATCCAAGCAAGTCTTACAGCCAAGTTGGCCTGTCAATTTTTAAATAGACCTTGATATTAAATATCATAGACAAAGGCATAAAACCAAATTTTAAAAAAGTATAGATAAAATTATTTACAATTGATGAAATAACTACTATCATGCATCCATTACCTATGAAAATGGGAATATTATCTGCAGCCTGTGAGATAATACAAAATGATAGGTAGCACCAAAGTTATTCATATTTGACTATATGTCTAATGACTAAAAACTATGTATAACTGGCAAATATAGTCTTAGTAATATTCACTTAAATATTAATCATATTCACATAGATAATCCTCAGAGTATTAATGAGTATTTGCTACATAAGAATATATGAAAGATTATTGTTGCTAGCAACATTGATATGTCATGTTTCTCCATATTTCCATAATGTACAGTTGTAGATATAATCATCATTGTAAGGCATGCAGTAGATTGTTGTATAGCTACATTGATCAGGGCAATTGGAAATGTTCATTCACATTCAATGGTTTATATTGAAAACAATTCAACTAGAAATCAACAGAATATGAAGCACACAATTTTATTCGCAAATAAAATTCTTCACAAATCATAAGTTTGGAGATCACATATGAGGCGTGGTCTTTTCATCACTTTAGTTAGACTAAAAATAGAAAATAACAGATCCATCAGAATATCAGAACATATTTAATCAAAGGAAAACCAAGTTTGGTACTTCCTTTAACAATAAAAATACTCACCCCTCAAAAATTTTTTTTCACATTTTACTTGAATTATCTGCCTATTTCAGGCAAAAATTCTTTCTGGCTGGCTGACTGGTCAGCATTCTCCTTTCTCAGACATTTCATAGGGGCTATGATAAGTCTCGAATGTCCCACTACTGCTATCAAGGGAAACTACTTTTTTATTTCCATCACGATTGGATCAGAGTGAATTTGATTGTTTCCTCACCTTCTGTTCTCCACATCAAGTTTCCCCTGTTACTAAGTTTCACAGCAAAGCAATTTTCAGGGGAGAGGAGCAAAGAGGGTAAAAAATAAAGGTTAACCTGTTATAATAGTGGGGCTGAAACACTTAACCTTAACCTGAATGAGGGGAGGGCATATAGATGATCTTCAAAATTATAGGGGAGAGGCTTGTACAAGAGTACAAGCAAACTTGTAAGTTTGTTTTTGAGTTATGAATGTAAAGGTTTTGGTATAATAGCCCTTATATGAGGCTTATTAACATTCTGTGAAAGTAAAAATCATTGTATGAAATAGAAAGAACCCCATAAATGGACTAAATTAAGGCGAGAACAAGGAAAAGATTCCAGGGAGGACAACATGGAACTGTAATTTGACTTGACTTTCTTACAAGAGGATATATACCTTAAATCATCCACAATTTACTGGCATATTCACCAAACATAGGGTTTCTGAACATGTTCAAGCTAGGGCTTGAAAGCAAACCACCACTTGAAATACAAAAGGCTGTGTACTCTGTAATAGAATCTTCCCTCAAATTACCAAGCTTGTTAATGGAACACTTTCTTTCCCTAAATGTGACCATACAATAGAACAATGGAACTACAAACTGAGGTGTGGGATGGGTGCTTTCCCGATAATTTATTAGAAATTCAAACTCAGAAATTAGGTGGAAGTAGAACTAGATCATAAAATAGTAAAAGTTTTGTAAGGGCAAATTGTGTGTAAATTAATACACATTATAGATATATTAAGCTAGCATGATTTAGAAATCATAATGCAATTCTTCTGAAATTTATGAACAATGAACTAGATTTCATTGTTATGGTACAGGGATGAACTCTACAAAGCAGCTAGTTTTCCTAATTAATTTAATGTTTTTCTTTGAATTTAATATTACTGAGTTTCATAAGTAACCTTTGGGTATAAATGCAAATTGTATAATAAGTAATGATATTTAAATTGGTAAATGACAGAAAAACATAAACTCTTACAGTGTTTTTATAGGCATGGAAATGATGCTGGAAAGAAAAAAAAAGGAAATTCTATTCTTCATATGGAATTTGGACTTCATTACAGGGAGCTAATCAAAATAAGTTTCTGTTAGTTTAGATTATATGTTATAAAAATCTTCCCTTTGTGAAATGAATCAGAGGCTAAGAAAAAAATTATTTATGAACTTTAGAGCATAAGAAATTACTTATGTGGTAACTAATTAGGTGGAGCATAATTCTAAAGTGATATTAAATTTATTCTTATTCTTTTCCAGGTCTGAAATCCTGTATCACTCCTTGGGGTTTTCCTGCCATTCAACTTAGGAAGATAAAGTCTCCCTCAAGGTCAAACTGCTATATCACTTACCTAAAATTGAACTGTTTTTATTACTGGACACTATGAAATAATTCTGGGCTATGAGAAATCACAAAGCATAACTGGATCATTTGAAATTACAATTGCTGGAAATCTCAAACAGATTTGAAAACTTAGTGAACTGAAGTTTCCCAAGGAGGACTTAGTCTTTGCTCCAATAAAATCAAGGCAATACAATCTTTTTTTTTTTGGTACCAGGGATTGAACTCAGGGGCACTCGACCACTGGGCCACATCCCCAGCCCTTTTATGTATATTATTAGAGACAGGGTCTCACTGAGTTGCTAAGTGCCTCGCCATTGCTGAGGCTGGCTTTGAACTCGAAATCCTCCTGCCTCAGCCTCCCAAAGTGCTGGGATTACAGGCATGCGCCACCGCGCCCCGGCTACAATTTTTAATTTCATTAAATTTGAAGGAAATGTTCCCTTCTTCAAAAAATTGGAATAGGCTTGAATAATAATAAAAGTACTTTTTTACTGTTTCTATCCATAGTGCTGAATTTTTTAATACTTTGATTTCAGTTACACATGAAAAAAAATGACTTCAGGAAAAATTAATCCATTGGCACAGGAAGTGTCTTAAGATTTCTTTAAGATTTTATGTATGTAATTATCTCTGTTCAATAATTTTTCATTATCTTAGAAATTTAAATTGTCATTCTTGTACAAATTATAGTATATTTCAAATTTCCAATAGTTTTATTCATAAGAATGATTCGTCCTTTTTAAAAGCACTTTCAAGACTTGTTCTGAGTATGATATACACCTTGATATAAGTAGCCTTTATAGATGTATCCTTCATTATAAATAAATTATATAAGTATATATGTTAATAAATAATAGAAAAAAATTAATAATTGTGTTATTTTTGTGAAGCTTTTATTTAAAAAATTGCTGATGACAATAAAATCAGTTTAGCACTTTAAATTTCCAGTCCTTATTTGCTGTGCTGATTTTTATGTTCTTTCCCATCACAAGTATATGTTTGTGTAAAATAAACAATTTAACAATTGAATTTTAACTAAGGTGACATTTTTACATTTTTACATATTATTTCTTTTTTTTTTTTCTTCTTTTTTTTTTTTTTTTTTTTTGTGGTACCGGGGATTGAACTCAGGGGCACTCGACCACTGGGCCACATCCCCAGCCCTTTTTTTTTTTTTTTTTTTTTTTTTTATTTTATTTAGAAACAGGGTCTCACTGAGTTGCTAAGTGCCTCGCCATTGCTGAGGCTGGCTTTGAACTCGTGATCCTCCTGTCTCAGCCTCCCAAAGTGCTGGGATTACAGGCGTGCGCCACTGCGCCCGGCTCATATTATTTCTTGAAGTGGAATGGCTCTAGTTGAAATATAAAAACTTCAACTGTATGAAAAGTATGACTTAAAAGCACTTTAATCAAAGCAAATATCTTTCATAAAAATCACATATAGAGAGATATTTTTTCATTTCAAATAGAATATTTCTTAGGGTATATAACATTATTTGACCAGGAAGAGGTCAGCTGATAAATTATTTTCAGGCTCCAGTATGTATGTAGTATATGGTTGAAAACATTTCCTTTCATAGTCTAAAACAGTAGCTTCTTAAAAGTGCTTAGGACATGTATGGATGATTGACTACAACTAGAAAATGACTTTTAACTCACATACAATGAAACCCTTTTTCTGCAACAAGTTGATTTTTAGTTTTGCAGATGGGCAGATTTAAGATGAGCATTTGTAATACAATGTCCCTTTTCTCTTTTGAGCTTATAAAAGCTCTGAATATACTTTTAGTTGTTACACTTTCTAATAACCTCTATGTATCATTTTTCTGAGTTATTGAGCATAAACTATCATTGCATTTGGCTATCATTGAGAAGCTTTTATTATAAAAATCATGAAAATATGAATTATATGTAAATATTGTTGACAGCCTTCATGTAGTCTATACACTTTATGTGTAAAACATTAATTCAACAAAGATTTTTTGAATCTGCCAAAAGAAACACTGCTTTTAAAGAAACCAGCTAAAGGGCACATTTGTTAAAACTATTGTCTATTATCACTCATTCACATTATTATTTTGCTGCTGAACATTTCAAGCACATTTTACTTCTCTAAGTAAAACTTATTTGGGGGAAACAAAACCTACTATTTAAATCCCATTTCAAAGTGCTTCTTTTTATTGGAGCATATTAATTATACAGAATGTTAAATTCCATTGTGGCATATTCGTACATAAATAAAACTATAATTTGGTCACTTTCACTCTTCAGTACCTTTCATACCCACTTCCCTTCCCATTCACTGATCCCCTTCTACTACCTGATGGTCTCCTTTCTACTTTCATGATATCCATTTTTTAAAATTCCCTCTATATTTATACATATGATATAAAACATAAAGAAATTCTGTGTTTGGCTTATTTCACTCAAAATTATGGTCTCGAGATCCATCAATTTTTCATTCTCTTTTGTGACCAAATAAACCTCCATTAAGTATATATTCCAAATTTTCTTTATCCATTCATCTGTTGGTGGACACCTAGTCTAATTCCATAACTTAGTTGTTGTGAATTGTGCTGCTATAAAAAATAGGTATGTATATATCACTAAAATATGCTGACTTGAATGCTTATGGATAAATACCAAGGAGCGGTAGAGCTGAATCATATGGTGGTTTCATTCCTAGTCTTCTGGGGTTTGTCCATATTCATTTCCATATTGGTTTTACAAATGTACAGTCCCAGGAGCAGTGTATGAATTCCTTTATAAATGAATCCTACCCAGCATTTTTTGTTATTTGCATTCTTCATGATTGACATTCTAATCGGCATAAGATGAAATCTCAATATCATTTTGATTTGCATTTCCTCGACAGCTAAATATATTGAATACTTTTTGACATACCTGTTGGTAATTTATACTTCTTTTGAGATGTGTTTGTTACATCCATTTTTCTATTCATTAATTAGGTTGTTTTAATAATGCTGAGATTTTGAGTTCTTTATATATTTTAGATCTTAATCCTCTGTTGGAAGCATAGCTGACAAAAATTTTCTCTCATTCCATAAGTTTCTCTTCATTCTGCTAAATTTTCCCTTTGCTGTACAGAATCATTTTAATTTTATGCCATCCTATTCATCAATTCTTTAATTTCAAGACTTCCATGGATCCTATTCAGGAGGTCTTTCTTTGGACCTCTATACTAAGTGCATACCTTATTTTTTCTTCAACAATTGCAAGTATCTGGTCTGATAGTTGGGTCTTTGATTCATTTTGAGTTGATTTTTGTGCAGTATGAGAGATAGGGATGTAATTTTATTCTTCTACATTTGAATATCCAGTTTGCCTAGGACCACTTATTAAAGTGGCTGTCTTTCTTTTTTTTTTTTTTTTTTTCTCTCCAATGTATGTTTTTCAGCACCTTTGTCAATAATCTGCTCATTTTAAGTATTTGGCCTTGTCTCTGTGTCTTCTATTCTATGTGTCTTCTATGTGTTTGCTTACATGCCAGTAGCATGCTGTTTTAAAGGCAGGTATTGTGATGCCACTTAAGATAACTTTAGATCTTCTGGTTCTTTTCTTCCACATAAATTTTAGATTATTTTTTGTTTCATTGTTTGTTTGCTATTTTTAATAGTTGTGAGAAGAATATCATCAGTATTTTGATGAGAATAGCATTAAATCTGTAGGTCACTTTTTATAGTAAGGCCATTTTAACAAGGATCAGTTCTGCCTATTCATGAAGAAGGGAGGTCTTTTCAGCTTTGGATGTCTTCTTTGATTTCTTTTTTTTTTTTTTCTTTCTTTCTTTTTTTTTAGGACTTTGTAATTATAGAGACTTTTCATCAGTTTAGTTAGTTAAATTAATTTCCAAGTATTCTAGGTTTTTTTTTTTTTTTTTTTTGGACACTATTTTTTTTTCGTGGTACTGGGGATTGAACTCAGGGCTACTCGACCACTGGGTCACATCCCCAGCCCTTTTTTTGTATTTTTTTATTAGAGACAGGGTCTCACTGAGTTGCTAAGTGCCTCGTCATTGCTGAGGCTGGCTTTGAACTCGTGATCCTCCTGCTCAGCCTCCCAAAGTGCTGGGATTACAGGCATGCGCCACCACGACACTATTTTAAATAGCATTGTTTTCCTGAGTTCTTTCTCAAGAGATTAATTATTGGTGTATAGAAAAACTATTGATTTTTGAATGCTACTTTTGTATCCTGTAACTGCTAAATTTGTTTGTCAGTTCTGAAATCTGGTGAAGTTTTTAGGATCTTCTTACTCTCCTATCATCTATACCACAGGGAAAATTTGACTTCTTCATCTCCTGTTGGTATCCCTTTAAATTATTCTCTTGCCTAATTGGACTCTATTGAATGGGAGTCATGAAAGTGGACATTTTCATTTTCTTTCTGATTTTATAGTAAATGCTTTCAGGTTTTGCCCATTCAGTGTGATAATGACCTTGGGTTTTTCATACGGAGTCTTTATGATAATTAGTTAAGTTCTTCTACCCCTGCTTTCTTAAGATATTTTATCATGAGGCAATGTTGAATTTTGTCAAAGTCTATTTCTGCATCTATTCAAATTATCATGTGATTTTTTTCCTTGATTCTATTTATGTGGCATATTATGTTTATTGATTTACATATGTTGAACTGTTCTTATATCACTGGGATTAAACAACTTGATAATGGTGTATGAACTTTTTAAGGCATTCTTAAATTCAATTTCTAATATTTTATTAAGGATTTTTGCATTTATGTTCATAAAGGACATTGATATCTTTCAGTAAAGAGTCCTTATTTTATTTTGGAATCATGATGAGATACTAGTATCATATAACAGGTTTAGAAGTTTTCCCTCCCTTTGAATTTCATAGAATAATTGAGGACCATTGGTATTAGTTTTAAAGGTCTGGTAGAATTTAGCTATAAATCCTTATGTCCTGGGTATTTCTTTATTGAAAAGTTTTTTATTAATGGTTCAGTTTCATTGCTTGTTATTCTTCTATTTAGGTTTTCTATATCTTCTTGGTTTCATTATATTAGGTCATATGTATCTAGAAATTGAGCCACTTTTGATTTTATGATTTATCCTAATATAAGTTTTCCAAATAGTCCCTAATGATCATCTGGATTTCAGTGATGACTCTTGTAATAGCACCTTTTTCAACTTCAATTTTATTAATCTGGGTCTTTTTTCTCTTCTATTACTTAGTTTAGTTGTGTTTATCTTTTTAAATAGTCAACTCTGTTTCATGAATCCTTTGTATTATTCTTTTATTCTATATCTTATAATTATTTTTATTCTATATCTTATTATTCTTTTTCTTTCTACTGGTTTTGCAGTTCATCATTAGGTCATTTATTTTGGATCTTCCTAATTTTTTTTTAATGTAGGCTCTCACGAATATAAACTTGTCTTTAAAACTGTTTTTACTTTATCCAGCAATTCAACCATGTTATATTTATAGTCTCACTTGATGATAATAATTATTCAATTTGCCTCTGATTTCTTTGATCACTCATCATTCAAAAAACATTGTTCATTTCCCATGTTTTTAGGTAGTTTTTGTACATTTCTCATGTTCTTGATTTATAAGTTTATCCCATTATGATCCAATGAGACATAAGAAATTATTTCAACTTTTCTGTTTTTGCTAAGACTTGCTTTTGGGCCCAATAAATGATCTATTTTGGAGAAAGTTCAATGAGAAAGTAAAAGGAAAATATATTCAGTTCTTGTTAGATATAATAGTCTATAGATAAATTTACTTGACCTATAATGTATTTTAACTCTGTAGTAACTTTGCTGATTTGATATCTGGATGATTTATTAGAGGTGTATTGAAGTTACCTGCTGATATCGCATTGGGGTCAATCTGAGGCCTTTTGTGTAACTTTATTTATTTTATGAAATGAGGTATATCAAAGGTCAGGGGAAAAGTATTTACAAGTATTATATCTTATATTTTCCCTTTTCCAGAATCTGTTGAACTTCTATGTCTCTTCTGACTAGTATGTCTTGAAGTCTGCTTTGTCGGATATGACAGTCGCTACTCTTCCTTGCTTTTATATTACATTTGCAGGCAATATTGTTTCGTATACTTTCATTTTATTGATATCTTTTACAATGATGCTGTTTCTTTCAGGAAACATGGAATTTGATAATTTTTTAAAAATCCAATATGCTAGTCTTTGCTTTTTATTTGGATAATTGAGACTATTTACACTGTCATTACCTTTCTATTATTTGTTTTATTTCTAATATTTGATTCAATACTAAATCTCATTTACTTACCTACTCTTCTAATGAGATTTATCCTTTCCAGAGTGTTCTTCATTGTTTTCTTCTTCTTGTCTTTACTTAATACCTTTAACCATCTTCTGCAGTATTTCCTTAATGGTCATGATTTCCTTTAGTTTATGCTTTTTTTGAAAGATTTTTATTTTTCCTTCAGTTCTGAAGGATACCATTGCTGGATGTAGTAATATGTGTTTGCAAAAATTTCCTTCCAGGACTTGAAATATATCTTCCAAGACCTCTGGGTCTTTAGGGTTCCTGCTAATATGTGTTATTCTTCCAAATTTGTAAGTGACTTGGGGTTTTTCTCTTGCACATTTTCAATTATTTTCTGTGTTCTATAGTTTTGGCATTTTATCTATAAGGTCCCATTCTTCTGCTGGGCAGGCATAATGGTGGGATTCACTTAGGTATTTTCATATGTGTACATGGGAAAATTATGTTAGATTTTTTTTCTACTGGCTTTCCTATTCCTTTCCCCTCTCTAATCCCTTATTTCTATTTATCTAATCTATTGAATTTATCTTCTTTCCCTCCTCCTCTTTATTGTGTTTTAGCTTCCACATATCAGGAAAAACATTTGACCCATGCTTTTCAGGAATTGGCTTATTTTACTTAGCATGATAATATCCAGATCCATCCATTTACTGACAAATGTCATCATCCATATAATGGAGGCACATAAGCTCTGGGTATTTGTTCTTGATAGGCTGAATAACTTTATCTACATAGATTTGACACATAGTGGGGCTATTATCCATACCCTGGGGTAAAACTTTCCACTGAAATCTTTGATCAAGTCCATTATTATTAATAGAAGGAACTGCAAAGCAAACCTGGGGACATCCAGAGGATGTAAAGGAATAGAAAAAAAACCAATCTTTTATATCAAGAGTTATAAGATGGAAATTTTTAGGAATAGCTACAGGATTAGGAAGTCCAGGTTGAGTAGGGCCCATAATTTGCGTGGTTTTATTGATTTCTCTAAGATCATGTCACAATCGCCATTTTCCTGATTTTTTCCTAAGCACGAATATGGGGGAATTCCAGGGAGAGGTGAATTCCAGGGAATTCCAGGGAAGGTTCTATATGTCCTGCTTCTAGTTGTTCTTGGATTAGTAGGTGGGCCACTTGTAATTTCTCTCTAGATAGGGGCCACTGAGGGACCCAAACTGGCTTATCAGAAAGCCATGGTATTTTCAAAATTGTTTTCTCAGTAGCCCCTAAAAAAAATATCCTTTACCTTTTTGGTGATGATTTCCTTTTGTAACACCTGTGGGCTTGGTTGTGAGATGTACTCCCATTTGTTGTAAAACATCTCTTCCCCATAAGGTAACTGGCAAGCTGGACAAAACATAAGACTGAAATGTTCCTTGATGCCCTTCATCATCCTCCCATTTTAAAACTGTTGCACTTTGTTCTGGGGTATTAGAATATCCCTAGCCTCTCAAACTATTTGAAGCCTTCTGCAGAGGCCAGTGCTTGGGCCATTGTCGTAGGTTGATGATGGAAGAGTCAGCCCCAGTGTCAATCAACCCCTCCATCTCTATTCCTTGAATTTTTATTTTGCACATAGGCCTCTGTGAACAATTCTGAACCCAGCAAGCCATAGGTCCCGAGCCAGTGGAACCAAATCCCCTATTGCTCCTATTTTGAGGCATACTCTTAAATGAGTCATGTAAACTGGGAAGGAGAAGCAGCTGAGCAATTCTATCACCTTGATTAATAGAGCAAATGCCTTGAGGTGAACTAAGCATAATCTTAATTTCTCCTTGGTAGTCTGAGTCTATTACACCTGGAGTCACTTGAAAACCTGATAAGCTTTTAGAACTTCGCGAGAGGATAAGTCCTACTGTCCCTAAGGGAAGAGGTCCCCTGACTCCTGTGAGAATCAGTTGAACCCCCATTTCAGATGTTAGCACTATTCGGGTGGTGGAACGGAGGTATAGTCCTGCACTTCCTCTTGTCCCTCTGACAAGGGAGTCAATGGCTAAGAGGGATTGTGTCGAGGAATCATCTAGATGGATATTTGAGGATACTTCTCCTCTAATGCCTCATATATTTGTGGGCCCTGGGGCATTGGGCCCTGTGCCCCGTTTTTTGAATTGCCAGACAAAATGTTTCCATAAATATCAGTTTTATATATGCACTTATTAGCCCAATGGTTTCCTTTTTAACACCTGGGGCAGCAGCCTGGGGCATGATACGAGCTTGATCTTATTTCTATTGTCTCTTGCCTTCTTTGGGGATATTGTTTTCTAAAATAACCTGATTGACTATAATTTTTAGGTTGAGCCCTTCTTGTAAAATTTTGAGGAGAAGCACCTCTCATGGCTGCTGCGATTACATTTCCTGTAACAAAGGTGTCGTTTATGTCTTTGCATAGCCTTATATATACAGAAAGGTCCCTTTTAGATTTCCAATGTCTGATAGCGTCTTGACAATATTTGTTGGCATTTTCATATGCCAGCTGAACTACTAATGGCATGGCTTGATCAACGTCTCCAAACACTCTACCTGCAGTTCTCAAAAGTCGATCAGCAAAGTCAGCATATGGCTCATTAGGTCCCTGAATTACTTTAGACAAGCTACCCTGTAAGTTACCAGTTCCTTGTAAAGTTTTCCATGCCCTAACAGCTGTGGCGTATATTTGAGCATAAACTCCAGGATCATACTGAATCTGAACCTGTAAATCAGCAAATTGCCCTTCTCCAGTTAACATGTCTACGTTACAGTCTGGAAATCCTGCAGTTGCATTTCTTCTAGCTGTTTCAATACAGAACTCTTGGAATTGAGACCTCCAAAGCAAGTATTGTCCCCAGCTCAATACTGCCTTACATAAACCTTTCCAATCTGAAGGAGTTAAGTTCAAAGCATTAAGGGCTTCAAGCATACTTATGTTAAAAGGAACTTGGGGTCCATATGTCATTGTTGCTTCTTTAAAATTTTTTTTTTTTTTTTTTTTTTTTTTTTGGTACTGGGGATTGAACTCAGGGGCACTCGACCACTGGATCACATCCCCAGCCCCTTTTTTTTGTATTTTATTAGAGACAGGGTCTCACTGAGTTACTAAGTGCCTCGCCATTGCTGAGGCTGGCTTTGAACTCGCGATCCTCCTGCCTCAGCCTCCCAAAGTGCTGGGATTACAGGTGTGCGCCACCGCGCCCGGCTCTTTAAAATTTTTTATAGTTTTAAAATCTAATGGTTGGTGATACCTTTGCTCGTTTTCATTTTCAAATACTGGCAGATCCCAATGTCCCTGCGAGTTTTGACACTCGAGGGCACGCAAGCGCTCAGAAAGACGTTAATCTCTGCTTCAAGGGCACGCAAGTGATTAGAAAGACCGTTCATAGTTTCTGTAATTGATTCAACACATGGGGGAGCAGAGGGCACAAGTGGTTCCTCCACTTGATGGTCCCTTATCTTGGTCCTCCTTAATTTCCTTTTGTTACTATCCTTACTGGTCCTAACTGACTCAGCGGAGGCTATGCTTTCATAATCACTTTTACTTGATTCCTCACTACTACTACTCTCACTGGTAGTAACATCCTGAGTCCCAGGTTCAATTGAGAGCACGTATCCTTCAGCTATCTCTAATAAATCTTGAATAGCTTTAGCAACTGGGATTTTTGTCATTTTTCAGCCCATTTTCAAAATTGTTTTCTCAGTTTTCTTTCTGTGCTGATTCCAAACTCCCCATACGGGCCACCACTTGTTGCCGCCTGCAGCAACGATACCGCGGGAAAGAATTCGGAGGCAGACTGGGAATGAGTACGTTCTTTATTCTTGCTTCTCTGCTGACTTCTCTCTCCAACTCCAACTCCAACAACCATACCCCAACTCCAACCCTACCTGGTTAAATACTCTTCACCTTAACAAGTATACACGTGTCACAAGCTCAACTTACAGGTGCGTCACACAGTGTTCACGGGCACAGAAAGATTCTTAGTTGATTACATAAGGTCAGGAGAAAACAATTAAATGCCTCCTCTTGTGCTCTCAGCCAGCCGCCATCCTAGCTACCTCCTCATTAAGGCTCTTACATTTTCTTTCATTTATTTATGCCACAAACATCGAGTGCCAGCTCTGCCGCCCAGTCCCCACCCCAGCCCTGGTGTTCCGCTGGTGAGAATACACATGCACCATGCTCCCCCAGAGCCCAGGAGCAGGGACCTCAAACAGTTACACACACACACACCCGCACACTCGGCTGTAGACTACACACACAGCCACAACTACACGCAGCCCAGAGTCATAGACCATGCATGCACACACAGACA
>CM046660.1:164555510-164815612 GCA_025594165.1 Tamias sibiricus | reverse complement strand
CAGGACTGTCGCAGGCAGCTACTCTAGGTGCTGCTGATCAGAAGCACCTGTCTTGTACTGGTTTTAAAAGTGAGCAGTGTGAGGGAGCAGGAATGTGCAGAGTCTACCTGTAGACGAGAGTGACTGATCCAGCAGTGGCAAAGCGTCTGGTCTCTAGTCTCAGCAGCAAAACAGTGCAAATGTCCTGTCTGACTGGGACTGGTGACTTTCTGCAGGACCAGCTCATTAGGTGTGATGTGGGCATTGTTCGGGTAAGCACAGCCTCTGAGCTTGATCTCTGGCTTTCCCAGGAAGTCTCTGAGCTGGTTTTCTAAACGAGCTCTGTTGTTTGCAAGTCATAACAATGAGTGAAATACAAGATTCATTAATGCAGTGTTTGTAAAGAACTTAGCACCAGGCCAGATAGCATGCTCAATAAATGACAGCCAGATTTTACCACTATTTTCATTTTCAAGGGAAGAAATTGGTTTTCTATGGGAGATGCCAAAGAATTGATGTAAGACAAAGTTCTATTCTTGGTTTTATCAATGATTCCATACATGTCAGTGACTTGTTCAAGTTGGTATAGAGCTGAGACAAGAACCCAAGTATATGAAGCCATTTTCAATCCTACCAGGCTGATATTTGGCAATTGATGTCTATCTAGTAGGCAAAAGTTAATTACCATAATTTCCTGAAGAGTTTGATATTTTTCAGGGAAAGGCTGCCCTCTTTACATGGTAGGAAAATCTGATTCACTAAATTTCTTTTTCTATATTTCTCTTTCTACATTTCTAAATTTCTCTTTCCATGCTGAATCTATGGTAAGAAATGAGGGGGGTGGTTAGGTCCATTTTTTTTTTTTTTTAACACTGACCTCTATATCATCTGAGATCTTAAATTAAACTAATAAGCAAGCCATTCTAATTAATGTAACCAGAATCCAATCCCATTTTTTCTTAACTCTCAAAACCAAGTTTATTTAAAGAATTTTCCCAAAGCCACCATTACTATCCAGATAAACATTTTAAAATTACTTCTAATATTTTTTAAGTCAGAGTAGCATGATATAGTGCAAAGTGGGATACTGTAGGGGTCAGGAGTCCTGGATCCTATGTGTGAGCCACTTACCCTCTGGGACCTCAGGTTCTAATGCTTTAAGAGCTTAGGGTAAGCAATGTTTAAGGTCCTTCTCCAAGCAGATGGTATGTCGTGCCACTCACATACCTCTTCAGAAAAAAGGACTTAATTTTCCCAGATGCTGGGAGTATTGGCAGCAGACAGCTCTGGACCCCCATTGGGGACTGCCTTGGTTGAAGAGAAC
The DNA here is from genome assembly GCA_025594165.1 of Tamias sibiricus. Taxonomy (NCBI): domain Eukaryota; kingdom Metazoa; phylum Chordata; class Mammalia; order Rodentia; family Sciuridae; genus Tamias; species Tamias sibiricus. Next base: position 164,814,309 of record CM046660.1, on the reverse strand, counting down.
CGCTACTCTCACGGTACTGCTCCATGTCCAGGGCAGCTCAATTCCAATGACTGATTTCTATGGAGGTATAAAGGCCCCCCTCCTCTTTTTTTAAATATATTTTTTTTAGTTGTAGATGGACACAATACCTTTAATTAATTAATTAATTAATTAATTAATTAATTAATTTGATGCTGAGGATCAAACCCAGTGCCTCACACATGCCAGATGAGTGCTCTACCACTGAGCCATAACCTCAGCCCTAAAGGCTCCTCTCTTTTGCCCTCTCCCTCTGCCAACTTGGAACAACTCTGAATGTTAGCTTTAGTGCTCCATGTAGGTTCAGCTGAGGCCTCTATTGGGATTACACCACAGCTCAATGTTGCCCTCTAGTTGATCCTTTCTCCTTCTCTTCCTTTTTACTGATGTTTATACCAAGAGCACTTTCTGATATACTTCTGGCATGCTAATCTCAGTCCCAGAGTCTGATTCCTAGAGAGCGTAACCTGTGGAGCGACTTATTCTTTTTTTTAATATTTTTTATTTTTTTATACTTTTAATTATTTTATTCTAAATGTTATAAATGACAGCAGAATGCATTACATTTCATATTACACATATAGAGAGCACTTTTTTACAAATCTCTGGTTGTATGCAAAGTATATTCACACCATTCGTGACTTCATACATGCACTTAGGGTAATGATATCCATCTCATTCTACCATCTTTTTTTTTCTTCACCCTTTTGCCCCCTCCCTTCCCCTCCTTCCCCATTGGCCATTCTAGTGTTCCTCTAATCCTCCTATGCTCCCCATCCCAGCCCTACTGTGAATTGGCCTCCTTATATCAGAGAAAACATTTGGCATTTGGCTTTTTGGGATTGGCTAACTTCACTTAGCATTATATTCTCTAACTCCATCCATTTTCCTGCAAATGCCATGATTTTATTCTCTCTTATTGCTTAGTAATATTCCACTGTGTGTATATACCACATTTTCTTTATCCATTCATCTACTGAAGGGCATCTAGGTTGGTTCCACAGTTTAGCTATTGTGAATTGTGCTGCTATAAACATTGATGTGGCTGTGTCCCTGTAGTATGCTGTTTTCAGGTCTTTTGGGTAAAGACCAAGGAGTGGGATAGCTGGGTCATAAGGTGGTTCCATTCCAAGTTTTCCAAGGTATGGAGCGACTTATTCTTAAGTTTAAGTCTTATTATTATTCCCAAATAAATCCAAATAATGCTCTTTCAAATATCTGGTACTTCAAGTGTCATCAGAAATGCATTCTCAAACTCAGTATTTCACCATCATGTTTGCATTTTTCTCCCCTATCTCCAATGTCCATTCAGGCTACCCCTCTAGACTATGCAAGCTGCCATGCTGGTGGGGCTTGAGGTGTAGAGCTGACAGGAATGACCCAGACCCTGTCAACAGTAAGCAGTCTCTGTAATCACTCCACCTCCCAGACACTACCATTCTAAAGGACAGCTTCACGGGAAGGCCCTACTGCAACTACCTCAAACTTGATGAACACAACCTGTTCATCTCTCCCTGTGATCTACTTGTCTTCTTGGTGTGGCTGCTTCTATCCTTGATGCCTGCATTATCTCAGCATTGAGACTATTTCAATTCCCTTTCCCTGATATGCCACCACCCAATCCATATCTCATTATCATTGATTCTATCTCTAAAATACAGCCTGCAGTGGTCCATATTTTTCTACTTCCACTGCTCAGCCATTGTCCAAGCCCACATTCTCTCTGCTTTAACAACTGCTCAGCCTCCAGTTGGATCTTCCTGCTCCCTATTTTGACCCCTTTAACCAGTGTCCACAAAACAAAGAAAGATTTTAGATCCCCAACTTGCCACTACCCCATTTAAAACTCTTGACTAGATTCCCATTGCCCTGAAGTAAAGTCTAAATTCCTTAACCCAGCTGGTAAGATCCTGCATGAATTAACCTCTGCCTACCTCTGTAATTTCCTCATATGCCTACACCTTTATAAATAGTCTCTTAACTATTTTCAAAGTATTTTAATTTAATTGTCCCATCTGTTTTCTGTTTGGAATCTGGTTGAGATAATTTTAAAAAGAATCTAAACATATTAAATAAATACTATGTCATTTCTATAGGTGCATGTGTATATAAATAAAATCATAGGAAAAGATCTGGAAAGATAACCACCAAACTGTTAATGAAGATTACTTCTGAGGATGCAGAATACTGGTCCAAAGGAATTGTAGGTTTATCTCTAAATGCTCAAATTTTAAAAAGGAGAATTTACACAAATACTTATTATATAATAAATTAATCTTAACAGTAAATATATGAGATGAGAGCATTGGGCTAGATCAATGGCTTTCAGTCAGTGTTGGCTGTGAGCTCACATTAAGAAATCTTTCATTGTGACCCAGAATACTTATCCAAATCTATTTATACAGATACAAATTGAGATACTTTCATGAAACAATATTTACTCTTACCATAAGCTGTTGCTTCCTGACTTGGAGCAACAATGCTGCGGGAGAAAAACTCAGAGGCAGAATGAAGATGAAAGAAGGTTTTTTTATTCTTCAGCTTTAACTATCTCTCAAAACTCTAACACTGGCTCTTTCAGCAATCTCTCTGACTCTTTACTTCTTCTGACTACTGACTCTTTACTTCTTTACTTCTTATCTTTACTTTCTTTTACTTTTACTTTATTAGAGAGAGCTTAGAGAGAGAGAGAAAGAGAGAGAGAGAGAGAGAGAGAGAGGGAGAGAGAGATAGAGAGAGGTTCTTCTTTTTTCTTTCTTCTTTCTTCTTCGGCAGCCTCGGCCTGACTCTGACCAGCAACAATTTCTTCTCTCTCTATATCTCTTTGGTTTTCTTCTTCTGACTACGTTCTGGCCGCTCTGACTCTTTTCTTCTTCTCTGACCCGAACTCTTCTTCCGACCAACTGAGCAACTGAATGACTGACTGAATGAATGCCGCTTCTGACCGCTTTCACCCGGTTATATACCTTTAGCTTTGCGGGTGCATCATGTGCATTTACAGGTGCATCACATGTATATGATTATTATCAGGTGGAACTTATGGCTTCCAGCTAGCCGCAATAGCCATCTCCCTGATTGGGGCTGCTTCAATGAGCAATGCATTTTGCTATTTTGTTTTATGATCTATTTTCCTTTTTAAGCTTGCCTAACCCACTACATTGGTATTATGATTCACTGTTGTGTTGTAACCCATGTTTTCAAACACTAAACTGGATGATCATTAGCACTATAGTTATATGATACTTCATCTTCCTGAAAATTGCTCCCTGCCTTGGGCTCTTCACCTTCTCTGAGCTCTCTTCCTATTTATTATCTCTTTTTCTCATTTAGCACAAAATTTCCTCTGACTGTATATTCTTTATTCATGTAGGTGAAGAGGAAAATCCTCTTCTGAGTAGGCACCCTGTGAATGGGTGTCTTAGCTTGGGCTGCTATAACAAAATACCTAGACTGGGTGGTTTATTTTATTTTATTTTTTAATTAATTAATTAATTAATTTTTTAATTAATTTATTTTTATTCTAAGTTGTTATGAATGACAGCAGAATGCATTACATTTCATATTATACTTATAGAGCACATTTTTGCATATCTCTGGTTGTATACAAAGTATATTCACACCATTCGTGTCTTCATACATGCACTTAGGGTAATGATATCCATCTCATTCTACCATCTTTGTTTTTCTTCACCCTTTTGCCCCCTCTCATCCCCTCCCTCCCCATTGGCCATTCTAGTGTTCCTCTAATCCTCCTATGCTCCCCGTGACTGGGTGGTTTAAAACTATTTATTATTTATTTCTCACAGTTCTGGAGGGTGTGGACTTCAAGATCAAGGTGCCCATTGACTCATTTCCTGGTGGGCCCTCTTCCTGACTTGTAGATGGCTGTCTTCATGCTGTGTCCTCACATAGTGGTGAGAATACAAGTTCTCTGGTGTGTCTTATAAGTCAGTAATCTCATCAAGAGGGCAGCCCTTATGACCTTATCTAACCAAATTACTTTTCACCCAAATACTACCTTTTGGGGGTTAGGGCTCCAACATGTGAATTTTGGGGGGACACAAGTAGTTAGTCCATAACAGTGGGGAATCAGGCAGAAGTATGTGTTTAAAAATGCTAAGTATGGTGGCGCACGCCTGTAATCCCAGCACTTTGGGAGGCTGAGGCAGGAGGATTGCGAGTTCAAAGCCAGCCTCAGCAATGGCGAGGCACTTAGCAACTCAGTGAGACCCTGTCTCTAAATAAAATACAAAAAAAGGGCTGGGAATGTGGCCCAGTGGTCGAGTGCCCCTGAGTTCAATCCCTGGTACCAAAAAAAAAAAAGCTAAGTATAATGTAAATTTTTTGTGTGTGTAGGGGGGTGATGAGGAGTGTTTGCATATGTATATTTGTGGCCCCAGGGTTCTGGGAAACGCTCAGTGGATTTTTAAGATGTTGCTGACCTACAGATTTGAAATGGGCCTTATGTCTACCTTTCTGAGTTATAGCCTTTAAAATACTTTCAGGTGTTCTTGCCACAGTTTCACCTCCGTCCTATGTAGCTCCTGGCAGTTCATCATACTAATCATTGACTTGCTGCTTCTTGTATTTTGTAAATGTTCAACAAAAGGCAAGTGATATTTTACGATTCTGAGCAAGGCTTTACCTGGCAAGCAACTACCCCTGACTTTATTCTAGGAGAGCTGAAAAACTAAAGGTTAAAAAGAGAAATAGGGCAAACCAGAGAAATGTTTTGGAAAGATCTTTCAGAGAACAGAAATCTCTAAGGTAAATCAATCATGAGGGCAGAATATATTTGTTCACCAAAGGAATGTAGCAGAATCAAAAGAATTTTTAAAATCCTAAGCACTGGATTTTCTCATTGCTCTTGGTTAATTTACACAATGGTATACATTTCATGTTGTTTTCTAGTGACTGTAATCCCTCACTGCTATAATTACGAAAAATATAGATTTGGTTATGTTTTGCTTTGCTTTGTTTCAGAGAAAGGAAAAGAGATTTTTCTGTTTGCTTCTATTAGGCAACCATGGTACTCAGTTTTGACAGAGATAAGTAGGTCAGTAGATGTGACAGGAAAATATTTTCCTTCTTGTTTTCTTTTGCAAATCTGCTGCTAAGTTTATGAAATCTCTTGACATTAAAACAAAATGAAATGAAAGTCATTCATATCTAGTATTGAGGACAAACTGCAACCTGGGACATAGAGTAAGGAAAAAAAATTCACAGGCTGCCTGTTCCTCCAGCGGGGATTTCCTTGTAGCCTTGAACTCAGCTCTACTCATATTATACCTTCCCTTGGAGAGACTTAAGGCCAGCAGAGAGAACCAGCTCTCCAGCTAGCAACTAGCATTGGGAATGGGAGAGTGAGGCAATATTGAAAACTCTTTCATGATTTCCTGCTGCCTTCAGGACCAAGTAAAAAGGCTTACACCAATTTCAGGACCTAAACCCCAAAGTCCTTCAAGGCCCTGTCTGACGAGGCTTCTACCTGCCCTTCTTCAGCTCCTTCACACCACTTTGTTCCCCAAACTCTTGCCTGCCTCTGTCTGTTCTCCATAGAGCAGTCAAAGTTGTCATTTAAAGTCATTAAGAATTTTCAAAGAATTTGCATTGTTTTGAGAATGAATTCCAGGCTCCTAGCAGGTCCTTAAGTCCCTATATAATGGATCCATTTCCTACCTCTCACAGCATTCCAGCCATATTGCCCTCCTTTTTCGTTCCTTGAACACATTGACTCTTCCCCACTTGAAGACCTTTGCTGTTCCTTCAGCCAGGAACATTTTTCAGGTTTTGCTTTCCTTTCTCCCAAGGCTTTACTGGGTCACTGACCAGCTTGCCAGCCTGTCACTCTCTATTGCAGCATTGTTTTTTATTCCATTATCTGAATTTGTCATGTCCCCTTAGAATTTGAGCACCATGAGGGTAGGAACCATCCCTGTCCTGTTCACCAGCGTATTCCTAGTTCCTAGGTGGGTGGGCCTGGCACAAAACAGTCTTCAGTAAAAATTAGTAAGTGAATATGAGCCAGGGGCTCTCAAGCTTGAGTGTGCAGCAGAATCACTAGGAGTCTTGTTAAAATGGACAGCCCCTTCCCTCATCCCCTCCACAAACTTCTTGATTTGGAAGGTTGGTGGTATGGACCCTAATTAGTATTTCTTCCAGATTCCTAGGTGATGCTGAACCCATTAGTCCAGGGACCACGGTTTGAGAAATGCTTGTGCCACCTATAGCTTAGTGCTTAAGTTCTGGACTTACATGTTTAATATTTCCATGACTTTGGTCCCTGAATTCTTTTTTTCTGGAAAATTGTTTCCTTTACCCATTGAGCAAGGCTTCCTGTACCCCTGCTTCAAGAGTCAGGATGGGTATCACTTTCTCCAGGAGGCCTTTCCCAGTCTTTGGTGTTCAAATCTGTGCTCCTTAGCAAAAGCAGTCTCACCCTTATCACACTGCATTGGGTTGACCCTGTGCATACTGTTTTCCAGACCATGAGTGCACCAGGACCTGTTAGTCATGTCCATATTCTAGCTAGAAGCTTAAGAATGTTTCTTTTGAACTCAGAGAGGGCATCTGAAAATGAGGTCAGACCTGAACTCTGTGCAGGTCTGGATTCCCAGATCACTCTCAGGCCTCATTATTTGCAGAATGCTTTGCCCTGTACCTTCCCCTTTTTGTATCAATCTCAGCTCTTAATAACAGTGGCTTCTCCCTTTTGTCTCCAATGTTTAATTTCTCTGGCTTGTGCTCAAACCTAATTGTTCCATTTATTTGGTCAGCCTTAATATACTGTAATAACCTGTGCGGAGGGTCGAGTCAGTTCCTTGAGGCATAGCAATAAATGCCAAAATTGGTTCCAGGCCAAAAGAGAGAGGGGCGGGGAAGCTATTTCAATGTGTTCTCAAATTCCAATTTTATCTTCCTAAATGCCACTATTTCAAATCACCCCCATTTCTCCTAATAATTCTGAGAAATTGTGGTACTGTTTCCTTCCCTACTATGCGAGGGCAGGAGAGCTGAGTTCCCTGAAGCCCCAGCCTGCAATAAGGTATCTTGCGGCTCAGGATATCCTTGAGTCCTGCTTGTGCTCATGCTTTGGGGAAAACTCACCTTGCTGTGGTGTTGGAGCTGCACCCAGCCTCCGTAGCCGAATCTCTGTAGTGGGGAGAAGTACAGTTAGACTTGAAAAGCAAAGAAGAGAGGACTACAATAAAGGGGGCATCCTCAGGGCAAAGGATTCTATGCTCCATCCTTTCAGGCATCATCTTTCCATTGGTCCCTCCATCCCCATGTATTACTTATTCAATGTTTATATTTCAAGCTGGGCTTGGTGGCACACATCTATAATCCCAGTAGCTTGGGAGGCTGAGGCAGGAAGATTGCGAGTTCAAAACCAGCCTCAGCAATTTAGTAAGGCTCTAAGCAACTCAGTGAGACCCTGTCTCTAAATAAAATACAAAAAGGGCTGAGGATGTGGCTCAGGGGTTAAGCAACCCTGGGTTCAATCCCTGGTACCAAATAAATAAATAAATAAATAAAATATATAATACATATAAGTGTGTGTGTGTGTGTGTGTGTGTGTGTGTATTCATTCCAATATACATTTTCCTTTAAATATATTTATACAGAAAGAAAATCTGTGTCTCGATGGTTTTATCTTTTTTCCTAACATAGTGTGAAATTTTCTTTCTTTCTTTTTTTTTTTTTTTTTTTTTTTTTTTTTTGTGTGTGTGTGTGTGTATGTGGTGCTTGGGATTGAACCCAAGGCCTTATGCATGTGAGGCAAGCACTCTACCAACTGAGCTATATCCCCAGCCCTTATAGTTTGAAATTTTAAAGCAAAGATTAACATTTAGAATATTTGGTTATGTATTATCTAAAACCATTTAATGGAGTTACCAGGAGTACACAGACCATAAGGACTATTGTTTAGAAAATATACTGCTCTTCAGACTGTGAGTTGCAATCCATGAATATATCATTAAGTCAATTCAGTGACTAGGGGCTTAGACATTTTAAAATCATGAGATAGTATGTGTTGCAGATGCTAACAGCATCCCACTCATATTCTCTCCCCTTAATGTTCCTGGGTACAACAGCCCATCTCCAAATGCTAGTGTCTATATTTCTTTAAGGACTTCCCTTCTTCCCCTGGAAACTTCTTTGATTAACCCCTTCTAACAAGTAGGAAGTACCAGGAAATTAGTCCACCCTTGCCATCTGCCCAGCAGCTCTCAACCAATGACTGAGGAAATTTGAATATGAATATACTAGTACTCCAGTACTAGTTCTCCAGTCCCAGGCAGGGTAATCTGAGGCAAGGCACACATTCTACAATGGATAACAAATCTTTTATTGGCTCCCTGGCTTTTCTTATCTTACCTCCCCACTCTACTGGTGTTTTCCTGGGATCATCTCCAAAGTAAAGTACTTGCATTTGAATCCTTGATTCAAAGTCTGCTTCTTCAAAAACACATTATAAGATAGTAAAGGAATGGAACAGAATGAAATAGAATAGAATAGAATGATATCTCCCATGTAGTATTAGTTTCATAAAAAATTTCCTGTTACATATGTAAATATTTGCACTGAGTCATGATATGTAAAATATATCTCTTCCTGGGAGTCATAAATTAAAAAAAATTGAAAGCCTAATAATGTATCACTTATTCAATATTTATTGAATACTTAAGGATGTAGGTATATATGACTCATATAATATTTTCATTTGTTCATTCATTCATTCTTCAAGCCCTCATGGAGTCTCATGACCATTTTACTCGGGCAAAGAAAATAAAAGCGGAGGACACTTCCTATCTATGTGGAGCAGAGTGTTGAGAGAGTGGGGCCGAGTGGACAAGCAATGGAAGAGCTGTACAGTGTACGAGATGCACCGTGATAGTGCTACCCATGTTCTCTGGGAGCCTGGAGGAGGATGCTGATCCACGCCTTGGGTGAGGTAGTATCAGGGGAGGGAGGCTGGAAAGGTAGACTGGTGTAAGATTGGAGAGAAACTTCTTATTCAGGATTTCTGTGCCCCAAAGCATGACTCATAATGCACGATAGAAGGAGGGAATGTGTAGAAGCAAGAGACAGCTAGATAAAGGAGCTCATCACCAGCTCCTTAGACTATCAGCAATAATAAGTAGATGAGTAAAGCAAGCTGAATCTCATTTCCATTTTTCACTTGTAGTTGGGTAAGGCCAGGTAACAGTGGTTGGCTCTCATGTCATGGCACAGGAAAGGTACCTGGAGAGAGTGAGGTCTTGATGGACCCCTCTTCCTAGCTTCCTTCTCACCTCCAACTGATGGGGAAGGTCTGGGCCTAGACCACAGTACAGCATAGGAGTGTTCATCTGTGAGTGGGATCTGCCTCAACAGGCTTTTATTCTTGAACTTAGCTCCAAATAATCATGTTATCTTTGGTGATCTGTCTGCTTCCTCCCTAGTGACCTTCTGTTTAGCAGGTTGGGCATGCAAGGGAAACTGCACCAGATTGCTCCATTGCCTATACCCCCAACCCCTCACTTTCCTCTCTTTGTGCATTCAATACCTGTATACCCTTCTCTTCCCTTGGAAAAAGCTGCCAAGAGACATATGTTGGAGGAGGGAGTAGAATATGACTTCCACACTTTAAAGTAAATTTGAGACTAACAATGTGCTCTTGAACGGAACATTTGTCATCGAAATCTTATCTTCAGTGTAGAGGAAAAGGTTGTATTTCCTTCTTTCCTCCCTCCCGCTTTCCTTCCTTTCTTCTTCCCTCACTGTTACTGTTTCTTAGTTCTCTAGAGAACCTTAATCCATATGTTAACAAGTTAGAGGTGTATTCCATTTGGAGAAGAATAGGGAGGCAGAGCAGAGGGATGAATCTGGCCACATGCAACAAATCATGTCCAAGGTACTTGACTTTGTTGAAGTAATTTAACATATCCAAATTTCTGTTTCCTTGCGTGTAAAATGGAGACTAATAACCATAGCTGAGACATAGGGCATTATGGGAATTAACTGAGATAATACACATAAAGCTATTGACATCAGGTCTGGCTTACAGAAAGGGCTTTATCAAAGATAATTTTACAGGTGGTAATCATGGTGGTGGTTGAGGGGAAGTGGTGGTTGCTAATAGTGTTGCTAGAGTTGGCAGTGGTTGCAATGGCAGGGGTGAAGAGAGCGAACTGGTAGTGGTAGTGGCTATGGTAGTTAGTATGGTGATAGTGGTGGTACCAGTGGTGGTGATGGTGGTGGTCATAGCAACAATAATGGCAGCAGTAGTGGTAGTAGAGGAGGAGGTGATGTGTGGCAGTTGGTGATGGCGATGGGGATGGCAGTTATGATGACAGCCTTATTCTACTTGTAGGTAGAATACCTTGGGGTCAGACACTAAGGAAAGTTATGAAAGAAGGAGGCTTTGTCACTCTGTGTTCCTCCCTCACTTTCCTACAAAGCATGGAGAACTCAAGTTATTCCACAAGCCCCTCACAGATCTAACCTATTTAGGGCAACTCTATTCTGCCCAAGATCTGGGCTCCACACCGTCCTCCACCTCTCATCCTGGATTGCATCAAACTTTGGGTCTCAAGTATGACTCTGGAAGTGGTTTAGTCAGAGTATATGCCAGGAGGCATTTGTAGTCTGAAAGGGTTTGATTGACACTGGCCAGTGTCCCATAGGTATTTATAGCATGACAAATATAAAAGCAAGTTTTTAAAAATTAAGGGAGGGGCTGGGGTTGTGGCTTAGCGGTGGAGCGCTCGCCTGGTGCGTGCACGGCCCGGGTTCGATCCTCAGCACCATGTACAAATAAACGCATCGTGAAACGCATCGTGTACAACTAAAGCAAATAAATAAATATTAAAAAAAATAAGGGAATTTAGTTTTATATACAAGACAAAAAGTCAGAGTGGATGGTCTGAATGACTTTTTTTTTTTTTTTTTTTGAGACAGGGTCTCACTGTATCACTCAGACTCCTAGGCTCAAGCGGTCCTCCTGCCTCAGTCTCCTGAGTAGCTGGGGCTACAGTTGTATACCACTGAGACTGGCTCCTGAATGATATTTTCAATGTCTTTGAGACCTCACATCTTCACATGGTGAATAATGAACCTCCTGGGTAATCAGTTACCTATTTCCTGAGAGCAGTTGTTTAAAAGTCAAATTATGCCTGGGATTTTGTCTCTGAAAAACCTTACCTCGAACAAGTGTAGTTAAATAATTGCCAATGAAAGGAGATACACATATATGCTTTTAAATTAAAGGCCAGATATTTTTTTTTTTACCCCATTTAAAATTAGAAGAATCTTTGCAAGTCCTACTATTGCATACAGAGTAGGGGGTCAACAAAGCGCAGCTGAAGAAAAAGCCAAAACCTTACCATCATCATTGTTGTTATGAATAATCTCATTGTAGATCAACCTGAAACATCTTTCACTATGGCTTCTTGGGCCAGGATCCTCCTTTTGTGACAGCAGAGAATGTGGGTCCTGATTCATCAGAAACCATTTAATTAAGTTCCCCCGTATCTGTTGACTTCCCACCTCAGATTTTTTAAAAGGATCCTGACTTGTAACTCTGACTAAAATTATCATTAGCAAGTGAAAATGAAAGATATCTTAAGTCCCGGTTCTTTGTAATCATTAGTTAATCATCAGCACAAGTGTGTTGATTCACTTTTTAGTTTCTTCATCCATGAGGTCAAAGTCGTAGAGGTGTGTCTATTAATATTTAAAAAGGAAAGGTAGGTTTGAAAGGAGACATTACTTCTTCCAAAGGGACTTCATTTTCTCAAAAAAAAAAAAAAAAAAAAAAGTTCTGGCTTTTTCTTTCCATTCTTTTATTGAAAAAATAGTGAGAAAAGATCAGAGATTGATTTTTAAAATAATATTTTCCCCACTAAGAAACAATTTGAAGATGAAACTCTGCTATAGTTAATATCTCATCACTACACATTCTCCTCTGACCATATAGACTAGAAATGAGAGGGCAGGGAGAAGAATCCCAGTCCCATTTAGATGTGTCTCTATTTTAATTTCACTGATCTTGGTTGGCCAATGTGGCTGTTTGGGGCTAGTTGTTTCATCACTAGCTTTCTAGCACTCAAAGGGAAACCTCTAACATATAACAGATCTAATTGCTTGACCTGTGGGATGGAAGCCAGGTTCCAATGACCCCGTGACAAAGCTGCCCTCAGCTGATTCATGTGCATGTGATGAGTTGGGGGGCAGGCTGATTGTCAAGGGGAGAAGTGGGGAACAGAGGGAAGAGTGGACATCCCTTACAATAGTAATATGCTCCCTTGCCAGCTTTCTCAAGTTGGATAAAATGGTGATGCTCTGGAAGAACTACTGTGTTCCCACGCAGCTCTGGGTTCATTTCTGAATATCAAGTCCTTCATCTCTATCCAATGACATAAATATTATCTGCACATGTTACAAGGCTTTATATGAATTGAATATTTATCTCTGGTCTCCCTCCCTGGAAGAACAAAGTAGTATGACCATTATTATTGTTATTATTGTTTTGATGAAGCATGTCATCGATGTGTTTGCAGCATCGAGACTGCTGGGTAAGAGGAAGCCTGCATATTGGGACCAAACACCTCTCCCTCTTTCAAGGAAATGGCTGAGAATAGAAGGGAAGGCAGTGTCAAGAGTCAGCAGGACAACTGACTGGGAAGTTTCCAGGGCATAATCTACATATCCCATGTTCTTTAATCCCATTGTTTAAAGCAATTTAAACAAGGCCTTTAGAGCCTTGCATAAGGAAGGATACCTAGAAATTGTCAGACCTAGGTGATCAGGTCTCTGCTTAGCTTGGTAGTAGCAGGTAGGTAATGGGAGGTGAGGTTGTGGCCTGGACTGCTGATAGAAAACTTTCTCTACTCTTCAAAGAGGAGGCCCCATTCTAGGCCCCTGTGGGTCTTCCAGCTGGGGAAGAAGATTGGGGCCTTTATACCTGTGACTTATTTAGGAACAGCTTCCAGTGCTCTGAGGGAATGTCTCACTGGGGCCTAGTTTAGTAGGAAGACAACTATTCTTCCCAAGAAGGCTAGAGGGTATGTTCCCCAGAAACAATGAACAATGGATTAAATCAGTTCAGGGGTTTCTGAAGCTTGGCTTTAAGTCCACATTCCACACTAAGAATGCAGCAAGAACAGATAGAACAGATGGGTTCCTCTTTTTACGATGTACCATATACCTGCCTGTGAAAGAGACTGAACGTTTTTCCTTTAGTGATAAAAATATTTTACCTGTGACTGGGTAGCTCTGTATTGACCATTTGAGCTGCAATAACAAAATGCCACCAACTGGTGGCTTACAAACAACAGATATTTATTTCCCACATTTCTGGAAGCTGGAAGCCCAAGATATGTCCTTGGCAGATTTGGTGTCTAGTGAGGGCTCATTCCTGGTTCCTAGATGGCACCTTCTTGCTGAGTCTTCATGGTAGAAAGAATAAGCAAGATTCCTTGAGCCTATTTTATAAAAGAACTGTTCCTTCCATTTATAAAGGCTTTGCTCACAAGACATAATCACTTCCCAAAGGCCCCATCTCCTAGTACTATTGTCTTTGGAGTTAGGATTTCAACATATGAACTTGGAGGAGACACAAATATCCAGCCCATCACACTCTCTATGCCTCAAAATCCTTGTCAGGACAAGGAGGCGGATGCCATGGAGCTTGGGATCCCTGTTGCTGTGACTTCTCTAGGTGGGTGGGTTATGCTGGTTAGCTCTCTCAGGTACAGGTGGGCAATGTCCTCTGGAGACCACCAAGGTAGCTCCCAAAGCATTTCATGTAGGGGTTCTTTGATATTCAAATAACGAGAACAGCTGGAAGCCGGATGTGGTGGCATGGTGGCCCACACCTGTAATCCCAGCACTTGGGAGGCTGAGGCAGGAGGATCACGAGTTCAAAGCCAGCCTCAGCAATGGTGAGGCGCTTAGCAACTCAGTGAGACCCTGTCTGTAATAAAACTACAGATAAGGGCTGGGGATGTAGCCCAGTGGTAGAGTGCCCCTGAGTTCAATCCCTGGTACCAAAAAAAAAAAAAAAAAAAAAAAAAGCTGGAATGTTGTTTGCTGGGAATAGATCAAGAGCTATTATATAAAATATCACATGCTAAATATTTTTTCGAAACCTGTCAGATTAAGAAGTATAATATGTTCCTTTCATTATCTGTATCATAAATTAATTGATTGATTGAGCCATTCCTGGTAACTACTCATAAGTGAGGGGTAGAAAATGGCGAGTACCATAAGAAATGAGAAACTGCATCACAGCTTCCAAACAAGCCAGGGCTCCTGTGAAGTAGCTGGGTGTTCACTTCATAAAATCATTAGCATCTTTAAGTGCTGTTTGTACTTTAATATGGTAGGAGGATGACAACAGCATGGAGAACAGCAAGTTTCCATGAAAACATCTAGAATCCTTTTGTTGGGGGAAGATTGGTAGGGTTTGCTTTTACCACTAGCTGTAGTAGTTCAGCATCATTTGTATATTTTTGGTCTATGTTTCTACCACGCATTTTACCCAAGATACCAATGAACAAAGAAACACTTAAGATCAACAATTATGTAGTAGACAACTATGGAAGATTACTTGTACAACAGACCACAGGTTTTTTTGTTGTTGTTGTTTTTGTTTTGTTTTTTTTTTTTTTTGCTATTAGAGATTGAACTCAGGGGCACTCAACCACTGAGCCACATCCCCAGCCCTATTTTGTATTTTATTTAGAGACAGGTCTCACTGAGTTGCTTACACCTAGCTTTTGCTGAGGCTGGCCTTGAACTCCTGATCCTCCTGCCTCAGCCTCCTGAGCCTCTGGGATTACAGGCATGTGCCACTGCGCCTGGCCAACAGACCACATTTTAATTAGAGTTTGGGTTAATTCATTTTCCTCATTTGGGATTAAAAAAAGATGAAATGTTATCAGGGATATGAAAGTACTAGCAGAATGCTGAAGATTGGCTAACACCTGATACTAAGCCTGAGTAAACTTCTAGCCAATTTAAAGTTTTCTTCATGTTCCCTACCTTTCTCTTTTAGTACTCATTCAAAGTTCTTAATCACAAAAGGAAATTTCCATGTGTGGAACAACCTAGAGAATACTCTTTAGAGACACTATTGTGCAAAGATTTCATGTCATTTATTCTAGGGTTTTTGATGTACCTACTTCCTAGTTCTTCATAACAAGGATTTACAGCTTAAAGATCAAAAAGGAAAGGTTTCAGACAGTGTCCTAAAATAGACTAAAAAATTTTCACAAAGCTATCTCCTGGTGCTTCTAAAGCTTATTTTAAACATTTTGGAAAGGAGAGATAGATTTTAGAAGTCCTTGAAACTTATCACATTCCATTTTTAATAATCTTTAGTTGAAACTGTAACTTTAGATTCTGTAGTCAGCATGTATCTTTCCAGCAGCTGAATATGTGATTTAAAAGGAAGTAAATCTGCCTGGCTTAAATTGTCCAGAAATTTAAAAGAATACTTCATTTGAGGGGAAAAAGAGATATTAAGAAGACAGTTTATTTCATTGACCTGATGCTTTTTCAAAATAGATATGAAAGTCATTTTTTAAAATGAGGAAATTAGAACTGTCAAGACATTCAAAATCATCCCCAGAACAAAGAAACATAACATCTAATTCCCCAAAGAAGAGAAAGGTCTATAAATAGAGGCATTGAGAAACCTTGGAGAAGTTCCAGAAATAATTCAGCAAATTGATTATCATTACCTTTTCTAGATCTGGCCATTCTTTTGGTAGAATATGACTATGGATGTCAATTTTCATCTTCACAGGATCAGAGGGGACACGTGTAAAAGAAAAAGAAAGTTGGGTATCAAGAGATCTCCACGAAAGCCATGGAGTTGATTGATTCACTCAGTCCCTTTATGACTATCTTCAGGTACCAGTCAAGAGGCCTGGCCAGCCCTGTCTTGGTCTATTGGAACTGCCCTATTAAAGTTCAAAATTCTGTTTATCAACCTGGCTTTGGGTCAACACTCTTTGGTAACCAGAACTCAGCACAAAATTAAAAAAAAGAATTGTACTCAACCTCTGAATTCAAAAATACTTCAGGCTGCTTTGGGTTACAGCAAGTCAATAGCAAGACTAGTTTTATATTTAAATATTACGATTTTACTAAAATATATGGTTAAAACTCAAAAAGTACATGGTTAAAAATAATACAGAAGGTGTTTAAAGAAAACTGATAGCTTCCTGACTCACCTCTTCTTTAACTTGGTTTTACTCCACAAAAGCAACCAATTTTACTGTTTTTGCTTTTTGTTTAGTTATTTCCATGTTTTTAAATAGTATTTTAAGGGGATGGGGCTATGGCTCAGCAGTAGAGTGCTCGTCTCGCATGTGTGAGGCCCTGGGTTTGATCCTCAGCACCACGTAAATAAAATAAAGGAATTGTACCTGCCTTCAGCTAAAAAAAATTTAAAAAATAATATTTTAACAAATGGTTTGTTCATGAAAATTTAGCATGTTGCAAGGAAGTTTCATCTCTATTTTTAAATTATAGAAAGTATACACTGTTCCTTATATGCTTTCTCTCTATTATTTTTCAACTCACTTGTTCATTCTTCTTGCATGCATTTAACACACATATATTGAAAGCTAACATGTGCTAAGGATATAAGGTTGAAAGAGAGGTAATACATATTCTATAGCAGACAATTGCACATAGCCAAAGCATAAGGGAAAGAAGACAAGTAGCCATTTCCATTGGGGGTTATCTTGGCTGCTGGGGAGAGCTTCCACCGGAGCATGATGTAGGAGTCATGGCCATGCCTCTAAAGAGAACTTGGAATACAGCCGTCCCTTTGTGTTCTGTGTTTGCCCTTTCCTCTTCCTAGAAAACTTAACATTTTTAAGGGAACCCAGGGTTCCTAGAAAAGCCTTAAAATTGCTTGGAGATGTTTTCCTCAGCTCAGTCTCTATAATCTAAGTAGTCAAAAAGCCTTCCTGTTAAATTTAACTAGCTTGTGGATAAATTATAACTGATGTATTTGTAAATGATTCTTAGCTTGAAGGGAAATTCTCAAATTCCATTTTTAAGAAGTTTGATGACTTAAAACCCAATGAGCGAGCCTTTAATACAGAGGCCCATGCCAAAACCCAGGGTCAATGCCAGCACTTTTAGAGAACTTCCTACGGGACAGGCACTGATTTAAACATTTCAATCATATCAGTTCATTTAGTGCCCATAACATTGCTATGAACAATATCTATTTTATAGAAGAGAAAATTGAAGTACAGAGTGGTTACATAACTCATTCATGGTCACACAATATTATGTGGTACAGCCTGAATTTGAACCCAGACATTGTGGTTCTACACTCTATATCATTAAGAATTAGTAAAGAGAAATTCATTTCTGAAATCTTTGTAATGAAACTACAGAAAACCAGTAATGAAGATAAGATCCTAGAGAGAAAGAGAATGCCTTCAAAACTACAGCAACTATGGGAGCCATAGAACAATAGGATAGTATGTTCAAAAGGCCAAGAGAGATTAACTGTCAAGCTAGATTGTACACCTTGTAAAATTTATTTTCACAATGCAGGAGCAGTAAAGACATTTTTAGATTAGAACTGAGTTTGCTATTAAAAGACCCTCACATGAGGAATTTCTTTATTTCTTTTTTTTGTTTGGTACCGGGGAAGGAACTCAGGGGCACTCAACCAGTGGGCCAATAGGCCACATCCCAAGCCCTTTTTTGTATTTTATTTAGAGACAGGGTCTCACTGAGTTGCTAAGTGCCTCGCCATTGCTGAGGCTGGCTTTGAACCCGCGTGATCCTCCTCCCTCAGCCTCCCAAGTGCTGGGATTACAGTCGTGCGCCACTGCACCCGGCTCGCATGAGGAATTTCTAAAACTATGTTGTAGAAATAAGGAAAATGACTCCAGAAAGATGGTCTGAAATGCAGGATTGAAGGGGAGACCAAAAAACCCCATATAATCATATAAGCCAATCTGGGTATGTTAAATACTAAAAATAATTTTAATACTGCTAATAATGTTTATTTTAGGGAGCTGAGGCACTAGCAAAATAGTGTCCAGCCATAGCCTTGCCTTTTCTTTCCAGGGCATGCTTAATTGACCGTGAATCTCCTAATATTATCATCTTCTACAATCTGAATAATGTGAAAATTTCCATCATTAAGTCCTGGTTCCTTTGTGCATAACAGTTTTTCAGTCAGTCTTTCCCCTCTTGCATTTACCATAAGCAGCTAGAAAAAACAGGATGTACCAATAATACTTTGCTTGGGAATATCCTCAGGTAAACATCCAATTTCATCACTTATAAGTTCTGATTTCCACACAGCTGTAGGGCACACAATTGAGCTAAGTTTTCTGCCACTGTATAACAAGGAGTCCCTCTCTTTCAGTTTCTTACGCATCTCCACTCCATTCTGAGCTCTTACCTATTTATATATGTACACATATATGTATATATAAAGCAAACATATTTTACATATAAATACATGTTTATATGTAAACATATATATATATATATATATTTTATAACCAATGATGTAATTTATGATTTAAGTATTCTCTAAGACAGCACTTTCCTCTATATTATCTGCTCACTACCCTTTGAGCCCTCACTGGAGGAATCTTCAACATCAACATTTAAATTTCTAGT
Source organism: Tamias sibiricus (assembly GCA_025594165.1). Taxonomy (NCBI): domain Eukaryota; kingdom Metazoa; phylum Chordata; class Mammalia; order Rodentia; family Sciuridae; genus Tamias; species Tamias sibiricus. Next base: position 164,795,634 of record CM046660.1, on the reverse strand, counting down.
AACAGTCTGTTCAAGGCAATCTAGGATTTTATTTGCACTTATGTCATACTAAATTTATTCCCATGCCATAAGTTTTTGTTTCTTCAGTTTGTTCAGGGGACGTCTTTTTTTTTTTTTCCCCCCCATGCAATCTCCTCCTTTGGTTTAGGACAGTTTGTTCCTTTTCAGCAAGGAACAATTTGGCTTGGGAAATTCATGTATAGATTCATCCGACCATGAACTCTGTAAGTCTGGCAGTCATCTTGGGCACTTTGTTTGTCAGGATATGATTGATGACCAGAGAATCTACATCTAAACTCTTAAGTTCAGAATTACTCTCTGCATGTTTAAGAATGTGCAGCAAAAATTCAGCTCTCTTTTTGGGTCACTGACCCTGAGTTCAGCTACACTGTTTGGCCTGGGTGTACTTCCCAACTGCCCTGTTTTAATGCTGGAATCACACACTGCTTCTTTAAGTGACAACTTTCAGATATTTGGTGGCTTTTCGGATATACATACCCTCAATGGCCTGGGAAGTTTCACTGGTGTTCTTAAAGTGAACATAAAGATTTGAATATATTGATCTGCATGATTTTTTGGGTCAAGAGAGTAGTGAACCACAGATTACCTCAGGCCACTTATAGGAAAAAGTGTAGTCTAAGATTTTTATATCAGGCTCTCAGTATTCTTCCACTCTGTGCCAAACTCCAAAGCTGCTTGCACATATTTTTAAAAAATACTTTTAGTTATAGATGGACACAATAACTTTATTTATTCATTTTTTATCGAACCCAGTGCCCCACACATGCCAGGTAAGTGGTCTACCACGGAGCCCCAGCCCGAGCCCTGCTTGTACATTTTTATGTATTTATTACAGCAGCACCTCACTTTCAGGTACCAGAACCTGTATCTGTATCTGTGTGACAAGGATCCTCTCTCCTCCAGTTTCTGATTATCCTCATTTCCTTCTGAGCCCTCACCACTGTTGCCTATGTATATAACCAATGATGTTCATTATGATTTAAGTATTCTCTAAGACAGCACTTTACCCTCTATATTACTCCTCATTACCCTTTGAGCCCTCACTGGAGAATCTTCAACATCAACATTTAAATTTCTAGTAACAGTCTGTTCAAGGCAATCTAGGATTTTATTTGCACTTATGTCATACTAAATTTATTCCCATGCCATAAGTTTTTGTTTCTTCAGTTTGTTCAGGGGACGTCTTTTTTTTTTTTTTTCCCCCCATGCAATCTCCTCCTTTGGTTTAGGACAGTTTGTTCCTTTTCAGCAAGGAACAATTTGGCTTGGGAAATTCATGTATAGATTCATCCGACCATGAACTCTGTAAGTCTGGCAGTCATCTTGGGCACTTTGTTTGTCAGGATATGATTGATGACCAGAGAATCTACATCTAAACTCTTAAGTTCAGAATTACTCTCTGCATGTTTAAGAATGTGCAGCAAAAATTCAGCTCTCTTTTTGGGTCACTGACCCTGAGTTCAGCTACACTGTTTGGCCTGGGTGTACTTCCCAACTGCCCTGTTTTAATGCTGGAATCACACACTGCTTCTTTAAGTGACAACTTTCAGATATTTGGTGGCTTTTCGGATATACATACCCTCAATGGCCTGGGAAGTTTCACTGGTGTTCTTAAAGTGAACATAAAGATTTGAATATATTGATCTGCATGATTTTTTGGGTCAAGAGAGTAGTGAACCACAGATTACCTCAGGCCACTTATAGGAAAAAGTGTAGTCTAAGATTTTTATATCAGGCTCTCAGTATTCTTCCACTCTGTGCCAAACTCCAAAGCTGCTTGCACATATTTTAAAAAATACTTTTAGTTATAGATGGACACAATAACTTTATTTATTCATTTTTTATCGAACCCAGTGCCCCACACATGCCAGGTAAGTGGTCTACCACGGAGCCCCAGCCCGAGCCCTGCTTGTACATTTTTATGTATTTATTACAGCAGCACCTCACTTTCAGGTACCAGAACCTGTATCTGTATCTGTGTGACAAGGATCCTCTCTCCTCCAGTTTCTGATTATCCTCATTTCCTTCTGAGCCCTCACCACTGTTGCCTATGTATATAACCAATGATATGTTCATTATGATTTAGGTATTCTCTAAGATAATACTTTACCCTCTATCATACTCCTCATTGCCTTTTGAGCCCTCACTGGCAGAACCTTTAACATCTACATTTATTTTTCTACTAGCAATCCATTCAAGGCATTTGTTGCTCTAACAAATTGCCACAAATTTAGTAATTTAAAACAATATATATTTATTCTTACATAGATCAGGAGGTCAGAAGTCTAAAATAGATGAGCAGGGCTGTGACTTCTTACAGAAGTGTCCTCCTCCCCAACCCCCCACACTAGGAATTTAACTCAGGTGTGCTTAATTACTGAGCCACATCCCCAGCTCTTTCTATTTTTTATTTTGAGAAAGCATCTAATTAAGTTGCTTAGGGCCTTGCTAAATTGCTGAGGCTGGCTTTGAACTCACAATCCTCCTATCTCAGCCTCCTGAGCTGCTGAGATTACAGGCCTGCACCACCATACCTAGTGCCTGCTAAAGTCTCTACAAAAAAATTCACTGCCTTTCTAGCTTCTAGAGACTATTTGTACCCTTGGTTTGTATCTCTTTCCTCATCACCAAAGCCATAAGTGAAGGGTAAAAATCACACCAGAGACAACCGTGCAGCCAAGAGATTTATTCACCAGCCTTTATGGCTGGTCAGAGGTAGACGTTCAGGGAGAGAGGAGTCAGAGAGAGGGGAGTGTGCAAGCTCTGGTGGGAGAGAGGAGTCAGGGAGAGTGGAGTGTGTGAACTCTGAATGGAAGGTGGGTGCCTGTTCGCACCGGCTGTGGTCTCTGGAGTTGTCAGCTAAGGCAGCTGCCGTCAGGCTGGAGGATGGAGGTGTTGGCTGGGGCAGCTGCTGTCGGGCTGGAGGCTGTCACAGTGGCTGCCTCCTCTCAGCAGGGATGAGCTGTTGAGACTGAGCTCTGGACAGGCAGGAGCTTTAAGTAGGGATTTCTGGTGGGGTGTGTACCAGAACGACCTTTAACGCTATTAGCTTTTTGCCCGGGGAACAGGGCGACCTTTAAGCCTATTGGCTCCTGCCTGGGAAACAGAGTGACGTTTAAGCCCATTGGCTCCTGCCCAGGGAAAATGAAACAAGGTTGCTTCTCATGGAAATTTCCATGGGGGAAGTGGCCCATCGACCCAAGACTATCTATCAATAAGTATAGCATCTTCTAGTCCTTATCTGATTCTGTCAACACATTGCCTTTAAAAAAAAATTATAACCCTCCTGCCTCTCTCTTTTAAGATCCCATGTAATTACATTGGACCCCCCAACCCCCAGATAATCCATAATTTTCTCATCTCAAAATCCTTACTTAATCACATTTTAAAAGTTCTTTTTAACATGCAAAGTAACATATTCACAGGTTCTGGGGATTATTATGTGGACATTTTTGAGCAGCGGGTGGGAGAGCATTATTCAGCTTACCACAATTAGGCATGATGAATTCCCAGAGTAGCTACTAAAAGAATTAAAATATGGTACCTAACTTTAAAGCAAGTTGGGTAGAAAGTGGAATAAGAAAAAATAATCAATTCAAAAGAAAGCAATAAAAGAAAAAAAAAAGAAAGCTATTAAAAAGTAGGCCAAGGAGCTGTGGCTGGGGCTCAGTGGCAGAGTGCTTGCTTAGCACATGTGAGGCACTGGGTTCCACCATCAGCACCACATAAAAATTAAATAAGATAGAGATATTGTATCCATCTACAACTAAAAAAAATGTTTTTTTTTTTAAAGTAGGCCAAATATAAAGCACAAAATAAAAATGCAGAAATAAAAAAAATCCAACTCTGTGTTGTTATAAGGAACACATTTAAATTATAAAGATACAAGACAAGGCATGGTGACATAGGCCTGTAGTCCCAGCTGCTGAGAAAGCAGAAGCAGAAAGACCACTTGAACCAGGAGTTTGGGGCCAGCCTGGGCAATATAAACATCAACAACAAAACAAACAAGAAAGAAAGAAAGGAAAAAAGGAAGGAAGGAAGGAAAGGAAGGAAGGAAAGAGGAAGGAAGGAAGGAAGGAAAAATGGTAAGGATACAGAAGGTCAAAAAGTTCAGAGAAATCTGAAGGAGAAAATACTAACCAAAAGAAAGCTATGATATGTCAGCTTGGGAACCGAATTCCCCAACAAAACTCCTAAATTGCAAGAAGTAAAATCAAGAATCAATAAATGGGATGGTATCAAATTAAAAAGCTGCTTCACAGCAAAGGAAACAATCAATAACGTGATTGTTATTGGAAGAATAACAATAACAGAATGGGAGAAAAACTTTGCCACCTGCACCTCAGAGGATTAATCTCCAGGATATATAAAGAACTCAAAAAATGTAACACCAAAGTTAAAAACAAATAACCCAATCAGTGAATTGGCGAAGGAACTGAATAGACACTTCACAGAAGAAGAAACAAAATCGGTCAACAAATACTTGAAAAAATGTTCAACATCTCTAGCAATTAGACAAATACAAATTAAAACTACAATGAGATTTCATCTCCAGTTAGAACGGCAATTATCAAGAATACAAGTGTCACCGCCTGCAGCAATTGCTGCTTGCAGCAACGATACGCGCGGGAGAAAACTCGGAGGCAGACTGGAAATGAAAAAGTTCTTTTATTCTTCTTTCTTCTAACTTCTCTCTCTGGCTCCAACAACCTCTCCAACTCCAACCACCCCTCTAACTAACCTCACCCTTGTTAAATACATTTTGCCTTAACAAGGACAAGTGCTAACAGCTCGAGCTTACAGGTGCGTCACACAGTGTTCACGGGTATAAAAAGATTCTTAGATAAATGCATGAATATCAGATGAAAATACTTGAACACCTTTATGGCTCTCAGCTAACCGCCATCTTAGCTATCCTCAATTAGGGCTCTTACATACAAGTACCAGTAAATGTTGGTGAGGATGTGGAGGAAAAGGTACACTCATATCACTCATATATTGTTGGTGGGACTGTAAATTGGTGCATCCACTCTGGAAATCAGTATGGAGCTTCCTCAGGAAACTTGGAATGGAACCACCATTTGACCCAGTTATCCCATTCCTCAGTTTATACCCAAAGGAATTAAAATCAGCATACTACAGTGACATGGCCATATCAATGTTTTTATAGCAACTCAATTCATTATAGCTAAGCTTTAGAACCAACATGGGTGCCCTTCAGCAGATGAATAGATAAAGAAATGTGGTCTATATACACAATAGAATATTACTTAGCCATAAATAAGAACAAAATTATGACATTTGTTGATAAATAGATGGAACTGGAGACTATCATGCTGATCAAAATAAGCCAATCCCCCCAAACCAAATGCTGAATGTTCTGTCTGATATGTGGATGCTAACCCACAACAAGGGTGGGTGGAGAGGGGAAGAATCAGTCTATTGGACTAGACAAAGGGGAATGAAGGGAAGGAGGGGCATGGGAATTGGAAAGATGATAGAATGAATTGGACATAACTTTCCTATGTTCATATATGACTATGTGACCAGTGTAACTCCATGTCATGTACAACCACAAGAATGGGAAAATTATATTTCATGTATGTATATGTATGTATACTGTCATGTATGTCTAAAAAAACAAATAAAAAAAGAAATTATAAAAAAAAGAAAGCTATGATAGCTGTTTATCATAAACACTTCAGGGTAGTAAGAACATGTATCAGACAAAGGAAACTAGCAAATAAAAAGCATTTTTAGGGTAAAAGTGTATCCCTACATAATAATAAAAGGTTGACTAAGTAAAAAGCTACAATAATTCTAAATTTGGTAGAACAAATTGCCTCAAAATATATAATGCAGAAATATATGTGTGTGTATAACAAATCTTCCAACACGTTTCTTGATTACTGACAAATCAATCAAGTAAAAATTATCTATAGGGAGCTGTAGAGAAGGGCCTCAGTGCTGGGGAACCACCAAAGAGCTTCAAAAGTATTCCACAAGCCAAAAGGGAGAGTTTTGTCCATTCCAACCTGGCCCACAGAGCTCTGAGCCATCTCGCCACAGGTCAGTCACGTGAGACTTCCCTATAGTCCTTTACAATTCCTCCCTCCCCTTGCTTTGACTTTGAAGGGAAAAAAGATCAAGATCAGGGAGGGAAAAAGACAGTTGGGGAAGAAAAGAGCAAGGATGAAGTGTCCACTTCTAGGGAGAAAAGCTTTACCTTTCATTTTTTTTTTTTTTTTTTTTTTTTTTTTTTTTTTTTTTTGTGGTACCCAGGGGCACTCGACCACTGGGCCACATCCGCAGCCCTTTTTTGTAATTTTATTTAGAGACAGGGTTTCACTGAGTTGCTAAGTGCCTCGCCATTGCTGAGGCTGGCTTTGAACTCGCGATCCTCCTGCCTCAGCCTCCTAAAGTGCTAGGATTACAGGCGTGCGCCACCGCGCCCGGCAAAGCTTTACCTTTCAAAGAGTATTAAAGAGATATTAACATTGTAGGGGGCATTTTTTACTTTCTGATCTGAGACTGGGCTTGCAGTTTAAAGCAACCTTAGGAATTTCTATTATATGAAAGTGAGTCGAGATGTCTTGGAGGCTTTGCAGTTTTTCATACAGAGGGAGGAGAAAGAGTACATTTACTAAGTAGAATTAAATTGAAAGTGGGAGGTTTAAAAAGTTGTGCATATGACTACGCCCACTGTACCTATAATGGAAGAGAAGAGCAATGCTTTTTTTATTTAATTAAAAAATTTTTTTGTGTGTATGTGTGCTGGTGATTGAAACCAGGGGTGCTCTACTGAGCCACATCCAGAGCCTTTTTTTAATTTTTTTTATTTTGAGACAGAGTCTCACTAATGTTGCTTAGGGCCTCGCTGAGTTACTGAGGCTGGCCTCAAACTTGCATCCTCTTGCCTCAGCCTTCTGAATTACTGGGATTACAGGAGTGCTACCATGCTCTGCATAAAACTTTTATTCTTGCTCATAAGGACAGGCAAACTTTTTGGCTAAATGAACAGGAGGTTAATTACAAGGTAATTTAGAGTAAAGAGAACAGTTTCAATTCCCACTGAAAAACCAAGGAAAAAGGAAAATTGTATAAAATCTTATCTTCACATTTAAAAAATGATTCATAAATCAGACGGGTTTATACTGAGCATTCCTTGATGGAAACAGGCAAGAAGTCCTTAAATTGTTCAGTAGCTAGGTTGTGTGAAAATGAAAAATGGTTTGAACCAAGTCTGAGTAACTCCTTTCTCAAATGTAACCTAATCTAATGGCTACAAATCAGCTCAAATACCAAGATTTGACTTTTGTCCACACTGCTTATTAGCTGGATGGCTTGGGGCAAGTTACTGTCTCTCTGTATAATAGGGCTGATAATAGAATAACTGACATCATAGAGTTGCACTATTAATATGAGTCCTATAAAATGATCAGCTATGAATTGTAACGTGACACACAATCCAATTATTGCGTGGTCTACCATACACCAAGACAGGCATGGAGTCTAATATCAGTCAACTTAAGGACCCTTGCTCTCTCTTTCTTGGATTACACAAGGACACAAATTTATGTAATCTGGGAACTTGGAGTGGGGGCTACCCTCTGTGGCAGTCACCATGATTGTGGTTCTTCTTGGTCAGGCTGTGCAGCGCAGTTGAAGTGGGCAGCTCCACTGGTTGAAAGGATCATTTCTGGAAGCACCTATTCCAAAATGGAATTCTTTGTTCCTACATCAGCTTCTTCTCTTGCATTTTCTCTCTCAGTGGGTGACACCCCATCTAAGCCAAATTCTTCCCTCTCTGCTTCTCTCCCCCACCCCCATGATTCATAAATCACCCAGTCTTTTTGTTCTAGCCCTATCGCATCTCAGAACCTTGCTCCCTCCTCTCTCACTTTCAGGACCTCATCATCTCTCTCCAGGATTCTTTAATTGTCTATTAATGGCCTGTAGCTCCAGGCATGGTTCACTGTACTCCATCCTGAAGACTCTTGGCTGTGGCCATCTCTCCAAAACACAAAATGATCACGTCTCCTTCCAGCTTAACACTTTTCACTGCTAAGTCCAACTACCCAGGAGAAACAAGGCTCCAGATGTACCTGGCCTCTCGTGTCTATGCTTTGCCACTGTGTACCATGTCGCAGCCACGAGGAGCCCTTCATGCCTCCCCACATGTAATGCATTCCCTTCTGTCTTGATGTATGGCTTCCTTGCTCTGTAATGTCTGAAATGACCTTTCTCTTCCCTTTCTTTTTCTGCCAGCAGTACTCCTAACAAGGACTTAACATGTAGCTTCACCTCCTCTGTAAAGCCTCTCTTGATGACTCCTATAGTCCAGTGTTAAAGGAACCACATCCTACTGGAGCACTCAGCTTGGGGGGGTGAGTAGTAGAAATGACCCTGGACAGTAATGAGTTTTGCTTTACCTTCAAAGATACCAGAGTCCTTTTCTGCTATCTTTCCCCCAGCCCATTGTTTTCAGCATCCAGGAAACTTTTTTTGTTTGTTTGTTTTTTGTTATTGTTGTTTGTTTTTTTCTAGGATGGTAAATTGAACCTAGGGGTGCTTTACCTCTGAGCTACATTTCCAGCCCTTTAAAAAATATATTATTTTGAGACATGATCTTGCTTAATTGCGGAGACTGGCCTCAAACTCATGATCCTCCTGCATCAGTCTCCCCAATTGCTGGGATTACAGGCATGGGCCCACACCCAGGTATCCAGAGACCTCTTGATCTTTCTCTTCCTTGTTATTTAAAGAGGAACTGGTTCCAGTGTTTTGCACTTGAATTTGTCTACATTCAGGCACTGTTGATTTAATGAAGTTTTGAGTAGCACTACAGGAACAGGGATTGTGGTTTAACTTATAGTCTATTATATCATCAGTGAAAAGCCATTGAGTAGGTACTTGGGGTGGTTAATTTTATATGTCAACTTGGGTGAGGCATAACACTCAAATAGTTCATCAAACACAATTCTGAATGTTTTTCTGTGAAGGTATTTTAAAAGTGGAATTAACATTTAAGCCAGTAGATGTTGAGCAAAGCAGTTTATTGTCCATAATGTGGGTGAGGCTTATCCAATCAGTTTAAAGCTTCATAAAAATAGACTGACTTTCCTCAGTTGGGGGAAATCATGCCAACAGACTACCTTCAGACTCAAATCGCACTCTCAACTCCTCCCTGGGTCTGAAGTCTGCTGGTCTACTCTGCAGGATTTGGACTTCCCAGCCTCTGAAGTCATGGGAACCAATTCCTTAAAATAAATCTTTGTGTGAGTATCTGTCTGTCTATCTACCTATTTACCCATCTGTCATGCTTAATGATAAGGAAATGTTCTGGGGACATGTGTTGTTAGGTGATTTTGTCACTGTGTGAACATCATAGAGTATACTTCCATAAACCTGGATGACATGGGTCAATTGAAAGACTTGGTAAACACAAGATGTATGAGGCTGCTGCCCCTGTAACATGGCATACTATTTTATGATAAATATTTTTTTTTTCATAAGTAGGAGTGCACTCTAAAATAATGATGAAAATGTATAGTATAGTACATACACAGACCAGTAACACAGTAGTTTATTACTACAGTCAAGTATTATGTACTCCACATCATTGTATTTGCTGTATTTTATACAACTGGCAGCATACAAGGTTCATTTCCCTCAGCATCACCACAAACATATGAGAAATGTGTTGTGCTTTGACCTTAGGACAACTACCACATTGCTAAGCAATAGGAATTTCTCATTATAGTATTATGGGCCACCACTGCATATGTGATACCTCATTGACTCAAAGGTCCCTATGTAATGTGTGATTGTACAACCCATTGGTTGTGATTCTCTAAAGAATCTTGCCTAATACAGTGTTTTATAAATGTTTCACAAATATTGGGTGAACTAGTTAAAAGTAAAGTGTACATGAAAAAGTGGACACAATATCTTTTCCAGGAACATTCGTCTAAGCCTCCTGTGGAACCGTTACATGAAAGGCTTTTTAGCTCTTGGTCAATGTTAAGGAGCAGCAACAGGTGCCATTCCTAGTTTTTATTGAATACTTTGGCCCTTTTTATATTTGGATAATTAGGTTTTCAAGAATAAAAAAAGAGAAATCAGCTCTAGGATTTGAGTTTTAAAAGCCTCTGCCTCAATGGTGCATGGAGACTTTGCGCTATAGACGTGGAAGGAATCAGGTTTGAGACTTTGTTTTTACCTACTCCTGACTGAAGAAAAGCCTCCCAGACCAGGTGGAGGGGGGTCAGAAAAGGAGGTGAGACCCTGAGGAGGAGATCCTTGAACTGTGCTGCCAGGGCCAGGGTGGAGTGGGAGAAGAAATCCTGGATGGGTTGGGGATCTCCATCTGGCAACGGAGGGGAACTGTGTCTTGATTCCCAGGCAGAGCCAGAGAAGGTAGAAAGAAAAAGGGGTTGAAAGTTGTACAGGGACCCAGATGGCTTTAGATGGGTAAACAGAGTGCCCAAACTCAGCAATGCAAGAGATATGGGGTGATCCCAAAACACAGAAGAAAGTAGCTGAAGCCAAGTTAGCCATCAAGGGGCCTTAGGATGGACGAGGGATGAGGCATAAGCCAGCAGGTACCTGTGTGTGTTGATAATTAGTAGAAGATGCATCAGCAGACCCAGCTTCCACGGTGAACCAAACAAAATACTACATCTTCCTGTTAATGCCTTGGGCTACAAAGGAGAGTGAGATGGTGTAGGATAATGGTTTAGAGCATGAACTCTAGCAGGGACATATGAATTTTGCTTCTTTGGGCAAATTTACTTAATTTTCTATCTATCATTACCCTGCATGTAAAATAGGACGTGATAGTAGAATCTACCTTGGGCTGTTGTAAGAATTAGATGAGTTAAGACATGGGAGGCATATAAACAATGGCTAGCATAGAGTAAGTGGTACATATTTTTCATATTATTATTGGCACTTTAGCCTGCCAGAATTTAGATAGAACTTCCAGGAAAAAATGTACATGGATAAAAGAAATCCTGAAATAACTAAGATTAAGTTTCTGCCATCTGCTGTCATAAGGCTTGATTAAAAATTGAGCAGAATTATAGGAAAGTAGAGAAAGTAACATTTTACACTCATTGATACACCTACAATGTTTGTTTGCTCACTTAGGAATTCTAGACATCATTATGTGCATAGGGAGGTTTTAGGGGGAGGTTGGGCTTAATAATTGCACTGTCAGAGGTCATGTTATCAACAGATGTAATCTCTCTAAGGAGGCATGGAGCTATGGGGGACTAGGGAACATGTAGAAGTTTAGCTCAGGGAGAAAAGGAGTGAGGGACACCAGGTGACAGCTAAGCTTTGAAGAGGAAGGAGCCTCTGTTTTTTCTTTTTTGGGGGGGGGATTGGTAGTAGGAATTGAACCCAGGGGTCTTTGACCACTGTGCCACATCCTAAACCCTTCTTATTTTTCATTTTGAGACAGGGTCTTACTAAGTTGCTTCCGGCCTTGCTAAGTTGCAGAGGCTGGCTTTGAACTAGTGATCCTCTTGCCTCAGCCTCCCAATTCTAGCCTGTACTTTTTTTTTTTTTTTTTTTTTTGTGGTGCTGGGGATTGAACCAAGGGTTGTACATGTGAGCAAGCACTCTACCAACTGAGCTATGTCCCCAGCCCTAGCCTGTTCTTTTGTGGGTGAAAGAAAAAGAGAAAAGGATTTGAAAGGGCCATGATGTATTGAGCTGAAGGCAATCAACAATGGAAAGCTGCAATTACTTATAGTCCCTCTGGGATAGGAAGCAAGGTCATCCACTGAAACAGAGATTAAAAAGAGATGAACAGCTTTAAAATGGAATTTGGGTTGCTTTCTAGGTGATAAACAGCAGCATCAGGGGTACTGTGTAGCCAGACTTTAAGAATGTTTAATGGATCACAACTTGGAAACATGCAAAAGAACTCTTTTTCAAAGTCTAGAAGAAAGTGCAGCCAAATGTACACCATGGTTCTATTACAGTAGCAAGATTATGAAAGACTTTCTCTGTATTTTCTAAATATTTTATAACAAAGTTATAATAGTCTAATTATTTGAAAGGTTTATAGAAGTATATTTAAAGAGAATTTAGGATGTGTCACACTGTCAATGTTCTCAAGTCACTATCACTAATGTCATCCTTGACTAGGAACACAATGGTTTATCTCTGAGTTGTTTAGTCATCATTTAATCCAATGTTCTCATCCATTCTGATAACCTACACATGATACCACTTACCTGTTTGCCTTGATAAGTGAGTCAGTAGCCCCACAGCCCTGTTTTTCCTACTCTAATTACCTCTGAACTCTTTCAATCAATTGCAGTGACCAAGAATTGAGATTCAATCCAGGGTATCCTCTGATTGTGTTAGCTTTTGCTGGATCGGAGTAACCTAATAAGGTTCTATACTTATAGAAAGAGCTATACCTATTAGAACTCAGGAAGAAAGATTGCCTCACTTTAAGTCAGATATATGAGTGCTACCTAAAACTAGTGGTACCCTGGAATTTTATTCATCTCTTTTTCTACTGTGACTTTGACTCAGGTGTCAGCTTTCCTCTGATTAAGCCTCTTTATTCACTTCATTCATTATAATTGATGATTAATTCATAAAAACAGTGGTGGGCATTTACAGAATGGAAGATTATGTGCTATTCACTCAAATGACAGTGCTAGGGTTGTCAATCATTGCATGATTACAATACTATAAAGAAGAGAGGAATAAAAAATAGGTAAGTATGAAGTCCACCATCTCATATGTATTCAAAAAGAATGAATGCCACTCATGAACAGGTCTGATTTTTTTTAAGTTCCTTAGATGGTTCTAATGTGCACCAAGATTCAGAAAGATGGCTAAACCTTGAAAGGTTTCCTATGTAGGTTGAGGTTGGCAGAGGGCAAATTAAAATAGGAATGAGAAAGATGGAAATTATTATTATTATTTTTTTGGTACCAGGGATTGAACTCAGGGGCACTCGACCACTGAGCCACATTCCCATCCCTATTTTGTATTTTATTTAGAAACAGGGTCTCACTGAGTTGCTTAGGGCCTTGATAAATTGCTGAGACTGGCTTTGAACTCGCAATCCTCCTGCCTCAGCCTCCTGAGCCGCTGGTATTACAGGCGTGGGTCACCGCGCCCTGCGGGAAATGATTTTTAAGATAGACCGACAGAGCCCATCCCAGCTCCTTGAAAATCTTCTATATTATTATCCTATATTCTCTATGTTATTCTGTATTTGTTATAACCTGCTAAGAAGAACAATCATGGTGCCTTCTGCCTCCACTGCCCTCCTTGACTCTGCCAAGCCCTGAGCCCCTGCTGAGTGGGCAATTCCAGGGGCTTATTATGAGGCCATATGTGGCCAGGTTCCATATAACCCTCCTTTCCTTTCCAAATGTTGGCCACTGAGGTAGGAGCTGACAGAACCTAAGGGAGACACATGATTTAAGAATCAGTTCAGGGCTGGGGTTGTGGCTCAGCGGTAGAGCGCTCGCCTAGCATGTGCATGGCCCGGATTCGATCCTCAGAACCATGTAAACATAAATGCGTTGCATTGTATACAACTAAAGCAAATAAATAAATTTTTTTTTTTTGTGGTACCGGGGATTGAACTCAGGGGCACTCGACCACTGGGTCACATCCCCAGACCTTTTTTGTATTTTATTTAGAGACAGGGTCTCACTGAGTTGCTAAGTGCCTTGCCATTGCTGAGGCTGGCTTTGAACTCGCGATCCTCCTGCCTTAGCCTCCCAAAGTGCTGGGATTACAGGCGTGTGCCACCGCGCCCGGCTTGCAAATAAATAAATTAAAAAAAATTTTTTTTTTAAATCAGTTCATGGTTTGGACGTGGCCTATGAGATGGTATGGTATAAGAGTTCTGCCTGATAGGTTGATGATGATGTGTGCATTTTATTTCTGGATACAGAGAGTCAGAAGATAGGTAATGAAGAAGAATCAGAGGGATGGGTTAGGTCAGAAACTCTCAAAATTTAATGAGCATTAGAATAATTTGCAGGGCTTATTAAAATACAGTTCGCTGGGTTCTGTCCTCAGAATTTCTGATTTAGTAAGCCTGGGCTGGATCCAAAAATTTACATTTCTAATAAATTTTCAGGTACTGCTGCTGCTGCTGCTGCTGCTGCTGCTATTTTTAACTTAGAGACCACAGTTTGAGAATTATTGGAGTTACAAGCTCCAAATCTCAGTGGCTTAGTAAAACAAAATAGATTTATTGTTTGTGCCTTGTGTCCATCATGTGTTGGCTGAGTTCTCTCATTCAAAATAGTTGTTTTTTCACTCTGGAACACAGGTTGTAGAGAACTATCTAGAATGTTTTGGCCACTAAAATGAAGGAAAAGGAAAGATCTTAGTGAAGCATACCTTGGCTCCTAAAGATTCCCTTGGATGTGATATGGGTGTCTTCTACTCTATTTCATTGGTGAAAGAAAATCATACAGGCACACCTAGTTTTTAGTGGAGCAGGTACATAGGATATTACTGTTTGCTTGGAAGGAAAGAGAGCCAGAAGATTTGGGAACTGCTCCAATGACCACATGGGGCTGAGATTAAAAGTGACACACAGAGAGAAGCATGCTGGCTCTGAGAACACAGGAGTCACAAATTGAGGAAGATGCTGTCAGGTTGGTGAGGCATAGAGGAACAGAGTCATATAATGGTAGGAGGGGTGTGTGTGTGTGCATGTGCACGCGCGCGCACGTGTGTGTGTGTGTGTGTGTGTGTGTGTGTGTGTGTGTGTTGACAAAATTATGCTGGGGGTTTATGATATGATGGTTGTTGAAACTGCTTTTGGTTCCAAAACACATCTAAGTTTGTTGCACTATTTTCTGGTCACCATGGGAGGCATTCATGTGGTTGTTTCCATGTTCCTAGGAGATTCCAAGCATCATTATTTCTATATACACCTGGAAATTAATGAAGTCTTCATCCATGGGATCTGATCATACTACCAAGTCACCACCAACAGAGCATATCCCAGCAATTAGATGTCACTTCAAAGTAACAGGTCTCCAACATGAACTAAAACAAAACATCATATAATTTCTTTAAACACATTTTCCAGAAAAAGCCTCATGTCCCCACTTCTTCCCCAGCCTCAGACTTTGGATTTCTAGTTTTTTTTTTCCCTTTCATTTTTTTTTTCATCTCAATTCTTCATTTCAAAATCTCTAAGGTCTGATATAGAAAATAGAAGTAGGCCCAGTCACCATCCTCTTTGGTGGGCAAGGAGAGGGAAAAGTCTGGGGATATAACTAGGTGGGTAAGGGGACCTCTCACAGCCTTAAAAACTCCATTACTTTTGGTGCCTAAAGGACATAAGAGTTCCTTGTCATCAAGAGAACATAAGCAACCCATAAAAAGACTCACACCAAGAGCAAATGAGTTCCAAGGGGAAAAATTTAATGGGCTAGGATGGCTCAAATATTCTGACAACATTAACAACGGAAAGGAGAATGGTAAATTTTCATCATCACTCAACTGCCAGTCATTTAAGTTTGAGCATTGACATGTCTAAAGAATCACCACTGTGTTGGTTCTGATCTAGTTGGTTTCCCTCACTGTCTGACACTTGAGTTCACTGTGATTCTTTCTTCTCACAGTTCTCTTCTGTTCATTAAGTGATTGATTGAGCTAAAACTCTGCATTATTCATCTCCTAGGATCCCTTTTGTGAACACTTCAGGAGAAGGCAGTATTCTTTTGGAATGGAGAAAGAGGAATTCCTTCTCTAGTCTTCATGCATTAGTGGACTTTGGCTCTGGCTCTCTTTTGACCTCCTCCCTCCCCCCTAGGGCAAAGAGTTCCAGAGGCCAAGAGGTCATGCCCACTTACAACCATCCCTCTTACCTGTGAACCATGGTTCTGGAATTACCAATGGCCCTGAGACTGCTGCTAGAATCTGTGTGGGCCTCTGGGTTCATCTTCCCACAGACAGAATATGCCACTCTATGCAAGCCCCTAGGTCCAAAGATTGGACATGAGTGTCTATTTGTGGGTTTATAGACAGAGATTGAACATGTAGGCTGGATTTTTTATTTTAGGTTGGAATTTTTGAGGCCCATTGTGGAATGAAGGGGACTTGGGATTGGGAAGAGAAGGAACATAGTTCTTGGGCCAGGGACCAATTATGTTTGCCTCAGAACTTCTTCTTTTTTTTTTTTTTTTTTTTTTTTTTGGTACCGGGGATTGAATTCAGGGGCACTCGATCACTGGGCCACATCCCCAGCCAGCCCTTTTTTGTATTTTATTAGAGACAGGTTCTTCACTGAGTTGCTAAGTGCCTCGCCATTGCTGAGGCTGGCTTTGAACTCGTGATCCTCCTGCCTCAGCCTCCCAAGTGCTGGGATTACAGGCATGAGACACCGCGCCCAGCTTCAGAACTTCTGAGGCTTAAAAATTTTAACTTCAGCCAGTTGTGGTGGCACATGCCTGTTATCCCAAGAGCTTGGAGGCTGAGGCAGGAGGATCATAAGTTCATAGCCAGCCTCAGCCACTTAGCAAGGTCCTAAGCAACTTAATGAGACCCTGTCTCAAATAATAAAAAGGGCTTGGGATGTGGCTCAATGGTTGAGTGGCCCTGAGTTCAATCCCCCATACCAAAATTAAATAAATAAATAAGCAAGTAAATAAATAAATAGATAAAGAAAATACATAGCACACTCACATTGTTAAAAGTCAGATATAGGGCTGGGTTGTGGCTCAGTGGTGGAGTACTTGCCTAGCACTGTGTTCAATTCCTAGCACCACATATAAATAAATGAATAAAATTAAGGTCCATAAACAACTAAAAATACATATAAAAATAACTTTAAAAAAGTCAGATATAAAAAGATGTACTTTGAAAAATCTTTCTGTCCTCCCTCCCTATTCCTGTCCACCTCATTCCACCTACTTTTGGTGATTTTTGGTATACCCTTCTAGTACTTCTACCCTCAAATATAAGAAAATATGAACGTACTTATTTAATCCCTTTTCATATACAAAAAATAGCACACTCTATGTATAATGTTTTGTACCATGCTTTTTTCACTTAATGGTATAAGTGTGTGTGTGTGTGTGTGTGTGTGTGTGTACCATTGAACTCAGGGGTGCTTACCCACCGAGCCATATCCCCAGCCCTTTTTATATTTTATTTTGAGACAGAGTCTTGCTAAGTTACTTAGGGCTTTGCTAAATTGCTGAGGCTAGCCTCAAACTTGTGATCTTCCTGCCTCAGCCTCCCAAGTTGCTGGGATTACAGGCATGAAGTACTATGCTTGGTTTAATAATATATCTTGAGGGTCTTACTCTCTCGGTAGGAAGAGAGCTTCCTCATTCTTTTTTATAGCTGTACCCTGTTCCACTGTAAAATTTATTTCAGTACTCCGCCAGAGATAAACAATTGGATTGTTTATGGTATTTTACTCTAATGAGCAAGGCTGCTGTGAATGAACTTGAACCTGTGCCATTTCATGCAAAGCAGGCATATCTTTAGGATGGGGATAAGTGGAGTAAATACATCGACAATTTTGATAGATAATGCCAACATGTCTGTGGTGGTTACACCATTTTGCATTTCCTCCAGAAATGTTTGAGATTTAATTCTTGTGAGCTTTTCACTCAGATTATTTATTGGCTACATAGGTCCAAAAATGGTGCCCTGTTGTACTAGCTTCCTACTGCTGCTATACTGTGTCACCACAAACTTGGCTGTTTTAAACAACATGAATTTTTTATTTCATAATTCTGGAGGTCACAAATCCAAGATGGGTTTCAGTGGGCTAAAATAAAAATGTTCGCAAGTTTGCATTCCTTTTGGACTCTCTAGGGGATAATAGGCGTCCTTGCTTTTCCCAGCATTCCTTGGTCCATGACCCCCCATCACCCTGACTTTGGCTTCTGTTGTCACATCTTCTCTCGTTGATTCTCCTGCATCCCTCTTAGCAGGCTATTGTGATTTCACTGGACCCACTCAGATAATTCTGAATGTCCTCATCTCAAGATCTTTAACTTAATGACATCTGCAAAGTCTCTTCTGCTGTGTCAGAATATAATCACAGGTTTAGGGTGTAGATGTCTTTGGGGAGCCATTGTTCTGCCCACTACAACTGCCTGCTGCACAGAATGTTATGAGAATCAAGACAGAGAAAATATCAAGGAAAGGTATACAGTTTGCTGTGCCCTTGTTTCTCCCCAAGGAGACTGAAAGGATAAAGAGTGCTGTGTTTGGTTCAGCTCATTAGTCTCTGTCTGTGACTGATACCACCTTAGACAGAGTAGACCCTCTATATATTTGAAACTTTTAAAAAAATATTTATTTATTTGCTTTAGTTGTACAGGATGCATTTATTTGTATGTGGTGCTGAGGATCGAACCTGGGCCGTGCACGTACTAGGTGAGCACTCTACCGCTGAGCCACAACCCCAGCCCATGAAACTTTTAATGTATGAAGGAATTAATTAAATTCTTAGAAAAATAGAAAACATTATGCAAAACAGCCATTATGATTTACTTTTTAAAAGGGGATCTGTATCCTAGTTGGAAAGAAAGCTTATCTTATTAAACAGAAACAGAGATTAAGACAACCATAAATTCCTGAACCATTATTTTGTCAACTTTGGGGAATCAGTAATACAATCTGTTCTTATTCAAAACATATGCTTTATATCTCAATGAAACAAAAGCATCTGCCTGTATCTCAAAATAATTTTTTTTTCAATTTCAAATTAACATGGAAATAGTCTCTCTTACTTTTTCCAGGCTCAGGTCACTGAGTCACATGTCCATGGACCCAAAGAACAGATAGGAATAAAACTAAGAATATACAGTCAGGGAAGAACTCAGTATCTGTGCACTGAAGGGAAGCAAGAAAAATTGGAAGTGACAGCTAGGATAAAAGCCATGTGCTCCCACTTCTTACCTGTCTATCTAGGTGTTCACTGTGGAGTTTTCTTCCTTTTGGTCACTTCACTAATACAAACTTTCTTGCACCTGACCAAGCCTGACTCCACGTGCCCTGGCTTTGTGAGGTATAGGAAAATATTGTATAGTAATAAAAAAGATGGGCTCTGTACAGACCTGGGTTTGAAATTCAATTCCAATACAAAGTTATCTGGACTAAAGGATTTAAATTTCCTAAATCTGCCCCCATTTTTTGTCTGTAAAATAATAATAGTACCTCTCTTATAGAACTGACAAGAGATTAACTGATATGCCATTTGTCAAGTGCTCAGCATAGTGTCTCAGTAAAAGCCAGCTACTGTTCTTATTATGAGGAGTCACTCTTATTATCTGTCCCAGAGTCAAACCCAGGATTTGAAATCATTAATAATTACAGTGTCTCTGTCATCTCCATGGTACCATCCCACTTGGACCTTCCCCTCCATCCTTCCGTTGACCATGCCACTTTCTCACTATCTATTGCCCTTTTATTCTCACTTTCCTTCTTTCTCAATTTAGATTTCCAAGCACGAACTGTACTCTCTCTTAACACCTTTGACTTCCTTGGTATTGTCTCTTAAATCTTCCTGGAAGAACCCTAGTCTTTGTTACACCCAGCTACTTGTTTATCCCGGGACTTAAGCCATTAACATCCAATGGAGAAAGTTACACATCAGTGCACATCAAAACTATGTAAATACTAAATTACTATTTACCTTTTTAAAAAATCATATTGACATTTACATTGATAGTATAAAAGCAATGGTTGGTGAAACTACTTTTATTTTTGTAGTAGAAGCAGGATTTTAATACAATATTGAATCCTAGCATTTTCTATTTGTAAATAATCATTGCCCCACTCCAATCAGTAAACCTTTTTTTTTTTTTTTTTTTGGTACCAGGGATTGAACTCAGGGGCACTCAACTACTGAACCACATCCCCAGTCCTATTTTGTATTTTTATTTAGAGACAGGGTCTCACTGAGTTGCTTAGCACCTCACTTTTGCTGAGGCTGGCTTTGAACTCGCGGATCCTCCTGTCTGAGCTTCCTGAGCTACTGGAATTACAGACATGCTTCACCATGTCAGGCCAGTAAACATTTTTTAAAAAAATATTTATTCGCTTTTAGTTGTACACAACACCTTTATTTTTACGTGGTGCTGAGGATCGAACCCGGGCCACGCACTCTGCTAGGTGAGTGAGCGCTTTACAGCTGAGCCACAACCCCAGCCCCCCAGTAAACATGTTTTTGATTTCCATACAAATATTCAGTTGCCCTTCCCATACCCTAAATGCTCCTTTCCTGCAAATCCTGTCTCTTAAAGCCCAGGATGTAGTGGTGAGTGGGAGTTTTCTGTGGCTTGAGGTTCTACACCAATGGGGCTGTCCTCAAGGCCAGGTGAGGAGTGCGGTCCGAGAGCTCTTCTCTCTCTGCTCCTAGGGAGGGCTGGGTGCATTGTGGGCAAGATGGCCCCACTCTCAGTCCAATGATAGGAGTAGAAAACAGAACTTTTTGAGCCCAAGTTGAAGATTTAGAAACTCAGTCAGATAGTAGTGATATCATTATTTCTTCCATCAACAGGTTTTTGTTGTTGTTGTTGTTGTTGTTTGGTACCGGGTATTGAACTCAGGGGCAC
This sequence comes from Tamias sibiricus, assembly GCA_025594165.1. Classification (NCBI taxonomy): domain Eukaryota; kingdom Metazoa; phylum Chordata; class Mammalia; order Rodentia; family Sciuridae; genus Tamias; species Tamias sibiricus. The sequence continues at coordinate 164,775,022 of CM046660.1, read as the reverse complement.
TCAACCACTGGGCTACAGCCCCAGCCCTTTTTTGTATTTTATTAGAGACAGGGTCTCACTGAGTTGCTAAGTGCCTCACCATTGCTGAGGCTGGCTTTGAACTGGTGGATCCGGATCCTACTGCCTCAGCCTCCTGAGCCACTGGGATTACAGGCATGCGCCACGGCGCCTGGCCATCAACAGGTTTTGATTTGAATTCTTCAATTTTCCCCAATTCTGTACACCTTGATTTAGCTTTCTGTAATAAGCAGCATTTCCTTCTTGGGAAACTTGATGAGATCTTCCTTGGGCAATGTTTCCAGCTTTCCACTCTTCCAAGTGCCTTCTAGGTAAGAATTCTTTTCACCTTAGATTTCCCGGTTCACCCTTGAATTGCGATCTTCGTTGTCGGTGCCTGCCTGCTGGAGAACTGGGATACAGGGACCTGCAGCTGGTCTGCTGGGATTGGTTCTACTGCTGCTTCTCTGAATGGTTGGTGAAACTGCTAATGCTTTAGTAGGAATTAAGACAATAGAACTGAGTGCACTAGTGATTGTATCTTCACCATTATACACTTGTAACTTAAAAAAAAGTCAGTGTCATTTAAAAATGTCCTTCCTAAAACAGTAAAAAATTACTCACTTTTATTAAATCTAAACTCTTGGTCATATATCTTTTTAATATTCTGTGTGGAAAAATGGGATTCTGCGTCACAAAATGCAGCCATGTGTTTTGAAGGATGTATACCCTGAGGAAAGTACTCATGTGATGATTTGAGTAATGAGATCAACTAGCCATCTTTTCCATCCTTTAACTTAAAAGAATGACAAACTATGGCTATTGGCTTTGTGTATTTCACACAGCTTTTTTTTCCCCCAAGTTTATTTTTTTTTTTTATTCTAAGTTGTTAGAAATGACAGCAGAATGTATTACCACACAGCTTTTTGAAAATTAACAAAACGAGTTTGTGAATTCAATGAAAACAACCAATATTTTTGCCAAGCAAAAACTAAAATTTTGGAAAACTTACATCCTTCTCTATGTTGGGTAATGAAAAGTGTCATCATTTGGAAAATCTGTATAACCCAGTGAAACAATATTTTCTAGGTTTCAGATATTGGTCACAATATTGGTTGAAGTATGACAAGTATCACAAAATCACTCAAAATGCAAGATAGATCGTGCTCGTTGACATGATTTCAGATTCCACATTGCAACTAACTTCTATGAAACTGTGACCAAAAGACCTGACATGAACAACATAGAGGAGATAAAGTTAATTTGGGACTCATGGTTTCAGAGGTCTCAGTCCATGGATGGCCAACTCCACTTTAAGATGGGCCTGAGGTGAGCAGAACATTATGGCAGAAAGGCATTGTAGAGGAGAGCAGCTCAGGGCATGGCAAGCAGGAAGCAAAGAGAGTTTCATTTACCAGAGACAAAATACAAACCCCAAAGGCACATCCCCAAGTGACCCACCTCCTCCAGCAACTCCCCACCTGCCTACAGTTACCACCCAGTTAATCCCTATCAGTGGTTTAATGCACTGATTAGGTTAAAGTTCTCATAACCCAAACATTTCACCTCTAAACTTTCTTGCATTGTCTTACCTCAAATCTAAAGCAAAACAGAAACTACCACTTGTCAAGTTTTGGCATAGAATCAAAGAATATTCATAATTATCTGAAAATGCTATATAAATGGTCTTTACCTTTCTAACTCTCTATCTCTGTGTTATGCAAATAATCTTGATATCCTCCAACCAAAACATGATCATGAGATTGAGTGCAGAAGCAGGTGTGCAAATCTGAAGTCTTCTACTAAACCAGACATTAAAGAGATTTGGAAAATTGAAAAACATTATTATCATTCTTTCCCTTTTTTTGGTTTTGGAAAACATTCTTACTTTTCATAAAAAGTTATGTTACCATGAAATGTGATGGATTTTTTTTTGTGAGTTAGTAAATATTTTTAAATAGTTTTCATTCCTAATATGGTAAATATTCATAGAACTAACCTACATTTTTTAAAATGTTCTTTGGGTTCCTCATTAATTTTTTTTTCTTTTTTTCTTTTACTTTTATTCTAAGTTGTTATAAATGACAGCAGAATGCATTACATTTCATATTACAATTTAGAGCACATTTTTACATATCTCTGGTTGTATACAAAGTCCTCATTAATTTTTAAGTGTGTAAAGAGGTCCTAAAACCAAAATGTTGGAGTATCACTGATGCAAAACAAAACAGCTGCTATAAGTTACCTAGAAAGTCAGGGCAACCTTAGAGCAGGAAGAGAGGTTTTTAGTGAAGGTCTGTCTGTTTCATTATTGGTGGGCAGCATTTCACAGATAAATACACTTAAATCATGTGTAGTAGACTCCCTTGATAACAAAGAAGACAATCAATTGGACCAGAAACCAATAAGCAAGTAATTGTCTAAACATTCTTGTTCTGACTATTCCTGATTTTATCACCCACTTGGAAGAAACAAGATTGGAACTATAAGGCCAAATCTGCTACCCATTCCCCACTTGCAGCTCTAGATCAGGCATCGAGGATTTCATCCCAGGCCTCAGGGGCTGAGTGGGGTCTGTTCTAATTAGGGTTGCTGATTTCTACGGAAAAGGAAGCAGTGGTGTTGACAGATATTTGGCTGAAATAGTAAACCGAATTCAGTTGCTGTCTTGTATCAAGGGTTTTATTTATTATTATTATTATTATTATTATTATTATTATTATTTGGTACCAGAGATTGAACTCAGGGGCATTCGACCACTGAACCATATTCCCAGCCCTATTTTGTATTTTATTTAGAGACAGGTCTCACTGAGTTGCTTAGCGCCTTGCTTTTGCTGAGACTGGCTTTAAACTTGTGGTCCTCCTGCCCCAGCCTCTTGAGCTGCTGAGTTTACAGGCATTCACCACCACACCTGGCCAAGGGTTTCATATTTTTTGACAGACTGAACCACCAAATTCTGTCATTGGTGTCCATGTGTAGCTTTCCCCTACAAATTTACTTCTTCTCAGCTTCACTGTGGCACTGCTATGGTCATCTGGTCACACGGGCCCCTAGGGTGACAATTGCTCTTGGGTTGTAAAGGGTTGTGTGTGAGGAAGTAAAACCAGTCAGCAATTGGAAGTATTTCTCGTTAAGTGTTTTTGATAAATAATCGAAAGAGACTTCAGACTACAGGGACAGGAATCACTAAGGCTTCTGTAGTTTTCTCTTATTTCTTTACTCATTTTAAATAAATATTCATACTTATATCTAATTAGGTATTGGTGATTCTGCATTAGAAAGTACCTCCAAAATTGTATTAGCTTTGGGCTTCAGAAACCCTGGGGTTGCCTCAACCTCATTCACCCTCCACCTTCCCTTGGACCTGAGAGAAACTTAAATGAAAACATGCAATCTCTGTCCTCAAGGGACTTAGGTCTTGTGAGGGGAGATAGATGGCAGCATCCCCACAGCCCCCACATGGCAGTGTTCTGTGTCCTGCACACCTCATGCAAGTGTCCTTGTCATATTTGTCCTGTCAGCATCTGGCTTCCTCCTTACCAGGAGAAGACTCATTTAGGAACTCCTCAGGGTCAGAATGTAGTGGCTTTGATCACAGGATCCCTCACCCCAAGCAAAGAGGAAGAGAGGAATGAATGCATGAGTATGAGGAAGGCTATAATTGGTCCCCCTAGATGGTGCAGTGGCAGCAGGAGGAAGGCGCTCTTACGTATTTAAGCTTTCTCTGTAGTGTTTAGCTTTCTGTAGATTCGTGGGAATGGGATTAAAAGTCCTGGAAATATGTATGACATGCATGTCACCTTTGTCAAATATAAGATGAAAGTAGAACACAAAAGAGCACTTATATATTTATTACTTTACACATTACACATTCTGTCGGGCTTGCCTGGGAAGTTGTCTTTAAAATGCAGAGAGCTGGACCTTGCTCTTGGACTACCAAATCATACTTTCTATAGTTGGGACCTGGATATCTGAAATTGTAACTCTCCCTAAATAATTCTTATATTCACCCCTTATTAAAACGCACAGGTTTATTCTATGTAACATGTTTACAAATTCATTAATGTAGATAAGGAGTGAAAAAGAAGTGATATTACATCACACATCTGTTGGTTTTTGTCTGCCTGTCATCTCTTCCCCTTTTTCTAGAAATAACATCTGACTTCTCTTTGGGAACACCCCTGTTCCATTCTCAGTTGATGTGGTTTAAGTAAGACTGACCCCATGTCTGGCCACATATCCTCTGGCAGGTACTGGCCCCACCGGTGGAACTGACAGCCTGCTCTGGCCCTTCTATGTGCCCTGTCCCCAAGCCACAGAGTTTGGCTCACAGACGGGCACATGATATCTGTTAGTCCAATGTGACCCCATCCTAAAATCCTTGTAGGACATTTTGGGAAAGAGAAGCCCTCTTTCCGTTGTCATGGCCAGATGAAAGGAGATCAGTCTGGGGCTTCAAGAGAGCCTGTTGGGATGAGGCTAACAGGGAAAATCAAATCCAAGTAATGGTGAGACAGGGCAAGTTCTGGTGACTTTCTTTAAACCCTCAAAACCAACTTTGCTCACAGATTACTCTACTTAGAGCCAGTACAATGTCTTTACATAGGCCAACTTGAGGAGTCCCCTATAAATGCAATTGTGTGACAATTTATATTTTTTCTGTAAATTTGGCAAAAAAACAAATTGAATAATTCTTAGAGTGATAATAAGAGCTAACATTTATTGAATACCTACTATGTGCCAGTCACTGTGCTAAAAGCTTTATATACACTCAGGCATTTCATCCTCATAATAACCTACAAGTATCTCCCTATTTTACAAATGGAGAAACTGAGGCACTTAGCCCCATTTCCATCAACCCCCAGGTTCAACATATTTCCTGTGGTTAGATCAGGACACTATTATAAAGCTCTCGTCTGTTATTTGAGAAGCCATCATTTAAGTGGGTTATTGTATTTTTAAGGGTTCACAGTGCTTGCAGAAGTGTCTCAAGGAAGGCTTGAAAGGGTAAGGAAGAATGGTGGCAGCTGCAGTCCAAGGTCACAAAGGAGCAGTCAGTGGTAGACTGGTAATGTCTCTTTGTGCAGGAGGAAGGTTAGAAGGATTCTTTTCTCTCTGCAAGATTAACTGGATAATCAAGGGTAGCATACTACTCTCAGAAATCGAGACTCCCACAGAAAGAAGACAAATGAGGAAATAGCAGCACGTTGCCATGGAGAGGAGATGGGGAGTTGCCTTCTGGGCTATCTCCTGGCAACCATGTGACAAGGAGCTGCTCTTGACTTTGAATTACAGGCAAGGAAGGGACCACTTGGGGATCATTTGCAAGAGAACTTTAATCAAGCTTACCTTGGCACCTCAGGAGAAACCCAGATTTATTAATAGAGAATAAATATAATTTCAGGCACTCCTCAGTGGACCATTTCTTCAGTCTGACTAGTCATGAAAGCAATAAAGGTTTTGCTTATAAAATAGCCTCCCACTTTAATTTTCTGAAAGCGGCATGTCCAATGCCAAGGAAAGATTAGCCCTTGTTTGCAAATGCCTCTACCCGGGGGTCAAACAGTAGAAATGGTAGAATGTGAGATTCATTCTGGAAGCAGTTGCCAATAATTTTGCCCTTGTCCAACGAAAGGAAAATAGTCTCATTTAGAAAGAGGAACACCAGGGCTGGGGTTATGGCTCAGTGATAGAGCACTCGTCCTGCATGTGTGAGGCCCTGGGTTCGATCCTTAGCACCACATAAACAAAATAAAGGTATTGTGTCCACCTACAATAAAAAAAAAAAAAAAAAAGAGGAACACCATATGTAGTGAATCAGGTGAGTAATTCATCCTGGCTTACTTGGAACTTTTCTGGTTTTAGCACTGAAATCCAAGACCCAGGAAACCTGGAATTGTTTGCCGGGACTGTCTGTCTTTTGAAAGAGAAAATCCCACATCTCAGTTATTTCAGTCTATTTGCGCTACTGTCACAAAATTCCGTAGACTGGGTAGCTTAATTAACAGCCCAGTACCAGGAGATCAGGTGCCACTGTGGTTAGGCTCCAGTGAGTCTTGTCTTATAGCTGGCTGCCTTCTTGGTATTTCCTACATAAGAAAGAATGGGGTGGCGGGGGTAGAGATTGATTTTTGAGAGCACTCTGGTGTCTTCTTAAAAGACGACTCAGCTCATCATGAGGACCCTGCACTCATGATCTCATCTGATTACCTCCCAAAGGGGGCTTCAACATATGAATTTTGGGAAACACATTCAGTCCGTAACATGAGGCAAACTGGGACGGTCAGTCACCTCTGGGTGACCCATCTTCCCCACTGGTCACCTTTGTAATGCTTTCTTAGAAATAGAGAAGACACTTCTCCAACATACAGATGTATTTCCTTTCTCCTTTTGACTTTCCCATCGGCCTAGCCCACTTTGGCTAAGCATCAAATGGACAATTATCTGCTTATGTCTAAGGTAATTAATCAATAACCTGTCCATCTTGTAAACACAGTCTCAAACCCATCTCAAGCTTTGTCTGCCTTGAGAAGTCTTTTCTTGACGCTCTTGTCAGCAATCTGTGTTCTGTTCTACACGGTCTAGAGCACAGCTGGTGCTTAATAAATAACGAGAAGGATAGTCTCCCTAACTGTGTTTGTCCTCAAAGCTCTTTCCTTGCCTGTGTACCTTTTACGGTCCAGTCCTGTGCCTTCTCGATTCTGAGGCCAACATGTGGGCCTGCTGCCTCTGATGATAACTCAAGTGCTGCATGATGGTGTCTTCATCAATACCCTTTCTTGACACCAGACTTTGCAAGGGATTGGTGGTTCTGAGCTGGCTAAAATCTCTCAGTCAGGTTTTGACTTTAGAGACCCAGGAGATGCAGACACCAAACAGCAGAGGTTTTCAACCGTGCCTGCACATTGAAATCACTTAGGAATTCGAAAAAAATTCCCATGGTTGGTCCCCACCCTGAAAAATTAACTCAGAATCTCTAGAGATGGGGTCTGAGCATCAGCATTTAAAAAGTCTCCTTGGGTTTTCCCTGCATTCAGTCAAGATTGAAAAACGCTAGATGAGCTACAGGCCATAAATTATTCTAGGAAAATGTATCTTTCCCTTTCCCAGAATAAAACCCATAGATGCCAGCAGTGCTTTAGTAAAAGAATCTTGAAATCTTGTCTTCTGGGATTTTTTTAAAAAATATTTATTTACTTTAGTTGTACACAATGCAATGCATTTATGCCTACGTGGTGCTGAGGATCGAACCCGGGCCGCGCACGTGCGAGGTGAGCGCTCTGCCACAACCCCCGCCCTTCTGGGATTTTTTTTTTTTTTTTTTTTTTGGTATTGGGGACTGACCTCAGTGGCACTCCACCACTGAACCACATCCCCAGCCCTATTTTGTATTTTATTTAGAGACAGGGTCTCACTGAGTTGCTTAGTGCCTCTTTTGCTGAGGCTGGCTTTGAACTTGAGATCCTCCTTCCTCAGCCTCCGGAGCTGCTGGGATTACAGGAATGTACCACCAGGCCTGGCTTATCTTCTGTTTTTAAACATATACTGTACTTTTTTGGGGGGGAGGGGGGTTTCCAGGGAATGAACTCAGGAGCACTCAAGCACTGAGTCACATCCCCAGCCCTTTTTGTATTTTATTTAGAGACAGAGTCTCACTGAGTTGCTTAATGCCTTGCTTTTGCTGGGGCTGGCTTTGAACTCAAGATCCTCCTGCCTCAATCTCCTGAGCCCCTAGGATTACAGGCATGTGCCACAGAGCCCGACTGCACTTATTTTTAATTATGAGCATTATACACAAATTACCTTTGCAAAGCTTCAGAAGTTTAAAACTCCATAGGTAGATTTTTTTAAAGCAAAAAAAGAAAAAAAAAATCATTCTTTCTTGCTCTTATTCCAGAGGTAACACTCTTGTTAGCATGAGATATATCCATTCAGACCTTTCCTATTGCTAATATATTTGTATATGTGTGTATACACACAGATTTGTTTTTTACATAAATGTGGTCATGTTTTTTACATTGTTTTCAAATTTTCTTTCCCCTTACACATTGAGTCTTCTAGATATTTCTAAGCTATCCTATCTATCTTTACTTTGTTCCTTTTAATTGCTTCATCTCCTAAATTGGACATCCCATAGTTCATTTCACCATTACTAGTTAATGGGCACAAGCGGTATCCAGAGTTTTGTTGAAACAGACACTGCGGCTGTTACCAAATGAGGCTGGTTTTGCCTGCTGCATAGTATGCCAAGCCCTGAAATGACCTTTTGTAAAAGACAAAGAGCACTCACATGGCAGCCAAACACCAAGAAACAGGGATGCCAGACTCAAATCCGCCTCCCTAAGAATAGGCTCTTAGGGGTGTTTACAGGATGAAGAAGCAGGTGGTCTAAGGCATGGGGGTAGGGGATTGGAGGTAAGGAAAAGTAAAACTCTTTGTTCTGCACATGTGTAATCAAACCTCATGACACTTCCCACAATGAATGTTAGAAAATGGCAGCATTAGTGGCTGTGAGGGTGGCGTTTTGGCCTGCTGACCTCTAAAGGTCATCCCTCCCACACTTGCACAAGCCCAAGGGAAGGGCCAGTGGCTTTGACCAGTGGAGAGAGACAAAGGCTGCCTCCAGGTTCCTGAGACCAGCGGAGGCAGCTGTTACCATCGTGAGCCCCACGGCAGAGGTGTGATGCACAGCAGAGCTAACAGGAACACACTGCTTAGCTACCTGGCCTCTAAAACTGGGATAAGGGCAAGTAGCTAAAAGCAAGTGAAGCTAGAGGGTTTATTCAGGTTTTCTCTCAGTTTCACTCCCCTTGACAACAGGTTAATGCTACTTCGGGCCCACATGCAAGTAGTTTTTCTAGAATAAAAATCTAAAAGAGTTTTGCTGGGTTGTAATGTTTACATGTTTGAAAAATTGTAGCAATTGCCAGATTGACTCTCAAAAGACTGACTTTTTACCCTTCCTACCTGCTGTGAGCACCGTGCTCCCTCCCCTCCAAGGGCCTCTGCGTCTGTTATCCCTCTCATTGGGCTGCTTGGCCCTTACTCATCTTTCAGATCAGCTCGAGCTTTGCTTCCTAGAGGAGTCTTCCTCACCCCATCGGGTCCTGCTGTCAGAACATCAAGCTGGCCGGTGCAGTAAGTGTATCTATACATTAATTATGAGATTGCCTCATTAATATCTGGCTCCCTGGGCTGGTTTGATTCTCCATTTCACCCTCCTGTAGACCCACTCCTTGCCTTTCCCTGTGCTTGTGCCCTGGAGGTTGGACCTGGGCTCCTTGTCAGCTGGCTTCTGGTTGGGGTGGACCAGTGGGAAGCACTGGCAAGAGTGGAAAGCTTTTTGACTGTGGGGGCTGTGACCGATAGATACATCCTTTAATTCTAGAAGGCATTCCAGGATGTGAGTGATACTATTATAGGGAGTAGAGTGGATTTCATTTCATAATTTGGAAAAACCACACACAAACTCCAGTACTTAATTATAGAACCTGGTGATAACCTGTCATACCTTAGAAGAGCTGCCCAGACCACTTGGAGAACTAGGATTAGGTCATGGAATAAGAGCTCCCAAACTGACACCAAATGACTGTCTTTCAGATCCAGATGATTCCTGCTATTATCAGTAGTCATGTTCAATTAAGTTGCAGCTAACACAGAATTGGCAAATTCTGTGAATTCTCCTGAGAGTAATACAGGCTAGGCTCCTCTAGACTCTGGTCACAACACTTTTTGTCAGCCAATCAATCCATAACCTTATTCTCTGTGTGTTTCTGTTTAAACACACCTCGTTTAATATATATTGTTGTTTCATGGACATGGAACTCATGGCTACCAGTACCACAACTCACGCCTAGGTGAGGCTTACCTAGCATGTGTGTTTTCTCATAAGGCATATCTCTGCCTCCTTGGCCTTCGGAACACTAACGAGTGCTTCAGCCCTATGCTTTGGGGCTGTTTTAAGCAGCAAAATTATCATCCAAGACATGAAAATGTGGCAATAGATAGATCATGAAAAGGATACTTGTTTACAGTATGAAACGAGAAGGCAGAGTGTCCGCTTGTCCCCACAGCTGGGGACTATGTTGAAGGGAAGACTCAGAAATTTTTGCTGCTCTTTGCAAGTCTGTGAATGATCCAAAAGCGGTCAAGTATTGATTTTTGGGGTTGCAAATACATTTTAGCGAGTAGGCAAATGCACAAATACAGAACTTGCAAACAACGAAAGTTGACTATATTTTGTTTGACTAGCATGGTGATGCAAAAAAAAAAAAAAAAAAAATCGAGTTGGCCTGATCAAGATTGCTGGCGCCTCCTCCAGCTTGCCACATTCCCTACCACTTCCAGTTGTTTATTGCTGACTGCTTCACACATTTATTTTCCCTCCCTGGCTGAGGGGCACGTGAGCCTGGGGCTCAGGCCTCTTCTTCAGAGGCGGATCTGATGATACGCTGTCTTCTGTGTTACCGTGGTCCTAGAGAAAGGGTGGAATGAAGATCAAGGGCAGATAGGAGGAGAAGGAAGCTACAGAAAACAGCACAGCCGGGGAAGGGATGAGGACCCAGCTCCCATCCTCTACCCAGCTCGTGAGGAGCCCTTTTCCAAGCTCCTGAACTGTGTCCATGGAGACCATTTAACACAAGTTTACATTTCTAGCCATCTGGGAGGAAATTCTTTCAGTAACTATTTTGCTTCATTGCCAGGTAAAATGATGATAAAATAGCAAAGCATCACCTGGAATACGAGATATTTTGTACTGTGGTGATTTCTTCACTGAATCCCCCCAGCCATTTTCCTTTTGTAGATCATTTGTTAGATTTTTGTATCTTCTAATTGATTGGTATGTGGTTGCTCCTTGCTGCTCACAGTGCTGCAGGGATAGACTTAGTACAATAAACCTGAGCTATTTAATCCTATGAAGGCTGCGGGGAAATGTTTGGAAACCCTGGAGTAGATGCTGCCGTGGGTCTGCCTGTCGACTGAGTTCCAGAGGTCCTGCTCTGTGTTCCAGAGGGTTATCTCTTTAGCCTCTCTCCTGGGTCTAGTCTATCCTGTGTGCTGGTCAGGACTTTCAGTACTAAGATAGAGACTGATAATCCTTCCACTTTGTCCTGGATTGGACCTCCCAGGGACAAACTCACTTGCTTTGCCATGCTGTGGTCTTTATAAGCTGATTGACTTCACACACACAGTTCCCAGCCAACCAGGGTTTTGTGGCCACTTTTGTCTCCACTGCTCACCTACTTGATGGTACAGTTGTTGAGGTCGGTGCTACTGGCCAGAGAGAGGTCGTTACTGGATGCAGTTGCAAAGCTATATCCTAGAACGAGGTTTATCTCTCAGATGTGGATAAATTGGGTGGAAAGGTGGGGTGGACCACAGGTGGCAGACTTTTCTCCTGAGAGACTAGAGAAAGAAGGTCAAAGAAAGTAACTGTCTTTCCTAGTCCATTTGGTCTGCTATGACAAAATATCATAGATGGGTGATTTATAAACAACAGACATTTATTTCTTACAGTTCTGGAAGCTGCAAGTCCAAGATCAAAGTAGATTTAATGTCTGGCAAGGCCCTCTTCTTGGTTCACACAGGGCATCTTCTTGCTGTGTCCTTACCTGGTGGAAGGGGTGAGCTAACTTTCTCAGGTCTCTTTTACAAGGGCAGTAATTCTCTTTCATGATAAATCCACCTCTGTCACCGTGTCACCTCCCCAAAGCCCCACCTCCTGATACCATCGTCCTGGGGATTAGGATTTCAGCATATGCATTTTGGGGGGATGTAATCACTCAGTCCATTGAAGAGCACCTGAACCATCTGCAGCAGTTTCTGGAACGCCTAATGAGGTGCTACCTCCAGGAAAGTAAATTTTCTAACAATGTCACAATCAGTCAAATAAACACAAAACTTTTCCTGCCTGGAACCAATGTCGAAATTCTACCTTGTATCAGCTTCCTGCCCTAGGCAAATTCCTTGTGAATAAAATATGTCCTTCCCTCTGCAGATGGCACCAGTGTTCTCTCTTCCTCCAGTCACCCAGGCCAGAAACCAGGGACCCACAGTGGACATGTCCTTCTCCCCCACTCCCACAATAAACCTGTCACCAAATTCCACCACCCTGTCCCTCTGATATCACTTACACGGCCTTGTTCCAGGTTCTAGTTTCTGACTTCCACCCCAAAGCTGTCACCAGAGAGACTTTCCTAAAAGGCCAATAGGACGAAGTTCCCCTTGCAGTCCTTGATCTTGCCTATGATGCCCATGCCAGGTTTCTGCTAAGGGCTCTCTACTAGGCTCCCTGTTTGTCTGGTAGTTTCCATATAGTTGTTAGAGGCAGAAAGATTTGGTTCTGAATCCCAGTTTTACCACCTACCAACTCTGTGACCCCAGGTGAGTCACTTGACATTTCCTAGACTCAACTTTCCCATCTGTAAAATGGGAACAATAATATTTAGCTTCCGTACTTACCAAACTGTTAATACTGGTTCCTTTTGGGAAACAGAAGAAGGTAAATTATGAGGAAGGAACTTAGATTCTAGACATTTAAATTATTGACTTATTTGGTAAGACCATATATTACTTTTGTCAATACAAGTGTTCAGGGGTTAAAAAAAAAAAAAATGTCTGGTGACATGGCATAGTATGGTGGCTAGGAGCTCAAACTCTGGAGCCAGAATACCTGGTTTAAATCCAGGTCATCTGCTTGCTGTGTTACTGTGGGCAAGTTGTTTTCTTTACCTTTCTGTGCTTGTTGTACTGATTTGTAAAATAGTGCTTATCTTGTAGCACTATCGTTGTGATGATCAGGTAACATTCTTGAAGTGTCTAGAATGGCACTGCCACATAAACAGTACCTAAGAGTTTGTTGTTGGTAATGGATGGTGTATGAATTGAAAACCCTGGCATCCTCTGCCCTCCCTGCATATTTCATAGGGTGGCTGTGAGTGTTAAAAAGGCATTTGGTTCCTGCTGAGGACACAGTACCTGCTGAATACCAGCAAGTTCCCCTCCTTTCTTTTCTTTCAAGCCTCACTTCAAGGACTTTTGCTTTGGAAGGGCTTTCCCATCTGGGCCACCCCTGCATTTTCCTATATAAGGACACTTTCCACTCTGCAGTGTGGGTTTGCTTTTCGTTTCTGTCCCAGACTCTAAGAACTTTGGTGGTAAGGTTTGTATTGGTCGATCCTTCTATCTAGTGCTGAGCACCGGGCCTGGCCAATAGCAGGAACTCAATATACGTTTGCCGTACTTTGCATGAATAAATATGATCTCCGCCTTCAAGCAGTTGACGGTGTGTCTAGGGTGAGGAGATATAACCATTCAAAAGTTAATCTTGAGCCGGGCGCGGTGGTGCACGCCTGTAATCCCAGAACTTGGGAGGCTGAGGCAGGAGGATCGCGAGTTCAAAGCCAGCCTCAGCAATGGCGAGGCACTTAGCAACTCAGTGAGACCCTGTCTCTAATAAAATACAAAAAAGGGCTGGTCAAGTGCCCAGTGGTCAAGTGCCCCTGAGTTCAATCCCCAGTACAAAAAAAAAAAAAAAAAAAAAAAAAAAAGTTAATCTTGTAAAATGTAAAGACCTGTTTTTGGTGATATTGTGGGCAGGATGTGACTGGGCAGCACTGATGCTGAGGTTTCTAGAGACTCAGGGACAGTTGCCTAACTTCTTTGAGATGGGGTTCCCTTCCCTGTAAAAGGGTATATGCTGTGCCCCACGAAAATGCTCCATAAACATACTGGTGAGGAAGTGTCAGCCTTTGGGTAGGCCTTCAGTTCTGGAGATTCTCAGAGAGGAGAGAAATCCATCTGGGCCTTTGTGGTCCCCTTGGCAATTTGAAAGAGGCAGTATCTGAGTTGTGCCATGAGAGGGTGGGCAGGATTAGGGAAGTGGAGGGGAAGGCAGACTGTTCCCGACAGACTATCTGAAGAAGAAAATGCTGAAAAGGAAATGAAGACACAGAAAAGAATAAAATTTCTTTACTACCTTGTCCCCAAAAGAATTAAAAGGATCCAGACACGGTGGTGCACTCCTGTAATCTCAGTGTTTTGGGAGGCTAAGGCAGGAGGATCTCAAGTTCAAAGCCAGCCTCAGTAATTTAACAAGGTTCTAAGCAATCCAATGAGACCCTGTCTCTAAATAAGATATTTTTTTAAAGGTCTGGGGATGTGGTTCAAATGTTAAGCACCCCTGGGTTCAATCCCTCATATATATATATATATATATATATATATAAGAATTAAAAGGAAAAGTTGATTGGCTTGCAAATACTTGTATTTTCTTTCCTCTCTCTGTTTTAAGGGAAGGAAGGGAAAACACTAATTGCAGGTTATAAAAGAAAATATGGGGATAGAGGGGACTCTCCAAACCTGGACAGACCTGTGACTCTAAAATCCAATGACAGTGAAATTCGATTTTTAAAGAAATAGCACACTGTTGAATTTAAAAGAAGCCAAAAACAGTGTTTTCAAAGCTAGGTAAGCTAATAACAAATGTTCTTATTGCTTTGAAATTTGATCTTGTTTAAATGCATTTTAATTCTTTAAATCTGCAACTCAACTTTTATTTTTAAAATTTTTTTTTTAAAAAGTAAAACACTGACATTTAGTTGTTTTGTATTCAACTTTTAAAAACTGAAAGCGACTTTAAAAACACTTTATCGTTTACCTATATTTTCCAGTTTTTCTACAATGTGGCATTATTTTAGTAGCTTTAAAAGTCCTAAAATAAAAATAAAGGTAAGTAACAATAAGCTCCAAATTTCTTGAACCCGTCATCTCCCTTCTCTGGTTAATTTGGCTCCTACATAGAAATAACCAGAAATATAACAATTGCAACGTCAGGGTCTCCAGCATCGGTGTATGAATGTTTCTGCACCTTGTCAACATTTTTTTTTTTTGTGATGGAGTTGCACAGTAACTGTGAACTTAGATACCATCTCTTCTTTGTTTAACCTTTATTTAAGCCAGTGCCAGTGGTGAGTGACAGGGATCTGGTTATTAATGGATATCGCCCCCTAGTGGAAAATCCACAGGCCCAGACACACTTGGGACAGCTCACTGGGCACAGTGCAATTTTCAAACCACTCTATAATGCAAGAGAGATGAACCTCCCCAGTTTCAAACTATTCTGTCAAACTGGTTGTGGTAGACAGAATGGTGGCTGCTAAAGATGCCCACATCCTTATTCTCGGAACCCCATGAATATGTTACCAAATACGGGGCAGGAACCTTGTAGATGTCATTAAATTAAGGATATTGAGACGCAAAGTTACCCTGGATTATCTGGATGGGCCCCCATGTAATTACAAGGGTCCTTATTAAGAAGGAGGTAGGAGGGTCGGGAGTCAGAGAAGGAGACCTGATGGAAGCAGAGAGTTGAAGATGGCGGAAGGCACCATGAGCCAAAGGAACAGAGACAGCTTCTTCAAGCTGGAAAAAGGAAGGGAAGGAATTCCGCTAGAGCCTACAGTGGGAACCAGGCTGGCTGACACCTTAATTGTAGCTCAGTGAGACCCATTTTAGGGTTTCAATCTTCTGAAATGTAAGATAATAAGTGTGTGTTGTTTTAAGCCACCGGGATAGTGGCAATTTGTTACAGTGCAAGGGGAAGTGATAGACTGGTCTGGAGAAAAGGAAGCACATACAGGCATGCAGCTGGGGAGGTCTGAACCCTGATCCTTGCACTGATGCTTCTGTGATCCTTACCCAGAAAGAATGTGAAATGGATCCTTGACCATCTTTACACGATGAAGAAACAACATTTTACTGATCTCGCCCAAGAGGAGAGTCAAGTGATGAAGAGCACACCACTCTTGTCTGCTGACTAGAACACAGTGTCTCCGGGAAGAGAGACACTTTTTTTTCTCTAGACTATGGCTACATTATGCATGTACTGTAGAAAACCTGGAATATAGAGTCAAGTGCAGAATAAAATTGCTTATAACTCAACCACTCAGAAAATTGCTGTTAGCATTTTTCTTCTAACTCAATTTTGTGCTTGTTAAGATGACATGGTATGAGCAATTTGAAATTATTTCTTGTTTAATATAATATTTTGAGCATTTCTTACATCACTATCAGTTCTCTGAAAATACTACTTTTAATAATAACACAATACAAGTTTATGTTCTGAAATTTGCTTAAAGTTGCCTTGTTGTTGAACATTTAAGTTGTTTGTGGCTTCCAGTATAATAAATAACAGTGTAGTGAATATTTTATGCAAAAATCTTTGTCTGATCTTATCAGTCCATTTTGTGTTGCTGTAACAAAATATCTGATGTCAGGTAATTTGTAAAGAAAAGAGGTTTACTTAGCTCACAGCTCTGTTGGCTGGAAAGTCTAAACAGTATTGTGTCTGATAAGGGCCCCCTTAACTATGTCACAACACAGTGGAAAATCATGTGGTATGACTTGCTTTATAACAAACTAGTCTCTTGAGAATTAACCTTGTCCTGTGAGAACTACATTAATCCTTTCCAAGTAAGTCCTACCTCTTAAAGATAGCATTGCCATACTGAGGACCAACATTGCCATACTGAGGACCAAGCTTCCAGCACACGAACCTTTTGGGAACAAACCACAGCTGAACATAGAGTCTGAATTTTGGATTATTTCCTTAAGATAAACATCCGAGAAAAAAAAATTGGCGGTTGAATGAGATGGATATCATTATCCTAAATGCATGATTGAAGATCTGAATGGTACTTATATACTTTGTATACAAACAGTTGTATGTAAAAAGATGCTATATATGTGCATTATGAATTGTAATACATATTACAATTATAAAAAAAAAAAAAAAGATAAACATCCGAAGAGGGAATAACTGGTTTAGAGATTGTGGATAATTTCAAAGTCTATGAAACCTACTGAAAAAGTATTTTCCATTAGGTTTATACTAAATTCCTCTCCTATAGTAGTACGTATTGTCTGGGAAGTCTGCATGTAATAACCTTAGATCAGTGATTTTCAAATACATCTAAGTGTAGCGAACCTTAGAAAATGTATTTTATATCACAACACAACACAACACACACACAAACTGAAATACAGTTTTCTATTTCAACATACAATGTATTACTTTGATGCTGTGTTTTCTAGCATCTCCTATTTTAAAATGCTGGTTTTGATTCACAAGTTTATTTCAGGGTCTATGAACGGGTCATGACCCAGTTTCAAAAAAAAAAAAGGCTGCTGCAGATCATGGGAGTGGATGGAGCCGGGCGTAATACACGTGTGCATGTGGAAGGATCACAGGAACTACCCTTTCTAAAAATACCTCAAATCCCCGGTTTCCTGCCACTTCAAGGATCACACTTGTCTGATGAAAAGATCATAGCACTAGATTAAAAACAACATCTGCATTGAACAGCTGACCAACCTTTTAAAATCTGCATTTAGCTCTACCTCAAAGCCTAAATGTCAGCACCATTAGTTCTACATTTTGGATGTTTGTTAATTCAAGCAGTTCTCACAGGTACACACCTTGTGATTTCCATGCATTTAATAATGGGAGATGAAGTGGCGACTGCAGATCCTGAAAATTCTCAATTCTGTGAGATGTTGATGCAAGTTGCACCTTTGGTGCTATTGACACTTCTGTGTATCTGTGAGTTCTTCCAGCTACGCTTTAAAAAAAGGTTTCGATTTCTTAGCTAACATCTGGGAAAAGGGGAAAGAAAAGCAATAGGTTTTAAAAATAGAGAAGGACATAGAAGAAAGAAACCAACTCTATTTTTAGGTAGGTGTTAGATTAATTTTCTGGATTCGGATAGAAGAGAAATTCTCATATGTTAAATGCTACCATCATCATGAATTTAAAAACAGTCAGCAAATATATTAAACACACACTGTAGACCACTCAGCTCTAAGTTTTATGAGAGATTAATAATGACAAACATTTCATGAATGATTCCTTTTTCTTTTTCATTTCTTTTTTTTTTTCAATTGGCAAATAAATGGAGAACACCAGAAGAAAGACAACAATAAAATAGTCAAACTTTACAGATTGTGGAAAAAGTGCCTCTGAATTATATTGTCTTTTTATTTATGATACACATTTATTTCAATTAAAAAAACGACATTAGAAATCTTCCCCATTCATTTCCACAATCATTGACGTAAAATAAACAAACAATGAAAGAATCTATTTTTGTGGGGAGGGGGTACCAGGGATGAACTCAGGAGCACTTGACCACTGAGCCACATCCCAGCTCTATTTTGTATTTTATTTAGAGACAGGGTCTTCTCACTGAGTTGCTTAGCACCTTCCTTTTGCTGAGGCTGGCTTTGAATTCATGATCCTCCTGCCTCAGCCTCCTGAGCCACTGGGATTACAGGCGTACACTACTGTGTTTGGCTATGAAAGCATCTTATATCCACAGTATAAACAGACAGATTTAGGGAAACAGAAGGTTGTAGGCAAAGGACTTGCCCAGATTCAGAAGTCTGAACAGAAAGCTATGTTTTTTAATTCTAAATCATCTTCTCGTACATGTCCTGTACTTTAATCCCAAGACCCTCAGGAGCTTGAGGCTTTGAGAGCGAAGTGTATTACGTACTTACACAGCACCAATCACGTGCCAGGCACTTTTCCAAGTTCTTTCCAAATATCAGCTCATTTAATATTCATAGCAACACTATGGGGTGGTTACTATTCCATTTTATGGAGAAAGAAACTGAGGCACTGAGGTATCAGCCACTTGTCTGAGGTCACAACCTGTCAGTGGTAGAACCAGGGTTTGAAGACTACAAGTCTGGCTTTTTGGTCCTAATAATTACACTCATTGTTTTCCATGCAATAAAGCAAATGAATCCTTGCCCTTTTATTTGATGACCAACGCTCTCTAGGATTTTGTTGGCTGATCCTTTGGAGCATATTTTGTGACATGGTAATTTTTGTCTGAGAAAGAATTCAAAAGCCAGTGTGTGTGTATATATAAAGTAGGTTCGAGGTTTACATACTATAATTCAGGTGCTAAAAAAAAATTTAACCTTGTCGGGTGTGGTGGCACATGCCTGTAATCCCAGCACTTGGGAAGCTGAGGAAGGAGGATAGAGAGTTCAAAGCCAGCCTCAGCAATGGCGAGGTACTTAGCAACTCAGTGAGACCCTGTCTCTAATAAAATACAAAAAAGGGCTGGGGATGTGGCCCAGTGGTCGAGTGCCCCTGAGTTTAATCCCTGATACCCCTCTCCCCACCAAAAAATTAAATTTACAGTCACTGAACCCATCCTTCTCCCCCTTCTTGCCTCTGCTGGGGAGAACACTTAAACCTCATTATTATATTTAACTCAATCTCTTCCAGTTTAAAGCTGTCAATTGGGGGTAAACTGTAGATCTGTGGATTCAAACTCATTCTTTCTCTCCTCCAGGCTGTACCTGTGCTCTCTGTGGGCACCTGGGTAGTGGACCTGCTGTCCACTAGATGGCCCTCATCCTGCAAATTCTGTGGGTCATTGAGGAGTAAGGGGTCCTGGTTGAGGGTCATTGAGGAGTAAGGGGTCCTGGTTGAGGGTCATTTCAGCCATGAAGCCCTGTGCTCTATGGCCTCCTCTTTGGATACCCAGGCTTCCTCTGGTCTAGCAGTCCTCAGCACTTCTACATCCCCTACTGGTACTTGTAGATCCTCCTAGAGCCCTGCGTGAGTTGTATACTGTGGTCCACTGGGACCGTTAACTCCACTTGAATGAAGTTCGTCCACTCCCCTGTACCACTGAATGAGGACCACTGTCTAATGTGGGACACTTTTGACTGTCCTGTGGTCTCCTCTGGCATAGACGTCCCAATGTTCTCAAGTTTCTCAAAACATGAGAGTGGGTTCCTTACATCTGCCTCTTCTGGAAGTTTCTATCCACAGGACTGATCGAGACATTTGCATGGGATCTTGTAACCCTCCCCCTTTCCCTTTTCAAACGTTCCTCCTTATCCTAGTCTTCTCTTTTCTATGATCTAAGTTTTGCTGCTTCGTAGTTGAAGGGAAGGGCTCAGAATTTAGAAAATACTTTTGTCTTTCAAGCTCTGCTTTCAAGATTATTGTCTTCACCATGGACTTCAAACCTGGTTGAAGCTTCAAGCTTGGCTCTGATTTCTTTGATCTCAGTGGGGTCTGCCTTCCTCAGAAGCAAAGAAAGCCTCTGCTTCAACAGGTGGGGAGTCCTCAGCAACATGATTTACTAGGAAGATAAATAGCATTCCTTGATTGAAGCACTAGTATAAGAGGATAATGAGCCTTCAGCTTAAAAATCATCTTAATTATAGATGACTTATAGGAAGATACAGATATTACAGGTAAATAAATCTGCATATATCCAGCTTTTAAAAAAAAAAAATCATACCATGAATGACTACCATAGCTTTGCTCCCTGCCAAATAAGTTTCTTCTCTATTTTAAATGCTTCAATTTCTTATCACCTTCAGGATCAAGTTCAATATCCTCTGTGCCTGGGCTCTGCCTGAAGGTTCAGCTTTATCAGGTGCATCTCCTAGGTCATCCTGTGTCCTGCCCCAAAAGCTCAATTACATGCAACCCCCTGGGCTCCTACAGACCCAACAGCAGTTCCCTGCACAGCTGCCAACCTTTCTCAAGGCCTTTCTGAAGGGCAAAAATCACACCAGTGACAACCATGCAGCCAAGAGATTTATTCACCAGCCTTTGTGGCTGGTCAGAGGTCAAAGAGGTGCTGGGACAGAGGAGTCAGGGAGAGGGGTGTGTGCAAGCTCTGGTGGGAGAGAGGAGTCAGGGAGAGGGGGAGTGTGCAAGCTCTGAACAGAAGGTGGGTGCCTGGTTGTGCCGGCTGTGATGGCTGGAGCTATTGGTTAAGGCAGCTGCCGTCAGGCTGGAGACTGGAGCTGTCGGCTGGGGCAGCTGCCATGGGGCTGGAGGTGTTGGGTCTGGAGCTGGTGTAGTGGCTGCCTCCTCTCAACGGGGACAAGCTGTTGTGTGTGTGAGTCTCTCAAACTCTGAACAAACGGGACCCTACGTAGGGATTTCTAGTGGGGGTGGTGCACCAGAGCGACCCCAACACCATTAGCTCTTTGCCCGTGGGGAGAGGGCAACCTTTAAGCCCATTGGCTCCTGCCCAGAAAAAACAAAACAAGGTTGCTTTGCTCAGGACACGAAATTTCCCTTGGTGTGTGTGTGCGGGGGGGGGGGGGGGGGGGGGTAGCCCATCTATCACTTTCATCCTGGTCCTTCATCCTGCCCTGGAGGCTTAGCCTTCAGGATCCAGCTGAGTGGGTGGCCTCACTCCAGGGAGTCAGCCTTGCAGCCTCTGTTTATTTTGATGTTTCTCCTCTAAACTGGCTGATGACTCTGTATCCTAGTATTTAGTAATCTGCATTTTAGTTGTCTGTTTATCTCTAAAACATTTCATCCAGTCCACGTATCTTAAGTACCATTTATTATGGTTTGGATATAAGGTTTCCCCCAAAAAGCTCAAGTGTTAGGCAATGCAGGAATATTCAGAGGGGAAATGATTAGGTGACAAGAGTTGTAACCTCATCAGTGGGTTAAGCCATTTGATGGATTAATAATTTGAAGGGACTACCAGGTGGTAACTGTAGGCAAGTGGGGCTTGGCTGGAGAAAATAGGTCACTGGGGTGTGGCCTTGGACTATATCTTGTCCCTGGTTCCCTCTCTCTGTCTCTTGTTCTCTCTTTCTGTGGGGCAGACTCAAGATGGCTGTAGTTAGGCTCACTCTGATTTAGTATGTAGTCAAGGTCATAAATACCCTGATTCAGCACATGTATCAAAGGTCATACATATCTGCGTATGAGTTCACGCTCACTTATGTAAAATTTTCCCCAGGGTCTAAACCCCTGCAGGACACTTTTTCTCTGCTCCTAACTGCCACAAGCAAAGCAGCATTCCTCTACCATGTCTTTCTACTCTGAGGCTCCACCACACCTTAGACCCAGAGCAATGGAGTCAGTCAGCCAAGAACTGACACCTCTGAAACCACAAACCCCAAATAAACCATTCTTCCCCAAATTGTTCTCATCAGGTATCTTGGTCACAAGGACAGAAAGCTGACAAACACGCCATTTCTACCAAAGGGAATGCATTTCTGACCACAAATCATGTTGATTGATAGCTCACTAATTTCATCATGAAGAAGCAATTTCTGATGTTCGCTATTCTAATTAGCAAGGTGTTGATGAAAACAGAGATATTAGAAGCATTTGTCATGGCCCGTTGGATGTAAAGCCAAGCTTCTTGATCACTCCTGGAACACACGTTCTTGACTTGGACAAGATAGACTAGAGATGATGTTCGAACCAAAGAGTTTATATGTAATCACTCCGGTTTGTGATGAAATGTTTAAAGCAATTTGCAGACACAGGAGAATGTGCTTCAAGATCTTGAGAACATCTCTGAGTATGTTCTCAAGGAACTCTCTCGCTGTTGCCAAAGTTCCTGCTTCTGGAATGGACTTTAGAACAGCCTTGAGCTAGAAATGGAGATAGGACCCTGACCTCTATGGCACAGTTTGTGGCCTGGCCTTGAAGCAACACTGCCCATAAGAATACTATCATATTTATAGGATCTTTGTGCACATTAGGTCTTTCCTTCAGGTAGGTGTAGTCAGTGCCCAGCACTTCACTTGGTGAGTAGCAAGTGGGCTGTGTGAAAGTGCCTCACTCATTCTCCTGGCCAGATGCCCTGTGTGGGGCAGGAGAAAGACTCCAACTATCCATGCATAGACATCCATAAGACCTCTCATTAAAACAGTCCCTTCAATTTTTCTTTCAGATCTCCATCTTTTGCAAACAATCTCCAACTGCATCCTCTCCTCCAAAAACACACACACACACACACACACACACACACACACACACACACACACACACACGTACGTAAAGAAGCAATCACCGGGGAGGGGAGGGGACAAGGGGATAGGAATAATGGCAGAATGAGTTAGACATCAATACCCTCAGTACATGTGTGAAAACACAAATGGTGTGAAAATACTTTATGTAAAACCACTGACTTGAAAAATTGTACTCTTTATATGTAACATGAAATGAAATGCACTCTGCAAGCATGTATAACAATTTAGAATAATAAAAAAAAAGGTCAGACCTAGATTGAACCCAGCAAATAAAAAATGCATTATTAACCAAAAAAATAAATAAAAAAAATAAATAAAGAAGAAGAAGAAGAAGAAGCAGCAGCAGCAGCAGCAATCACTCATCTGCAGAAGCAATCATCGAGGAGCATGCTGGTCTCACTTTGTGGATAGCTAAGGAATGTTGTTCTACTCCTCCTTATGCCCCCAATTTCTCCCACTCTCTTGAAAAGCAAAATAGAAAATTCAGAGTAAGGCAGGTTTGTCTTGTAACTTGTTATATGGTTTGGTTTGAACATAAAAAAAAAAAAAAAAATCAAGTGCATGAGGCCCTGTGTCAATTAAGATGCGTTTAGTGTCAATGAACAGAAAAACATCTCAAAATGGGACAGCTAGAATGAGAATGTATTATCTTACTTAGCAAGAAGCCCCGAGGTAGGGCAACTGTGGGGCTGATTAGTGGCTCAAACAATATTATCCAAAACCTAGATTCTAGGGCTGGGGTCAGCTCAGTCAGAGAGCAATTTGCCCAGCATGCGTAGGGCCCTGGGTTTGATCCCCAGCACAGAAAACAAAAGCAAAACCAGATTCTTCCCAGCCTTCCACTTTGCCATCCTGTTATATCAGTTTAGCTCCCTCCAGGTAACAAAATAACGGCCAGGGTTCCAGGCTTCACATGCAGACATGACAATGCCTAGCAGAATGAGAGGAATTTTTTGTTTAGTGTGCTTTTTGGCTCCCCTTTCTTCTCTTATTCCCTTTTCCTCTCGCATTCCCCATTTCCCTTTCGTTCCCCCCCCCCCCCCATAACTCTATTCTATGCCCATGCTCAGACCCACCCACAAGGGAATCGGGACAACCAGGATAGGCTTTAGGCAATACCAACATTCACCTCTGGAGCTGGGATGTGGAAGAAGGAAGGGTTTCTGTGGTCGCCTGAGATGTAGGTGGCTGGCGTGGAGCATGCAGAAGAGGGAGAGGGGCAACCGGTGCTTGGTTGAGGAGTTGGCCTTCACTTCACCCGTCACGCTGTACACACTCAGTACCCGTTGGTGGAAATAGTCTCGAAACCGGAATCTGTACTTTAAACTGAAACGGTTTTTCACTTACCACTGCTTTCTACTGTGTATCTCCTAAGGATGCCTAAGTGAAAAAGGATAAGATTGCTTATGTCACCCCGACCCCTCGGGGCAAGACTCTATGGGGAGTCAGTGAGATTGTCTGATGGAGCCATCAGTAACAACAGGGCTCGGGTGCTCCTCGGGGCCTCGCGTGCCTGCTTCTTCAGGAGGCCACAGCTGGACCTGAGCAGGGTCCTGATCCAAGAAATCCTGAGCCAGGGGCTGGGGCTCCCCGCCTGACCTCCAGGCCACCTGGAAGCTGCTCTCCTCGCTGCGTGTAGCTGGCTGTCCAGGCAGCTTCAGGAGGCGTCTACATCCTCCCCCAAAGAGAGTCACTCACATTTTCCCAAATTAATCTTGCCCCTGGTAATTTTTATTTTGAAAAAAAAAAAAAAGTTTAGATGCCTGAACTGTGACTTTTAGTCTTTGCACTTCACATTACTTTCTATTTTAGCATGGACTGGAAATTCCAAAGTAGTGACGTGGGACTCCTTTTCTGGAGCACTGTTGAAGATGCTAAAGGAGAAGTGTATCACCAGCTGACCTTCTGAGGACCCCAGGAGGAACATATACAGAGAAGGTGTCCGCATGGACCAGGCTGGCTGCCCCGCACAGGGGAGGGAAATAACATTTGCTGTGACCCCACTGCAGGTCAGGGGCTCTGCAGCCATATCTTTAGTCTGCTCCCCAGAATTGACACTTGGGTTCATATCATCCCCCATATTGCAGGTGTGGAAACTGAGTCTCAAAGAAGATTGAGGAACTTGCTCTAGGTGGGATTTGAGCCCATGCATGCTGCCTCTAAGAATCTGAGCTTTTACCAGTGCATTATGCCAAGATCTTGCAGGGATGAATAAGGCTAATTGTCCTAAGGTCATTGTGCTAAAAGGTAACTGACCTCCATGGTAATGAAACCCCTGAGCCTGGGGCCTCCGTTACCTCATCTTGGCAGAAGCAGCTGGGAGGGTAGGGCAGGATGTGCGTATGTGGCTGTGGTGGTAGGAATGTTGGGCAGCAGAGGGACCAGTAGGTTTTGCTGCACACCCTTGATCTCCTTGCTAATCGGTATTTGGAGTGGCTGCTCCCTGGGGACTGTCTCCCTTTGGGCTTCGCATTTGCAAAGAAATTCAGGCTAAAGGCAGGCAGGCTGTGAGTTCTGAGCTTCCAACTAGATCAGGAATAGAAAGATGACAGCTCCCCCCTCTCAATGAGATGTTCTGGGTGCTGAAAAGACACAATGAATTCCCTGAGATTTTTTTCTCCCTTTGTCTGAGATGATTTTCTCTTTTCCGCTGTGAAACCACTGCAGAATAACCTTTCCTGAACCTCACAGTTTGGGTGAGGAAGCAAATTACTTGCTACCACAGCAACGCCTCTCACCCAATAAGGGGCAGGGTGGAAACCCTGGCTCAGGTCTAGGAGGCTGAGGCAGTAACACCAGCCAAGAGCTTGTTACTTGTTTATGCCCCAGGTGCCCCAGGTGCATGCATAAATCAGAAACCGGCATCTACACACCAGCTGGCACAGCCAAGTGGACACACAGCCCAAGACCAGGCACTGACCACCCCTGGGCAAAAATAGAGCATCCCTGGGCAGAATCCCTGCATTTGGAATAGTGACAGGATAGTGACCCTTTCTCCAGGCAAGCATCCCAGGGGGCCACCAACCTCCCTTCTCACATTCCTTCATAAAATAGAAAAGCAACATCGACTAATGGTTTTTGAACGTTGGACAACATACCAAATAGGTACTCTTCCTTGGCAAGAGTCTGAAAGTGAATATGTCAAAGGGTTACAAGTGATTATTTGTGATGGAAGAAATTATAGGAAATATTTATTTTTGATGTTTATTTTCTCCAAGGTCTCTAAACTGCATGTGAAATAAGTTAATCTTTTTTCCATGATTTTTATTGGCGCTTTATAAGTAAGTTAAATTTTTAAATAAACAAATGAATTCGTGCACTTGGTAAACAAAACTAGACAATGAATAAGGTATGCAGTCCGTCTTCAGTGCAAATCATCAAGGTAGAAGAGCAGGAGCGAGATTTGGCTATGTCAGCGAGTGACCAGGTTCAAGCTCATGTTTTGTTTTGTTTTTGTGGTACTGGGGATTGAACCCAGAACCACTCTACCACTGAGCTACATTCCCAGCCCTTTTTGTTCTATTTTTGAGAATGGGTCTCACTAAATTGTCCCAGCTGGCCTTAAATTTGCGATCCTCCTGCCTCAGCCTCCCAAGTTGCTGGAATAACAGGCACGAGCCACCATGCCCAGCTTAAAGCTCAAGTTTTAAACGCCATTCTCTGACTTCCGATTTTTATCTTCAGTTGGCCCCCTCTCCCAAACTCAAGATTTGGAATTTCAACTGTATACTCATCTCCATTTGGATATCTTATAGATTCTCAAAGTTAACATGGCTCCAACACAGTTCCTAATCGTACCTACCACCCCAGAACAAATCTGCTTGCCCTTCTCCAGCGGAGTCAGTTCCATCTTTCCAACTGGTCAGACCAAAACCTTTGGCATTATTTTTAACTTACCACTCTCTCTCACATGTTACATCCAGCCTGTCTGCAAATCTGGCTGGCACATACATTATAGCCTGTCATCTCATAAAATCCAATAGTTCTCTTTACCACCCCTGCTACTAGGACCCTTGCAATCACCCTCGACGGCCTGGATTTCTGAAGCCACTTCCTGGCTTTCTCCCTTGCATTTTAACAGAATTCTAGTAAATAGAGATCTTGTGATGTCTCCTCAAACTTCCTCCAGAGGATCCAGCAGGTTTACAATGGCCTATAAGATCCTACATCACGTGCTCCTTCCCAGCTCTCTCTGACCTCATCTCCTACCATATCCCTCCCTCTTTTCCAGTCACACTTATCATCTCAGGCTCCATGAATACATCAGCTGCACTGTAGCCTCAGGGCCTTTGAATTTGCTGTTCCCTCCTGGACTGCTCTTCCTGTAACTGTCTGCAGGACTACTCCCTGACCGCTTCCAGCTCTTCGCACCAGTGCCTCCTTCCCAGTGAGGGCTTCCTGGTTTGAAATCCCTCCACCCCAAATCCAGCTCTCCTTCACCCCCTTTCCTACTATCTTGCTGTAGCACTAATCACTATCTAACATTAGTGATTGGATTGTTGTACATTGTTTATTATCTCTCCCTCTAACTGGTTGGGAACTTCATGAGTGAGGGATTGTGTGTCTGTTGACACTGCTGTATGCTCTGTGTCTAGGTCAGAGCAGGCACCAGAGCAGGGGAGGTACTTATAGGCAGGATGATGTTTCCCCAAAGTGTCTGCATCCTAATCCCCAAAACCTGTGATTATGTTACCTTACATGGCAGAAGGGACTTTGCAGATGTGACCAAAATAAGGATTTGGGGCTAGGAAGATTATCTGAATAGATCCAACATAATCAAAATGTCCTTGTAAGAGGATTGGCTTGAGGGTCAGAGCAGAGATGGAGATATGAGGATAAAAAGCAAGGTTGGAATTGTGCAATTGTTGGAAGAGGCCGTGAGCCAAGAAATGCAGGCAAACTTTTTTTTTTTCTTTCAGTACCGGGCTCTAACCCAAGGCCTCTGCATGCGAGGCCAGTGCTCTACCACTGAGCAACGTCCCCAGCCCAGTAGGCAGCCTTTTGAAGCTAAAAAGTAAAGGAAATGGGTTCTCCCTTAGAGCCTTCAGAAAAAAGGCAGCCCTGCCACTCCAGAACTGCAAGAACCAATGTGTGCTGTGTTGAGCCACCGAGTTTGTGGTGATTAGTTAATGAAGCAGTAGGAAGCTAACGCAGCATTCAAACGTAGCTGTTAGGGGCCAGGGGTGTAGCTCAGTGTAAAGTGCTTGGTTAGCACCTGAGAGGCCTTGGGCTTGATCCCTAAACTGCTCCCCTGCTCCAACACACACACAAAGAATGAATGAAGACATGAATGCATAGGAGGGCCTCCATTCCCTTGTTTGTAAAATGGAAGGCTTGGGCTCAATTAATGATCCTTTATGCTGTATCTTAAATACACTTTGAGTGCTTAACTGAAAAATGAATGCATAGGGTGCTCATGCCTGAAATTCCAGGAGGTTGAGGCAGGAGGATGGAAAGTTCAAGGGTAGCCTGGGTAACTTAAGAGAGACCCTGTTCCAAAATAAAAATTAAAAAGACAAAAAGAACTGGGGATGTGGCTCAGTGGTAAAATACCTCCCACCCCCCTCAGTACTTCTGGGTATGGTGGTGCAGAACTGCAATCCCAGTGATTTAGGAAGCTGAGGCAGGAGGATACATTTGAGGCTGGCCTCAGCAACTTAGCAAGGCCCTAAGCAACTCAGCAAGAACCTGTCTCAAAAAAAACAAACAAACAAACAAACAAACAAACAAACAAAAAAACCACCAAGGTGGGCTGGGGATATAGCTCAGTGGTAAAGCATCCCTGGTACCCAAAAAAAAAAAAAAAAAAAAAAAGCATGTACTTGGTAAACAATTCATAGCCTGAGTAAAGTGTATGATAAGGTAAGTTTCTCTTCTACCTCAAATTTGCTGTCCTTGGTCTCCCTGCTCAGCTGCAGACAGGTGCTAGTTTATTGGGCATGCTGTCAGAGATTTTATGAATATACATATGGTTGCCCTCTTTGTCCACAAATTGCAGTCTATTATGCACATTGTTTTGCTCATTGCTTTTGTCAGTAAAAGATGTGAAGATTGTTCTTTATCAGCATCCAGAAGGAGCAATCTTTCTTTTTCATAGCTGTATAATGTTCCATTCCTGGTACAGCAGTGCCTTGATCTGTTTATTCACTTCCCTAATGATAGAAGTTAGGTTGTATCTAGTCTTTAGTTCTACAGCCTTTGAATGTAAATGCATGCATACATATCTGAAGGATGAACTCTTAAAAGTGGAATGCAGGGTCAAGGGGTAGATGCACATTTTATTATAATATTGCTAAATTCTCTTCCAAAGAGCGTGTACTTACTCTTACCAACAATATAGGAGTCTGTTATCTCATGGTCTTACCAAAACTTTATTAATAAATTTTTGTTATCTGTCAAACTAATAGATGCAAAATGATATTGTGTAGTTGTGAGGATCACCACCTTTTATATGGTCTTGAGTCCTTTGTATTTATATATTTTTTTCCCCATGTTTTTATTGGTTTGTTGTAATTATAAGGTGAAATTTGTTGTTACTGTTGGTGCATACACATAATATAACGATATAATTTGGCCAATATGGTCCCCAGTATTTCCCCCCCACCTCCCCTGATCTCTTTCCTCTACCGATCTCTCTTCAATTGTCATGAGACCTCCCACACACTGTATTTATATTTATATGGATTTTCTATTCGTGGTTTTGCTTACTTTTTGTTGTTGTTGGTTCCTTGATCACTTCTTAAAATTGACTTAGAAACAATCCCTATATTAAGAAAGTTAACCTTCTGAAAGTCATTATATACATATTTCCAGTCTGCAGCTTGTCTGTTTTTATTTTACTCATGGTATGTGTAACCATGCAAAACTTTAATTTCATCAAGTCAAATACATCAATAACTTCCTTTATGGCTCCTGGCCTTTGCATATTGCTTCAAAAAGCACTTTATGTTTGTGAGTTACAAAATTCTCATATTCTGTTATTCTCTGTTCTAATGCTTTTATAATTATTATCTTGTATGTTTAAATCCATGCTCACCTGGAATTTATTAGGTGCAGGGATCACTTGAGGGATTCAGTTCTTTTCCCCAACATTACCACCCAGTTGTCCCAAAACTTTATTGAAACATTTGTCCTCCCCTCCCCCAGTTTGAGGTGCCATCTTTATTGAAAAACAAATTTTCAGAAGTATTTGCGTCTACTTTGGGCCTCTTTTCTATTAAATTGAATTGAACTGCCTGTCTACTGCCTGTGTCACTACTCAGGTAATTTTGTTAATTATTGTGGTTTTGATAGTACATTTTAATACTGGCTAGGGTTTGCCTCCTCTCATTCCTCTTTCTTTTGGAAAATTGCTGTTTATTTTAGGATGTTTATTTTTCCATATGAACTTTAGAATCAGCTTGTTATATTCTAAAAAAAGGCCTCTGTTGGTATTTTCACTGGAAAACGTTGTATTTATAGATTAATTTATGGCACACTAACGTATTTACAGTGCCCAATATCCTTTTAAATTGGTTTAAAATGTCATTTTTATTATAGAAGTAATATATGTTCATTTCAAAAAGCAAAAATTCAGGCAATTCTGTAATGTGTGAGGTAGAGTACGAAAGTCCCATTTCTTTTCCTCTAACCCTTCCCTTAGAGGCAACTCCTGTTAATATTGAGGTGTTGCTGCTGTTAAGGTGCTTTTAATAATCACATTTGTGTACATGCATACACATACATTCTAGCAGGTATATCTTTTGGTATATAGCTATGTCTAACTTTATATCACAAACCATTTCTAACCCACTTAGTTCATTAATCATATACCGTGTCAATACCTGTCAATCTACCTTACTCTTTTAAAGATCATATTATAGACACTGTATGGGAAAACAGCGATACCATAACTACTTTACCCATTTCCCCTTGATGAATATTTTCTTCATTTTCAGTTTTACTTAATTATAAATAATGCTGTTGGGAATAACCTGTATGCAGATATCTCAACTACATAAATTCCAGGAAATAGGACCACTGGGTCAAAGTCAAAAAGTCCTTTCAATGATGAAGTGTCATGATATAGAAGTGGTCTCTCCATCAAAGAGCAACTTGTCTGAGAATGTCCCCCTCCAAAATACTGTGTTCCCCAGGCCCAAATGGTGGCCACTGCCACTTATCTCAGAAGTCCTGGGGGAGTGCTCAGTCCGTTTAGAAATGCTTATAGATCCAGTCATTGGATGAGTGAATAGAATTAACAAGGTCTGGCTGCAGAGAGTCTTGGTCCCACCCATGGGACTGAAAGCTTGGAATAACTTGGGATATATTTTCCCCATATGAAAGTTATAATAATAATTATGAGAGGTGACATTAATTGTACGTATTAATAATACAGTATTAACTCATGACTTTAAGGACTTTAAAAAATAAACAGGCTTTGACAATGTAACCACTGTAAACAATAATTCTGATAAGACAGTTTTTTTTGTGTGTGTGTGTGTTTTTGCCAGTACTGGAGATCAAACCCAGGGCCTCACACATGCTAGGCAAGCCCTCCACCACTGGAGCTGTATCCACAGCCCTCAGACAATGCCGAGTCCAAACAGTTAACTAAAACATGAGTTTTATGGGTTGAGGGTATAGTGTAGTGGTAGAGTGCTTGCCTAGCATGTGTGAGGCCCTGAGTCGTCTCCCCAGCACCAAACACAAGTACACAAGAAAATAATAATAATTTAAAAATGAAAGAGTTCTGTAACCACTTGTGAGTTGGAGGTTGTGAATGGAAGACATCCTTCCAGCCTTACCACTTCCCCCCTTCATTTCCAGCTTTGCTTCCTTTCCCTTTGAAGATCTCAGGTCTCCCAGACCCTGTCTGTAGTCCCTAGGACAGACCATGTAATTTAGTTACATCCTTTTATTTGTTTCTAGTCAATTCTTTTCTCCCTTCAAACCCACCTCACATTCCTTATTCCTTTCCCACAGCCAGCCCTCCTGTGACCGGATGACTTCATCTCCTATGTAACCAAAAAATCAGACCACTGGACTGAAACTGCCCTAATTTTCTGTCTTCCACCTTAACCTTAATATCTCCATTTGTCCAGTCTCAAAGGACATCCACCCGGAACAGCCAACCTACACTCTAGGTGGAGCCCTCTCTTCCTCTCTTGGGGAGTCACTCCATTCTTGGGGTACTTGGGGGTCACTGCATTGCACAGCTGCAGGGGTGATACTCATATTAACAGTGCTGTGTGAATGATGAGACCTGGAGTTAGCCCTGGACAGTGTGGTCTGAAAATCCTACTTCTCCACTCTCCCTTTCCCCCACTCTATCTATCATATTAACAATAACAACAAGCCCCCTTCCCTCTGTGCCCTTTAACTAACACCCATGCTCTCTCTTCTCAGCCATGACACTAATAACGTGCCTTTTCAGATCTCAGCTTGAACCTCACCTCCTCAGAGAGGCCTTTCCAAAGGGGACGGATCCAATCCATCACTCTGTCCCATCACTCTATTTTAATTCTCTGCATCACACTAAATCATATCCTGGAGTTTTTCTTGTTTATTTGGTTAAGTATCTCTCTTCACTTGAATATAAGCTTCTGATGAGAAGGAACCTTGTGTTGTCTCTTGCAAGTGCCTTCCCACGGCCAGAAATAGTGTTGACATGGAGTAAGCAATTGGTAAATAGGTGGTTGAACAAATCAACATCATTAACAACAATAATAGCTGCTCTTCGGGCGCAGGCAGACTTAAATGCACCAATTTAAGAACCAGCTACTGAGTGAGGTGTTTACAAATACCATTTTAGTTCTCTAAAATAACCCTAAATTCAGATATTATTTCCTTTATTAACCGAGAAGGAAATGAAGCTTAGAGATGTGAAATATGTCCCCTGCCACACAGCTGCTAGGGCGCAGAGCAGGGCAGGCCCCAGGCTCATCTCATGTCATTGTCTCAGCTAATCTGTGTCTTGACACACATCTCTTCCCCTTTGGCTAACGGGCAGGAAAAGCTGATCCACCAAACTGAAGGTAGTGACCTCAGGCTAATAAATCTTTGTGGAAGCCCAGGGCAAAGCCCCTTTGTTCCAAGTAGAGATCTGTGAGGGCTTGAGGGGGTGCCACCAAGTGAAGGGTCCGTACACCATCTTGACGAATCACTTCCATCTTCAGAGGTGGAGTTTTCACATCCTCTTTTTGAAACTGAATTTGCTTCCTTAAACACAGTAGGCTTCATCTTTTACATAATGCAAATCCTTATTCCTGTCTTTTATGCAACCAGTGTGCCCATGACCTCCCTGTGTATATCAGCTAAAGCACTGACTGGTTTAGACAGTTCGACCACAGAAGCTAATAATAACCCAGAATCACTTAAGTTCTTCCTTTTTTCTAAGCACTGCCTCATCTTATGTCTTCCTTGCAACAGTGCCAGGATGATGCTCTGGTTAGTAGCTCATTTTATGAATGAAAACCCTATGGCTTAAAGGGGTTAAAGCATGCACCCCAAATGACATAACTAGTTAACCTCAGGGCTGGCAGAGGGGATGAATGTAGCTAACTACTCCTAATGCCTGTGCGTGCCTAAGCAGCATTTTGGTCAGAATCATGCATTATATGATGCTTACTATTAACTCTGCAACTGGCATAAAATCATGATGCTGACAACGATAACGATAACTTCCAGCATTGTGATTGGCAAGAAATATATTATATCATAATAGCCTTGCAGGGGGCATTGTTGGGCCCCGCCCACCTCCCCTTTAATGCAGACACCCACCCTCCACCTGCTGTGCCTATTGGCTGCTTGCAGCTCAGCTGCTTCCTGGTTCTGAGCTCTGAGTTAACAAGAGCCACCTTGTCTAGGAATGACTGCTTTCCATGTGGGGGTGGCCCCATGCCCTCTGTGCTGCAGAACTCCCTGTGGGATCAGACTGAGCTTAGAATCCAACTGAGTCTACATGTTTCTTGTTTTTTTCCCCCTGCCTCTGTTCTATCATGCTTCTCTCCTTCCCCTCCTACTGAGATCACTCACACCAAGAATCTCTGCCTCCATAGACCTTCAGCAAGCCCCTGTCCAGAACCACTCTCTGTCTTTCACAGAGAGGAATCTGAAGGGGGAAATGGTTGTCTCCACATGGGCACTCCCTCCTTCTACTGGAGCTACGAGATGCCTCTGGGCTCCCTGCCCCTGTGGTCAGTGTTCTTCTTTAGTTTCCCTCATTGAAGTCCCTGCCTCCCAAGGACCAGAGGAGCAATTTCACAGGCTATCCATTTCTTGGCTCACATTTTCTTGTTCTCATGCCTTCCCTGGCTTCTGCCTTATCATCATCTATCACCTACCATGGATACTCACAGAGAAGCTGGAGGCTGAGGTAGCTATTGAGTTTGGTTGGCCAGAATAATTTTCCTCCTGTCCCTTCTTCTTACAGCACATCCCGTTCCCCTTTGCCACCCATTAGCCACATGACCCAGGATGGACCAAAAACCATCCCCTGCTCATTACAGAGATTGGACCCTGGATGTCCTTGGTCAGCCCAGCTCCTTCTTTTCTTTCTAACAATTTCTGGGCAGAACACATCACAAATGCAACATCCTGAGATAAGGATGAAGTGTCCAGAGCAGCCTGGGCTGAGTTCTCGTTCTTCCTAGAACGAAGTGTCCTGTAACACTTGCTTACAGTGATTACACTAGAACCCAGGGTGGAGCACTTTCAGGGCCCCTCAACTGTAATTTGCTGTGGGGCATCTGCAAATGAGATTCCATTTACTCTGGGCAGCTTTCTTGAGCTTTGAAAGACTGGCTTGCCACACACCCTGGGCTTCTGTTGATTCTTGATGCCTCTCTGTCATGATAAAGTTATCTTTCTGACACTCTTACAGGTGTTTTTGTCTCACTGGACTAGACCGAAGAATGCCTGAGAATGGTAGAGGTTTGGGGTTACACCTGTCCTCATGGTGTTGGGTCTGCTATAGCAGCTGTGGATGCCTTGAATCTCTGACAAAGTAAAAACCTTTGCAGAATTCTGGAAGCTGGGTTTGTGCAAAACACCCTGCCAGACTTAGAAACTTTTGTGCACATGACTGATCCAGGATGATCAGAGCCTTTCAAGTGTAAAGATGGCTTCCTGCCTCTGAGGTGTTGTCGGGGCTGTCTTCTCTCCCGCCGTGGAAAAAGCTCTCCTGGGGTAATGGAAACATTAAAGCCAACACCCAGGGAGCAAAAGTGCCAAGAGGTGGAGAGAGAACACAGCCGTCTTGACAACAGCAAGGCAGACCTGGTCCATCACACCTAACCACCCTGTCCTTCCGACTCACACAAGCCAGGGAGGACTTTCCTTATCCTCTGTCTAGCACCTGAGAGAGTTCTGATTATACTATGCTGGATGTTGCTTCCAGCTGAAAGAATTCCAGGAGACAGGGTATCTTCTCCAAAGGGCTCCAAGCACCGCGACTGTTGGAAGGTGAGACTTAGGAGGAGAAAGCAGGACTCCTGATCCAGGGGTCTTATTCGAATTTCCAGCTTTTCCAGGGAATAATTACCAGACCTTGCATGGTGAATGACTAGGATGTGGATCGGCTAAAAGGCAGAGATGTCTTATCTAGCTCTTCTCAGCAGCCAAAGTCAGGAGCTGAAGATTCGAGAGGGGGCAGATAAAAGGCATGTCTCAGGGATAGGATTTCTTTTTTTTTTTTCTTTTTGGTACCAGGGATTGAACTCAGGGGCACTTGACCACTGAGCCACATCCCCAGCCCTTTTTTGAATTTTATTAGAGACAGGGTCTCACTGAGTTGCTAAGTGCCTCGCTATTGCTGAGGCTGGCTTTGAACTCGCGATCCTCCTGCCTCAGACTCTCAAAAGTGTTGGGATTACAGGCATGCGCCACTGCGCCCGGCTCCAGGGATAGTTTTGATCTTTGTCAACCTCATCCAGGAAAAGCATCCTCATGGTGCTTTCTTTCCTACTTTATTTTTCCTTCTATGTTTACATCTTTGGGGAAAATTCAATAGTCTGCTCAGGGTGAGGTTCTGATCAGTCAATCTGTGCTGATGGGAGATGGCTATAGTGCTGGCCCAGGGTGAAACAGAGAATGCCAGTTTTCTTTCTCTGCTCGCCTTCTTCCACATTGTGTGAGCTGCAAGTTATATGCTTACGCCTTCCCTACATTAAAGTCTCTTTTCAGGAGAGGATCTGAGAACTATCGGTCAACTTCTCCTTTATGCAAATTTGAGGTATTGCATATTTTCTCTAAGAGAATTTGGAAGCCAGATCTTTATTGGGTAATAAAAATACTGTTCCTCATTGAAAGATTTCAGGGAGTGTCTTAGCCCCGTCGTGATACTATGAATAATCACAATAATCTTAGGGATTTATAAACTACAGGAATTTGTTTCTTCCAGTTCTGGATATCAGGAAATCCAGGATCAAGGCACAGACAGATTTGGTGTTGGGTGAGGGTTTGCTTTTTGGTTCACTGTTGGCCACTTCTCACTGTGTCCTCACGTAGTTGAAGGGGTGAGGGAGCTATCTTGGGCCTAGTCTTTAGTAGTGGCACCCACTAATGCCATCATCCTGGGGGCTAGAACATAACATTTGAATTTCAGGGAATAATGAGTATAGGAGGTATTTCTTGGTGGGACTGAGGGAAAAAAGGATCCTGCTAGAAGTACCTATTTATGTATATGAGGGTATGGTTGGCTAAAGGTGCTGTGGATGTCTTTGTCCTCTTCCTGGAAGTTCAAAGCTATGATCACAGGTGACTTTGGGGGACTCTGTCCTCACTGATCTTCCTCGCTGATCTTGTCAGTTCTGATGGACTGATTCTGCCTTGGTCTGAGTTGCCCCAGATAAGGATAAGATCAGCCAGATAAGGATCTGAGGGCAATTAATTCACTGGAGAAGTGATGTCAGGAAACACGGACTGAGTAGGAAAACGAGACAGAGAGGGATGAAAACAATCGTGTAGCACTTCAGCACATCAGCTACCCTGTGGGCAACTTGGATTCCATCCCCTTGGAGAACTCTGAATCCATGAATAAAAGCAGTAGCCTCTGAGTCATTGATGTACATCGGGAAAGAGCTGCGTCCCATTCCTCGATCAGTGCAGGGTGGGAGAGGACAAGGAGCAGAGAGAGGAGAACTGCTGTAGGAGCTGAGAAGCCAGTGAAATTAGTAGTTTTATGGTGGTAGGGGCTCAGGGGGCATGGGAGAGAGGTGACCTGAGAGGTATAACCGGGCATTCACTGAATCTTGCAGAGCACATAAACTTCTCATAGAACCTGGGATGGGGACTCATTTTCATTTTACTTAGTCTCAGCAGAGAGGCCTCAACTGACATCCAGGCAGTAGGCAGAGAGGAACAGCTAAGAGACTTTGGTCCTTGGGTCCCCTGGCCCTTCCATATGGTATCAGTTTATGCAAATCTCTTAATCTCATATGGTTGGCCAGATAACGGCCCCCAAAGCAATCCATGTCAAATCTCCAGGATCCTTGAAATGTGACCTTATATGGCAAAAGACACTTTGCAAGTGTGATTAAATTAAGGGTCTTGAGATGGGGTGATTATCCTGGTGGTTTCAATTGTGCAGATCCTTATAAGAGGGAGGCAAGAGAATCAGAGAGAAGGTGGTGATGGAAGCAGAGACTGGAGAGATGCAACTGGAGGCCAAGGAGTGCTGGCTGCCTCCAAGAACTGGAAAAGGCAAGAAAGTGGATCTCCCCCTGGAGTCTCCTCAGCCCCTTGGAGACCTCACTTTTAGGCCCATAAGACTCATTTCAGACTTCTGACTCCTGGGATTGTGAGAAAATTAGATCTGCATTGTTTTTAAGCCCTGAAGTTTGTGGTAACTTGTTATGATGGCCAAAGGAAACGGATAGACCCTGATATAAAGTAAAGTGTAGCCTTTACTGTAAAGTGGAGCCTCTGAGACCCCATATAACTCCCTTTCTCATGTTTGCATTCAATAGTTATTTTCTTGGCTCTCTTTTGGGCTAGGTAGAATAGGTTTCTATGAATTGATTTTTTTTTTTTTTTTTTTTTTTTTTTGGCATTAAGAAATTGAGGCTGGGCGCGGTGGCTCATGCCTGTAATCCCAGTGGCTGGGGAGGCTGAGACAGGAGGATCATGAATTCAAAGCCATCCTCAGCAAAAATCAAGGTGCTAAGGAACTCAGTGAGACCCTGTCTCTAAATAAAATACAAAAAAGGACTGGGGATGTGGCTCTGTGGCCGCGGCAATTCAGAATCCCACACTCAACTCTCCATCTCCATTAGCTTAGAAAGTCATAGAAGAGATCTTTCTTGCTTATGTTTTGTTTGAACATAGAACATTTTGAGCCTATTCCAATGATGTTGGTATTATAAGAGAAGAACTCCAATTCAGACTCAGAGAGGACTTGAAAGTCAGAATCAAGGTGATGAGCAACAGCTCCTCCTCTAAGGGGCAGTGATGAATTTGAACCAATTTTCGAGTTTATAAACAGCTACAAAGCCTCACAGTCTCCCGAGCTGGTGTCACCCAGAATTACTATTTTAGAATTAAAGTATTACCAGAACTTTTTTTTTCATCTATTAAGGGGACTTTCATCTGAAGATTTTGATGTGCACGTTTACCTAATGAATACTTACAATTTCCAGTCTCCACATATGAAAAGAGGAGGAGAATAATAAAAAAATTCAGCCCTTATGAATAGGCTCCTTGAAGAATTGGGTTCTAAACACCGGTCCTGTAGGGAGAAGACTACACTGGATTCTTTACATAGAATAATTGTTAATGCACTATTTATTTCCTTAGACCAACAACTGTTTTTGTACTTTGTAAATGTTTATCTTACAACAAGCACTGCTCTAGGCACTTGTGATACTCTAGTGAATAAAATTGGCCAATTCCCTTGTCCCTGTGGGTCAGAATATATTTGACAGTGCGTTGCATTGTGAACAGGTCATTGGAATACAACATGCCCAATGCTGGAAACGCTGACGACTGTAGAATTACTGGAAATTGAGTCACTTTGTTAGCCTGAATCTTCAGTAGTCTGGAGCTCCTTCCCCCTGTAAATACATTTTAAAATTTTCTATATATTATGGCTTGAACTCTTTAAAAATTTTTCTGGCTGGAAAGAGACTGCCTCCCAGGGGTAGCCAATTCTTAGACAAAGGGTCCAGCCCCAGGGACCTGTCTTTGGTATTCTAACTAATCAATCCAGAGCTCTAGCTCCTCTATCTAACCCCCACACCATGGGAGGCAATATTCTTGGGTCTTAATCATCATAGGACCAGGTATCAAGCAACTAGGAACCAATGCTATATCCCAGAGACCACAAATATAATGCAAACTACTCAGTTGTATTGTAACTTCTTTGCCCTGCTCTGCATTACCTGCTGAGGAAACCCCAGTAAAGGCAGCCTAAACCTTTCCTTGTGTCCATCTTCTGCTTTCCGGCCATTCTGGTGTCTTCCCCATGTGGCTCTTTGTGGTGAGCCTCCTGTCCCCAGGACCTATGTGTATAATACTTTTTGTTTTCTTGAGCCTGTCCTGTGTCCCCTCTTGTGTTCTCACTTGACTGACTATCACATAGCAGAACACAGAGCATCCTCCTGACCCTCACCACCACTCAGCCCCATCTCCTTTCAATGGCTGAGTATGAGGCTGAGCAGGAAAGGTTGCAGCTTGTAGATCCAGATTCTATGGTTCCAGTGTTGGCCTAGGTGCTTTCTGGCAGTGTGACCTTGGGAAAGCTACTCTCAACCTTTCTGAAACCTCAGTTTTTTTCCCCAATCAAATGTAGATGATTATTACTTTGTATTGCTCTTTTGAGTGTAAAAGAATGGGAAGTGGCTGGCCCAGAGTAGCTGTGAGTCTTACCTGTTCTCACCCCTAATTATGGACTGGAGGGACTCCGGTATAAACAGTTCCTCTGGGGTTTAAGCAGATGTGGAAGACAATGCTAACGGAATTTCAGAACTGGGGGAGCTAAGCCCATTTGTAGGTTATAACCAGAGAGCAGGCACTGGGCATTGGACATAGTAGGAAGAGGGCATGGTATTCATTCACGCATTGAACAAATTGTTCACCAAGCCTTGCTGTGTGCATGCCAGGCACTGCTTGGGACCCAAGGATGCTGGGAGAAAAGACTGGCGTCAGGAAAAGGAGACAGGTAGGAAGCAATTACAACGAAGTGAGACACATACTCTGAGAAAGAAATACGCTGGTGGGCTTCTGGAAAAGGAGGGAGCCCATCTCCCAGGCTGTGCATGAAGAGTGTCAGAGAAGGTTTCCCAGAACATCCCTGAACAGAAGGCATTAGCTCAGTGGAAGGGTGTTCAGACAGGTGGGAAAGCAAGGATGAAGGCTATGTGGTTTGGGGGAACTAGGATGTGAGTGACTGGAGTTTAGGGTCGAGGTGGAAGATGTGAAAGTAAAGAGATCCTCAGAGGCCAGAATGTGAATGGCTTTGGATATCAGGCTAATGGGCTTATAAATACAAACCTGACATAATGAGGAGCTATTGTGGGTTTTTAGAAGGGAAAAGATAAGCCTAAATTCATTTTTAGAAATGTCAGTCTTGCTTCCGTGTGGAGCATGAGAGGGACTGGAAGAGCACTAAAGGTGAGGCAGAGTGAGCCAAGAGAGGCACCTTCTCACCCTGCCCGAGACACCTGAGACACCATGGCTGTCCAACTCAGGGAAAATGATGAGGGGGCTGTGCCAATGGCAGTTTTACACAATATTGGTGCCCAGGCCCCATTCCAAATTAATTCATTCTGATTAGGGAAGGCCTGACCATGAATAATTGATTGATTGATTGATAATTGGTATAATCGTTGTAAATATTTATGGGGCACAATGTGATGTTTTAATATATTTCATTCTATTTGTGGACAAATAGTATTCCATTGTAAGTTGTGTACCATATTGTCTTTATCCAATCATCACTTGATGGACACTTAGTTTCCAATTTTTAACAATTGTGTATAGTGCTACAATAAAAGTGGGAGTGCAAATGTTTCTTTTATGTACTGATTTAATTTCCTTTGGAAAGGTATATATCCTTTTGGATATATGCCCAGTAGTGGGATTGATGGATCATATGGTAGTTTTCTTTTTATTTATTTATTTATTTATTATTTATTTGCTTTTAGTTGTACACATGCGTTTTATTTTTACGTGGTGCTGAGGATCGAACCTGGGGCGCCCATGTGCTAGGCGAGCGCTCTACTGCTGAGCCACGATCCCAGCCCCTTCTTTTTATTTTTTAAAAAGAACTTCCCATACAGTTTCTCATAATGGTTATTCTAATTTATAATCCCATCAACAGTGTGTAAGTGTTCCCTTTTCCCAACCTTCTTGCCAACACTTATTTTTTTTTTTAATTTTAACAATAGCTATATAGCAATCCTAACAAAAGTGAGGTGATAGCTCATTATGGTTTTCATTTGCATTGCCCTGAGGACTCATGTTTATTTTGTGTTGGCCATTTGTGTGTCTTCCTTTGAGAAATGTCTATTTAGATCTTTTGCCTTCTTTGTTTTTTTTTTTGGGGGGGTGCGGGGAATGGTACTGGGGATTAAACCCAAGGGTGATTTACCACTGAGCTATATCCCCGTCCTTTTTTAAATTTTGAGATAGGCTCTTGCTAGTTTGCTTTGGGCCTGGCTGAGTTGCTGAGGCTGGCCCAAATTTGCGATCCTCTAACCTCTGCCTAGGATTACAGGCATGTGACACCACACCTGGCTTTTTGCTCATTTTTTAGTTAGGTTCTTTTATTATTATTGCTATTGAATTATTTGAGTTTCTCAAATATTTTAGGTATTAATTACATATCCTTATTGGATATCCAGTTTGTAAATGTATTTTCCCATTCTTGTAGACTGTTTCTTCACTCTGTTTATTATTTCCTTTGCTGTGTAGATTTTTTTTTTTAGTTTAATGAAGTCCTATTTGTCTATTTTTGCTTTTGATGTGCTATTAAAATTATTTTTGTGGGACATTGGTGTTTATATAAAACTCCTCAGGTGACTCTAAGGTGCAGTCAAGGTGGAATACACTAGGTTATGGAGACAGGAAAGAAGAAATGTCTTTAATGGTGTTTCTCAATTTGTGGCAATCTCCCTCAGTATTACTTGGAAATGTTTGTTAAAAATGTATGCTTCCCAGCCCCGTCGCTGAATCTGCATCTCTAAACCCTGGTCTTAGAATCTGTGTTCACAGTTAATGATTCTTAAACTCTCAAGACTGGAAAGTGTTTATATACATGCACAAAACAAGGGAAGTAGCCGTTCCCTGTAAGCAGGCAGGTGGGCAGAACCTAGGAGGAGCAAAACTGGAGGGCATGTCCATCAAAGGTTCAGGAGGACACAGGGGATAAGGGACCTAGGAGTCACCTAGATAGACATGGAAGGTCAAGGAGGCTCCATCTGGACCATTTAAGACTTCCCGTCACACACTGGGTTTAGGCATTGTTATTAGTCATCTAGGGCTGCTGTAGTAATGTACTACAGATTGAGGGGCTTAACCCAGAGGAAATTATTTTCTCCCAGTTCTGGAGAAAAAGGTTGCAGGATTGGTTTCTTTTGAGGTGTCTCTCCCTGTCTCCTCTGGGGTCTTCACATGATTTTCCCTCTGTGTGGCTCTGTATCTTAATCTCCTCTTTATATGAAGACACCAGTCAAGTTGGGTAAGGACCCATCTAGTGACCTTGTTTTACTGCACTAAGGGTTAGGATGTCAACACATGAATTTTAGGGGGACACAATTCAGCCATAACAGACATCTCAGAGTTGGAAGAGTCAGATATACAGGAGGCTCTAGAGCAGGGGGCGGGAGAGGAGGCAAGGACAGAGGAAAGGTGGACAGACATGATCAATGCATGATGTGTGCATCTCTGGAAATATCACAGTGAATCCATAAATCTGTACAATTAATATGTGTTCATAATTATTTAAGAAAAGACAAACAGACTCTGCCAATCACAAGAAAGTAGAGCACATAAATAGAACATTTTCACCAAGGACAGGTGAGGGACACAACCCTGAACTATAGCAAGGGGGTTTTAGATAAGATTTCAGAAAGCCTCGGACAGGAAACAACAGGATGCTGGAATACCTTCTTCAGGGACTGAGTAAACTATTAGGAAGATGAGTAAAAGGGACAATAGTTATGATAAATACTAGGAGCAATTTTTTTTAATTTTTTTTTGGTACTAGGGATTGAACTCAGGAGCACTCAACCACTGGGCCACATCCTCAGCCCATTTTTGTATTTAGAGACAGGGTCTCACTGAGTTGCTAAGTGCCTCACCATTGCTGAGGCTGGTTTTAAACTCATGATCCTCCTGCCTCAGCCTCCCAAGTGCCGGGATTACAGGTGTACACCACCATGCCCGGCTAACTA
Organism: Tamias sibiricus; assembly: GCA_025594165.1. Taxonomy (NCBI): domain Eukaryota; kingdom Metazoa; phylum Chordata; class Mammalia; order Rodentia; family Sciuridae; genus Tamias; species Tamias sibiricus. Next base: position 164,731,823 of record CM046660.1, on the reverse strand, counting down.
GGAGCAATATTATAGAGAGAAAATAAAAAAAAAAAAAAATTGTGTTTATGGTTGAATGCAGCAGTTGGGTTATTTAATGGAAAATTCCACATATCAATATTTTGTAGTAAGAGTCTAGAGCACTCTCAGGTGACTTTCTAGTTAAGAGTCTGCATGTGTTTGAATGAATTGGGGCTTGAAGGCGGGGGAATAGGCTGGGAGACCCCTCAGCTTCATTTTAGTTCTGTGATTCCATCAGTTTTGTGTATCTCCTTGACCAGAAAACATTTCACATCTCCCAATCTGAATTCTGTTACTGCAACTGGCTCTTATTTCCTTTCAATCTAAAGTGACAATGAAATATCTCCTACTTTCTTGACAGAGGCAGTGTAACTCATATCTGTATTAAATGAAATGATAAAGGAAAAGGACGTTCTTTAGATAGACTGGATAGAGTTGTATCTAGCCAACATTTTGTTTGTTTGTATTGAGGATTGAACACAGAGGCATTTTTACAACTGAACTACATCCCCAGTCCTTCATTTTTTAAAAAATTTATTTTGGATTTGACTAAGTTGCCGAGGGGCTCACTAACTTGCTGAGACTGGCCTGGAAATTGTGATTCTTCTGCTCCGCCTCCCAAGTCTATGGGAATACAGGCATGAGCCACCACACTTGGCTCTCTAGTCAGCTTTCAAAGAACACGATGTTCTCTTGTATCCATGAAATTTAGGTACAGTAAAATCATTTAAAAATATCTCTTCCCCAAACTACTTTACATTTTCTGTATTAAGATATTATTTAGTGGGCTGGGTATGTAGCTCAGTGGTAGAGCACTTGCCTCGCAAGTGTGAGACCCTAGGTTGTATCAAAAAGATGTTGTTCAAAATGAAATGGTCAACATAGAATTTTTGTAGAAGCAATTTTAAAACAACCTAAAAATTTATCAGTTATGGAAATAGATAAATTATTGCTTACTAACACAATAGGATATCTTGCAAAAAACTGAAATTTATATGTACATAAAATGGTAGAATGATGTGATTCTATTTTAGTTAAAATTAAATGTATATGTTCGTGTATATCTGAAGCTGTGCTTCAACCAAAAAAAAAAAAAAATGCTCTCAAAGGATATCCAAAGTAATGCATAATATGGTGGCTTTCCCAGCATTCGTTCTAACTGTACCTCATTGTGTAGCAGCCATTTATATGTTTTAAGTAGAGTTGACCCCATATCCAGCTCTAGGGATTGAGCCTATTCATGGAGCCAATTAGGACAATTACACACTTCCTGATACAGAAATTGCTTTGAGGATGGAAACTGATGCAATCTGTACTTAGCACTTCCCAGACCTTCATGCTGGCTATAAGTAGGCATATTGGCCAAAGTTGGATCATTCAGAATGAAGACTAGGATGTTCACTCCACAGTGGTTGCATTTCTTTCTTTCTCTTCCCCCATTTCCTTTCATTCCCTCCCTAGCCCGCTCTGATGAAATATATTATCCTGTTGGCAGCTATTTTACAACTGTGAGCTAAGCTACTCTTAGGGTGAAACTGATACCTCAGAAAGCAGAGCAAAGAGCTAGGAAGAAACTGAGTCTTTGATGACATGGTTCCATGATTTAATTAAACAAATCCCCAAATCAGTCCTACCTCTGGACTTTCAGCATCTCTTTATGCTTGCTGTTTAATATGTTCAAAATAAAAGGATCAATGTGACATTGTTTTTAAAAGCAGAACACTGGGAACAACCTAAAGGTTCACTCAGAAAATAATAAAAAAAACTAATGTGAGCCAATATTTTCTCTTATTGTTTTGTCCACTTTGAATTGTTTTTTCCTTACTTGTTATGTAGTCTTAATGTATACCTATACCATATTGCTATGTGTTTAACCCTGGGAATGATGTGTGTGTGTGTGTGTGTGTGTGTGTGTGAGTTGGATGGGGGAAACTCTTTTGTCTTCCACACTTTTGTGCTTCTGTTTGTTTGTTTATCTTTGTGGTCCTGGAGGTCAATCCCAAAGGGATCAAACCCTTTAAACTTGATAGTTCCTTTAACTCCTTCCCAAAGGTCCTCATACATGCCAGGTAAGTGGTCTACTAGTGAACTATATCCCCAGCCCTTTTATATTTTATTTTGAGACAGGGTCTAAATTGCCCAGACTGGCCTCAGATTATGATCCTCCTGCTTCAGCATACTGTGTAGCTGGGATTATAGCTGTAACTCATTACAACGAGCACATGTTGCTTTCTTTTATGATTAAAAATTGATTTTTAAGTAAATTGTGTTTGAAAATGAAGAAATATTATAAAGAATAGTTTGTGTCAAAGCAGTGTTTGAAATATTTCAGCCTCCTTTTGGGGAGGTGTTAGTGACTGGAAGAATAAAGGAGAAGCTTTTGTGGATACTGATAACATTTCATATTGAAATGGTTTCATGCAGGTGCTCATTTTGTGAAAATTTATTGAACTGTAACCTTAGGGTTTGTGCATTGTCCTACGTGTATCTTAAACTTCAATAAAACATTTACATAAAAATGTTGCAGCCATTGGGAAGGAGCTAAAGGAACTGTCAAGTTTAAACTCATTCAGTCTCAACAGCATCCTCCATGTACATTGCTGTATGGGAAGAGAGGTTGTCTCTTGTCTCTAAGAGAGGGTAAGAGCTACATGGTTTTTCAGAAAGGTGCCCCTTCTTAGCATGTCATAAGCTTTCTCTTTCTTTTCCTACTGAAAGAGGGGAAAAGGAAGGGGCTGGGAGGGAGATGTGATCATGTGATCTCTGAACTGCTTCAGTGACCGGCTGTGAAGTGAGTCACAAATGATCTCATCAGTTCTAAGGTTTGATATGGGAGCAACTAAGAATTTATCCATTTATTTCTTCCATAATCTTTTCTTTTTCTGTGCACGTACTTTCTGCCTCTATTGTGGTGAATGCCTGAAACACTAGGATGAATAAACTGTGTTCATACCTCAAGAAATTTTCCATCAGGCAGAGAGAAATTGGCATGTTAACAAAATTACAGAAATAAAATGTTATAGGGGCTGTGACAGAAATATGCATAGAGTATAAATTATGAGTAAGAAATAGAGGGAGAGATCAGGGCCCATCAGTGGGTGGTGTATAGGAAAGACGTGTGGAAAATGGTACTCTTGAAAGAGCAGAAGGTACCAGGTACCCAGAAGGTCCTTCCAGGATGAGAGAATACCAAGGGCAAAAGCACAGAGGTATGACTGAATTATTCAGGCAAGTTTGGGAAACCAAAGATATTTTGCCCAATCGGAGAGATGGGAGTTGGAGCACACAGATTATGACGACTTCTGCTAGCAACCCAAAAGATTTGTGGGCTTTATTCTAGAAATAATGGCGAACAGAGGAACATCATGGTTAGAGTAATTTATTGGAAAGAGCACTATAACAGGAATCTTCAGAGTGCTGGAGAGAACTAGACTGGAGAACACAGACTGGCCAAGGGGACCTCTGCAACAACACCTAAAAGATGTGTGTGTGTGTGTGGGGGGGGTCTGCAATAAAGTAATGGGAACTTGATTAAAATCAAGGAGCAAGGGCTGTTACAATGGAGAAATCAGCAGAGATTGGTGTTATAGTTTGGATATAAAATGTCTTCCACAGACTGATGTGTTAAAGTCTTGGTCTCGAGCCTGTGGTGCTGTTGGGAGGTGGTGAAGCCTTTAGGAGGTGGAGCCTAGTGGGAGAAAGTTAGGCCACTCTGGGCATATCCTTGAAGGGGATATTGGGATCCCAGTCTTTTGTTAACTTTGTCCCCACATCTCCTATCTCTCACTGACTCTATTATAGAGACTATCAAAAAGGAAACAAAACCTTCTACTCATGTCTTCAGACCCTTGCCACTTAGAGGGTGGTCCATTACCCAGTAGCACTAGTATCAACAGGGAGCTTGTCAGAGCTGCAGAAAATTGGGCCCCACCCAGACCTGAATTAAAATCTGCATTTTTACCATGATCACCAGGTGATTCTTGTGCACATTCAAGCTGAGGAGCCCTGTCCTCAAGCAGTACTTTCTCATGGTTGGTTGTACATTGGAATCATCTGGAGATCTTCCCTAAACAATTGTGTCTGGGTCCCCAACCCCCAGGAATTCTGATGCTATTCATCAGTGGAAGAGGCAGTTGGGTATCAAGATTTTAAAAAGTATCCACATAGGGTGACTAACTGTCATCATTTTTTCTGAGATTGGGGGAGAGTCCCAAGAAACCGAATCTTCAATGCTAAAACAACGTCTTTAGCCAACGAGAATGAGTCGTTTGCTCTATCCCTGGTAATTGTAAGGTGCAGACAAAGCTGAGGCCTGCTGCTCCAGAGAGTGCATGACAAAGGCTGGCAATACAGAATTATACAACCCTGTTTAGACTGTAAGTCCCTTGAAGGCAGAAATGGCATTTAAAAATTCTTTTTGGACAAGGTGACGTGGGGAAGGTCTGTAATCCCACCTCTTCAGGAGACTGAGGCAGGAAGTTTGCAAGTTTGAGGCCAGCCTGGGCAACTCAGTGAGACCCTGTCTAAAAATTTAAAAAAGGGCTGGGGATGTGGCTCAGCGGTAGAGTGCTCGCCTAGCACGTGCACGGCCCGGGTTTGATCCTCAGCACCACGTAAAAATAAACGCATTGTGTAAACTCATTGTGTACAACTAAAAGCAAATAAATAAATAAATATTTAAAAAAAATAAAAAAATAAAAAAGGCTGGGAGATGTGACTTAGTGGTAGATCACCTCTGGGTTCAGTCCCCAGTACTGTAAAAAAAAAATTCTTTTGAGATGTCTTATATTATAGTTGTCCCTTGGCATTCTAGGGGGATTGATTCCAGGACCCCTTTGTGGCTACCGGAATCCAAGGATGCTAAAGTCTCTTATTTAAAATAGTATTGTATAGTATTTGCATATAACTTGTGTACTTCTTTCTGTATACTTCCAATCATCTCTAGTTTATTCAGTGATACCCAATACAATGTATGTTATGCAAATAGTTGTTACTCTGTATTGTTCAGGGAATAAGAACAAGAAAAAAGTCTAATCATGTTCAGTCATAGATGCGATTTTGAAAATATATATTTGTGCTTTGTGGTTGGTTGAAACACAGATGCAGAACCCATGAATATTGAGGACTGACTATACAATATTTTGCTTACCAAGTCTCTAAATAGTGCTTATCACCAATATGGCATTTCTCCAAATATTCTGTAGTCATAACCTAGTTTACAATTTTTTTTTAATGGGAAAGGGAGTTTATAAATTTAACACTTCTATCTGCTGGCAAAAGTACATAAACACACATCTCACTCTCCAAGAGATCTTTAGGCCCTTCCTATAAATGCTGTTGGGGTTGACTTTGTCAGCCAGCGGAGACACTCTACTACTGGACAGCTCCATGTACCCAGCTCAGCCCTGGAGCTCATGCCTGCATGGGCAAACTAGCTCTTAAGTGTTACTTGTATTTCTTCAAGACTTGCAAAAAGATGACTAATGTGTTCATATTTGGTTTCCCAAAGCCACACATATACAAAGTAAAAGCAAGTATACCTTAGTCTGAAATCTGACATAGCAGTATCATGTGCAGAAGTCAGATACTTCCACAGACAACATGCAGTGTAGTTAAAAGTAAGTCTCAAGACTCAACTCCTGAGTTCATTATCAATGTTCTGTCATCTAGGCCTCAGTTTTCTCATCTTTAGAATGGGAATACTAAAGATACCATACCTGCTTTATAGGTTTTTGAGAACTAAGTGGATTCTTATGTACACTGTCTTTAGAATACTCCGGAGCCTTAGCAGATGACTCCTCCAGAGGTAACTGTGATTTTAATTCCAACTGGGGCTCTTCCTGACTACTTTGTTTCCTTTGACCTGTTGGTCTTTCTTCCTTTTTGTGTGCATCTCTGGGATTGGAGCTTTGGGACATTACTGAAATGAAAATGAAAGAAGGAATAGTTGAGGACAAAAGAAGTCACCACTCAATTTATCATCTTTCAATAGTCAGGTTTTCTGTCCACCTGCTGTCACCTTATATATGACTTTCTAAAATGTCCTGATAGAAGCCCACAATTTTAAGAATTTATGATTTCATGAAATTAACAAAATTCTGAAATACTTACATACACAAAAAATGAGACCCAATAAAAGTCAGTGGAATTGGCTTGAAATTATGAATTCTCGACTGACAAGTTTAATTCTTGTCATATTCCATCTCTTCTCACTAATGTTGATGAATATTTTACCCCCCCACACCATATTAAAGTTTGCAAGTAGTTTGTCCTTCCATTGTGTCTCTTCTGCAAGGGGCAAAGTTCAAGGTTAGAAAGTCTATCTCATTCTAAAGTTGACCTAGCATCTTCCCACATTTTATTTTTTTTTACATTTTAAAAGTAAATTATTTTTTTTAGAATTGTTTTAGATTCTTGTAAAATTGAGAAGGCAGTACAGAGTTCAGTATTCACCACGTCCAGTTTCTCCTATGAATAGTATCTTCCATCAATGTGTATTTATTGCAATCAATGAACCACAGTTGATACATTATTATCAAATGAAATCCATACTTTATTCAGTGTTCCTTAATTTTTTAAAAACTTTTTTGTTGTTGTAGATGGAAAAAATGACTTTATTTTATTTGCTTATTTTTTTCAAAGTTTTTTTTTTAGTTGTAGATGGACACAATACCTTTATTTTATTTATTTTTATGTGGTGCTGAGGATCAAACCCAGTCCCTCATATGTGCGAGGCAAACACTCTGTCACTGAGCCATGGCCCCAACCCCTGTGTTCCTTAATTTTTACCTAAGTTCTTTTTTCTGTTCCAAGATCTCACTCAGAATGCCACATTACATTTATTTTTTTTTTTTTTTTTTTTTTTTTTTTTGTCTCCTTAGAATCTTCTTGCTCTAATGATCATCTCTCTTTTTGTAATAATTCCTTTGGATTATTCACTATTGTCATTATGAAGTGAATTCATGGATAATACATACATTCAATTTAAAAATCAATGTAATGATCTAAATTATAACAGAGGAGGCATAGAAGTCACGCTATACATAATTAATGTGCATTTTGCTTTTATAAATGTTTACTCAGAAGTTTTAAAGAAGTAGTTAGGTATTTATACCTACTTATAACTATAGAAAGAAGACAACACTCTGGAACATTATTGACACTTTCCTTCATTCTTGACATTTTGAAACAAGAACTGAATAAATATATTCAGATACACATGGAATTACTAGGTCTGAGGCAGTTTTACATGTGACAGGCACAGATGTGTTGATTACTGATGCAGATGCCATGAGTGGAAGTGGCTTCTGTGTCTTGATTTTCTTAAGCGGAAAACAGTACCATCTTTTCTAGACTTTCATAGTAGATGTTATTTCCAGAAAATTCTGTGTATATTCAAAAGGTACAAACATCTTGCACATTTACATGTAAAACAGAGTTAAAGTCCTAATATAATTAGAAACGCATTTTAACCAGAACCAAAGGTCCAATGTGACATATGAAAGCCATATGGTATGCAGCCCATGGTCTTACATCCTGGGCCACCTCCCACTAAATGCCAGTGGTCCCCTCCTCCTATCATTGTCATAACCAATGAAAGCATCTGTAGTTTTCCAAAATGCCCCCTAGGGGGTGGTACTGCTGTGGATTGTGGTGCTAGACAGCTTAATAGGAAGCTTTGGTTTCTTTGTAAAAAGAGTTCAGCAGTTGCTGAGTGCCAGACACAAGGCATATAAAAACACTTACCAAGGTGCCTGGTACTTGGTATGTCTTCCAAGAATGTAAGTTAATATCTTCCAGTTAATCAGCAGGGTTGTTTGGGGGAACACAGTATCCTTGGCCTCCAGGTAGTTGTGTGTGAGTGGGGAATGCAGATCAGGCAAGCACTACCATCCCTGCCTCACACATGAAATAAGCAGAGAATTATTTTATTGATCACTTGCATTTGGAAAAGGGAGCTCCCAGGAGTGAGCCAGAGTCAAAGAAATCTTTCTGGTGAGGACAGTAGTAGCTTATTGAATCAGGGCAACTGGTACATGAAGGAAATATACATTTACCCCATGAATAAAAAATAACACCTGGACCCTTACTTCTCAAAGTGTGATCTTCAGACCAGTAGCACTTGCAGCACCTGGGGGTTGTTAGAAATGCAAAAACTCAGCCTCTATCCCAGTCAACTGATTCAGACTCAGCCTTTTAGCAAGAATTCCAGGTGTTCATAGGAGCAGAAAGGGTGTGGTACCTTGCCTCGCCCATCATAAGGGTCATGGCTGACACCTCAGTAACAAAACACACATTAATAGGAGAAAAGCAAATTTATTCAATCAACATTTTACATGACACAGGAGCCTTCAGAAATATAGACACTAAAGCCTAGGGGTGCTGTTGATTTTTATGTTTAGATTTAAAGATGAATGGACAGGCGTGTTTGAATGTGATTGGACAAAAGGGCATGAGCTAATGGTAATCGACTGGGGAAACCCAGCAAGTCCTTTCTGTTTGGATTTTTCTTGGCTTCTCTCCATGTTATTCCTTCCTCCTGGGTACAGAGCAGGACTCCTTCTTGGAATGGGTCTTGAAATCTATCAGACAAGGTAGGTCAGGGAATTTCTATTTGGTCAGCTCCTACCCAGAAGGGCCAAAAAGTTGGAATGACATTTCTAGGTTTTATGACTTTTTAAAAAAATTTTTTTCTTTAGTTATTGATGTATCTTTGTTTATTTTATTTTCTATACAGTGCTGAGAATTGAACCCAGTGCCTCACACATGCTAGGGAAGTGCTCTACCACTGAGCCACAACCCCAGCCTTATGACTGGTTTTGAAAGATTGGAGAGGTATTCCAGTTTCTCTGAACCACCTTGGGGGAAGAGGAATTCTATTGTCTCTGGACTGCCTGGGGGAGGAGGAGGGAAGGAAAGCAGGAGAAAGTGGGGAGAAGCTAAAAAGATCTTACTTCTGAACCCTTTTTCTTCAGTTCAAAGTACTAAGCATGCAAAGACTTTGGGGTATTGTATTCTGAACTCGAACATATTCATCTGCAAATTCAAGTTTGAGGTTCACTGGACTGTAAAGCCAACTGAGGAACCAGAAGAATGAATAATAATACTGTTTCGTTTTTGTGAGAGACTGCTGTAGACCTGGTGTGTGTGTGTGTGTGTGTGTGTGTGTGTGTGTGTGTGTGTGTGTATGAATGCAGCAGAGTTACAGGGTCCACATTGTGGAGAGTAGTTAAGTAGTAAGAATGACAATAGTAGTAGTCCCAGAATAATCTACACCAGAATGTGTGTGTGTGTGTGTGTATGTGTGTGTGTGTTTCAAAGATTTCTGGCTAGACTTCACCTACTGAACCAGAATTTCCAAGAGCCAGGGAGGAATGGGTATTTAAACAAACAAACCATAAGCCCCCAAACACATGAAGGCTGGGGATATAGCTCAGTGGTAAAGCCTGTGCTTAGCATGCTGCAAGGATGTTGGATCCTGGTTCCATCCTCCAACAAAAAAAACAAACAAACAAACAAACAACAACAACAACAACAAAACAAACAGATGTCTGTCAGAATGGAGAGAGGAGCTTTACAAAATACCCATGTCAAGATCTCAGCCCAGACCTATCACATCAAATATGATATCAGAATCTCTAGCAGTTGTGGAGGCCTGAGCATTTTTGTTGTTAGTCTCCAAGTGTTTCTTTGAGAGTCATTGACTAGAGGACCAAAGGGATCCTCCCAATAACCCCAAGAAATAAAATCAGTTTCTCTCTCTCTCTCTCTCTCTCTCTCTGTGTATGTGTGTGTCTGAGGGGGTGTCTGCAAATATATCTGCAGGATTGTCTACTTCAGAGGACAGAACCAGGATTAGTGGGTCGAAATTTTTAATGTTTTTAAGTCAAACAATCATAGCGTTTTCCTTTTCCTTTTGAGGCAAGAAGGGACATTTGAAATGACCTAGTTCAACTCTTAGTTTGTAGTTGAAGAAATTAGTGGTCAAAAGATAAAGGAAACCAAAATCAACTCCTATCTGATTCCGATTAACAACAACGATAAAATAAAATGAGACCCTCTTCTCATTTCTGCGATGTTTCCACTGCACCACAAAGGCATTTAAATTCCACCCTGATTTCGATCACAAGTAAAGCGGAAATGAGAAAGGAAACTGGTTACTCTTCAAAAAACAGGGTGGATTCCTTTAAAAGAGGAATTGGCAATTTAGAGTACTCAGATTAAATTTAGAGACTGATATCAACCTAAAGATGAAATCTAGACTCTAGAGCTTGGATGTTGATACCGTTAAATGCAAGCTCAATCTGTTCAACTGCCGGGTCTCCTCTGCGCCTCTCGGGTCGCCAAGAGAGCAGGTGTCGGCGGGGCGTGGACTAGGCTGCGGCTTCGTTGGGGAGACCAGTCCGACCGTGCAGGGGTACAAGCTCCGGGTGATCCGAGGTGGAAAACACCGATAGGACTGGGGCAGGCGGAAGAGACTTTTAGGGAGGCTTCGACTCGAGTACTGCAGAACCGATTCTTGATTCTCACAGGGAGAAATGAGCTGGCGAGGGAACAGGTTAGGAAAGACAGAGTGATAGGTCGCAACTGGGAGGCCGTGGGGTCCAGGCGTTTTCTAGAGCGCTGCTGGTCCATCAGACTCTTCATCTCTTGGCTAAGTTGGTGCTCGAGAGAAACTGGGAGGGGAGTTAAAGCTCTCAGAAGGCACGAGACAAACAGGCTTTGGGGCAGGTGAACCCCGTTTTCTCGGGATGGACGGCGAGTGTGGCGGCCCAGGCAGGCAGGGACCCGGTAAAGCCGCTGAAGCCTGTGCGGCTCCGTAGAAGAAAGATGCCAAATGAGGGGCGCTGCTCGTTCTCCTGTCCCCGAGCTGCAGCTGGCTTTGCGGACGGCAGAGGAATTGGGTTGGAAGGGTCCCTTCTGGGCACCAATCCGTGGTGCGGGCGGGTCGCTTCCCCCGTCACGCCCCGGCCAAACACTACCCAAGCCGCCTGCCTCTCCCAGAGATACCAATAGTCCCCCTAGCTTCCGCGCGTCTGACCAGAACAGGTCCCTCGCTTTTCACCGGCCTCGGTGCACCGACCTCCGTGCACCAGCTCAGGCGCAGCGCCTTGGGGCGGGTCCCAGTCACCCACACCTGCCCCCAGGGGCGGAGCGCCGCGGCGACAGCGCGGCCCCAGCCTCCGCCACCGGTCGCGCTAGCCCCGCCGCCTGCGGACCTGCCCCCCATCCCCGCCCCCGTGCACCTCCACTTCGTGGCTCCTGCCCTCCCTTTCTCTCCACGCGGTCTGTCCGTCCGTCCCTCCGCCCGCCAGAGCCGCGGCGCCTCGCACTTCTGACTCTAGTCTCCGCTGCGCTCGCCGCCGCCGCCGCCGCCGGGATCTGGAGCCCCGCGCCATGGAACCGGCCTCGGGCAGCGAGCGCCGCAGCCCCTCGGGCCCCGCAGTCCCGCCGCCGCCGCGGGGCCATGCGCCCTTGGTTGCCGCCCCCAGCCCAGGCCAGCTGAGCAACCCCGCGCGCGAGCCGCCGCAACCCGAGGAGGAGCGGCAGCCGCGGATCAGCGAAAGCGGCCAGTTCAGCGACGGACTGGAGGATCGAGGTGAGCGGGCACCGCCCAGGGCCTCCCGGGCCCCTTCCCCGTGCGGGGCTCGCCGGATGGGGAGCGTGCTCAGGGCCTGCCTCTCCCTACTCGCGGGTTGAACCCGGGCGGGCGCCTCGGAGCGTGCAGGGGCGCGGAGCCAGGACTTCCCTGGGAAGGCGCGGAGAGCTGAGGGCTGCAGCCCCACCTCCGCGGCCCGCACTGCCTCGGCGGCGGCTCCTTCTTACAACCCCGAGAAGCCGACTGCTTGCCCGCCTGGGCCAGTTCCCTCCTCTCAGCCAACCCCAGCCCCTCCGACGCCCGCTGGAAAAGTTTGCTGTAGCCGGTTTCTTTCTTTCTCTCATTCTTCTTTCTTTTTGCCTTTATCGTTGAGCGCTCCCGGGGGACTGCGGGCCCCGCTAGCTCGCAGGGACCTGGGTTCCTTACGTCCCCTTTCCGGATCCTCATCTTGCCTCCGCCGGCTACCCGGGAAACTTCCCTTTGCGGATTTGGCCTCGAGGTGTTTTCTCGGTGACCGCCGGGACCAGGGAAGCGAATCTCGGCCAGGACTGCCGTTGGACCCCGCGCCCTCACAGGGACCCGGGTTTCCGTAGTCACTGCCCTGCTGTGTGATGATGGGGGCAGAAGGTTGGGATATTTGCGGGGTTTGGGTCACTAGCCTCATCTGAATGGATGCCATCGAAACCTGGTAGTTCCCGTAGAGCGCCTCTCCAACCCTTTCAGAATCCCTCCCAGGACACTGGCCTTATACGCCGCAAACACCCTGAGAGGCCGAACTCTACCTCTGACCTACTGCCAGTGTCCTCTTTTGAGTTGCCCGCATGGAACGCGAGGACTCTCCTGTTCATTCCCGCGTTTCTTTCCTCTTCCTCCATCCCTCCCTCGTTTCCTTCGACTTGGATTCCTTGCGGTCAAAGTCCAGCTCTTGGCCTCGTTGCAATGGGTTCTGCACCTTTTCTGGTCCTTGCTGCTTTCAAATTGGACCCCTCGAAAAGAATCAATGGTTCTGCTAAAACCGCTAGTGGCCGAAACCGGATCATTGCAGCCAGGCCCTTCATGGGGAGCCGGCTCTTTGCACCTCCACCCCCTTTTCTTGGAAGCTTTATTTTGTCGGCTGTGGAGGGTTTATGTATTTTAGTCTTAGCAGGTTTCTGTCCTATTCTTAGTATCTCCTGTACATTTTTATTCCGTTTCGTGTTGGGATGCACGATCTTTCTCCGTTAGAAATTCTAAACTATAGCCTGTGAAATAGTGACATGGAAACAGTGATTCCCGTGGAATCGCTCTAGAGATGCTCTGCAGGAACTGGAGCTGCTCCGGTTGCAATGAGTTCTGCACCTAGATTGCGGTCTCTTCCCCTCTTCTCACAGAACTAGATATCCTTTGAGACCTGACAACTGGTGAATTACCAGCACCCAGCAAATCTTGACATTTTACCATAGGACGTGTTAAATTACCTTTGCCCCACTGCAATTAATATTGTAGGTCTAAATTTTTTTTTATTTTGAAGAAACACAAAAACCTGTGTTGAGCTTAATTTTGTAGCATTGCGGGTCATCTGTAAGAATTGGCCTATTTCTCCCCACTCCACAAAATGATAGGAGGGGGGAAAAAGTGCTAGGGTGAGTTATTATTTAGCATAATTTTGCAGCACATGCTCAAGTGTAAGAAGCCCTTCTTGAATTTATTCTTAAGATTATTTGCCAATGGTCAACTGAATTTTATTTTCTATTATATTGTAGCCTGAAAGCATGCACTGTTCATAAGCTATCACTGTGTGACAGCATTGCATATCACACACAGCCTCTCTGTTAGGATGAATCCTGTCCCCCAAAGAACCCAGTGCCGTGTGCCATTGAGAGCTGGCTGAAAGTCAATGTGACATTCTTTTGTTTGACACACTCCTGAAAGCAAAGAGTTAATGATAAATGAGTCATTTCAGTTAAATAAATCAGAAGGTTACCTGGGGAGGATTATCGTGATATTTTGTATTTGTGTTACTTTTTTCATGTGGGGTTTCATCTTTCCAATATTGATTTTTATTATCCCTTGGGAATGGTTCCAGTGCTGCTACTTTTTCCTAATGGTGAGAGGATTGGGGAAGACAAAGCCTGGGCAGTTGGCAGCTATGCAGCTCTTAGCCCTGCCAGGCTGGCTTTCTTCTGGGCCTACATGCCTATAGGGTCTGAGGGGATGAATACTATTGATGTGTTCCTATATTTGGTATTCTCTTTTATCCTAACTTTCTTCTGAGCTATTTGGACCCTGTTGTGGACCTCTTAACACTCCAATGAAAGGGTTGCTTTATAATATCTGTTGGGATTTTTGGAGACATTTTCCCCTTAGAAGTGACATGGGCTGGTTCCCAGACACCTTGACATCTCAGAATGTCAGTAACTGTGGTGTCATTTGGTTGAGCCTGTGGTTGAGGTAGCAAGAGCTCTGTGGTTTAAGATGTCTAAGGAACAAATAGACCAAGTTTGTTTAATACATTTTTCCCTCCCACTTTTAATACTCAGTTTTCTCCCCATTAGTGTTTTCCCTCATTCTGTCCCAAACTTTAGGGTGTGGTTTAACCAAAGAATTTATATATTTCAGTATTTCTCATTAGCTTCCTATTTAATAAAAATTCCCCTTCCTGCAGATACTTAAAGTTTGACAGACTCTTAAAAGAAAGCAATGGGAACTAATTCATACCAGTATGGCTTAAACCTCCCACTTATATTTGTATCCACCCCAGCAAAGGAATTAGTTCTTCCTTAATAAAGGCCTATGCTTAGCATTAGGAGAAGACCAAGGGGCTGGGGCTATGGCTCAGCGGTAGAGGGCTCCTCTCATATCTGTCGAGGCCCTGGGTTTGATCCTCAGCACCACATAAATAAAATAAAGGTATTGTGTCCACCTACAAAAAAAAAAAAAAAAAAAAAAAAAAAAAAATTTTTTTTAAAGAGAAGACCAAATTGCAAATATGTGAAATGTAAATGAAATTATAAATTCCAATGTGGAGGCCTAGAATGAGCAGGGAGGATCCAGCCCTGCTTGCTCTGCTGGCCCATTCTGCCTCTCTACACTAGCCTTCTTCTACCTCTGAAGACCTCTGAAGCACAGCTTCCTAAACACTTTCGGAATTCTCACCACATCCTTGTAACTTGTGAGTGCACATGAAACCAACATGGTGTCCAGGAACCTGAGTGGACCATTCACTTATGAGCCAGGTCTTTAAGGTCTTCACGCTCCACTTCTCTTTGAGTAGTGCAAAGTTTTCCATTCTTGGTTTTGGCTACATTTTTAGAAGGAAAAATAGGCAGGAAATAAGAAAAAGTTGGCTGGAAATGGGGAAGTCTTTCCTCTTTGGTTAGTGTGTTTTCATTACAATGACTTCAATTAAAAAATTTTTAAAAACCTTGTGGCGAAGGCACACCAAGAGTTGGATCTCGGGGAGGATCTCCAGACCTACTGATGGGAACACCCAAGTGCCACCTTAGCAGGCAGTTCAGCCCCTGTCACTGTCATCTGAAACTCCTTTCAGGGGAGCCTGGTGGGTGAGGTATTTGGATGGGTCCATATGTGTGGTCCAATCAGGTACATTATTGAGACCAGCTTGCTTTGGAAGAAAAAGAATGTTATATGGTAGAATGGAAAACTCAGATCATGATTGTGCCTCTTAGAAAACTACATTTGTTTTGAAAAGAGCCCCCAGTGGATCAGCATCTTGAAATTGTTTCTGTCCATATACCTACCAAATGAACTGCTTCTTTAAGTCACTACTTAAATGTTATAGCTTTACTTCTCCTGAAAATCAATTGGCTAGGATGAGAGGAAAATCTTTCCATTGTTTGAGAAAAGGGAAAGAAATTATTGGGGTGTGTAGGATCTGCTTATTTTAGGTTATAACTTCACCTGGAGACCAGGGTGTTTGTAGTTGAAAATTAGAATGGGGTGTTTTTCCAGTAGCTAAGGAAGAAGCAGACAAAGGGACATGCTGTCTTTTCATTTGCAATCACCTGTACCTTGGGTGGAATTTGACAAGAGTGAAGGTTTGCCTTTTTCCCATCCAAGTGCATTTGTGAAGGAGGATTTGGGGAGACGTTTATAGTGAAATGATGGCAATGGTGCTTATACTTGCCGTTTGCATTCTCATCTACCTTTTGATCCTGCATAAGCCTGCAGGTTTCAATCACTTAAACATCCTCTGGGCTGTCACTAAGCAGCCTTCTCGACACTGCCGCTTGCTTTGCTGAGTGTTGATACTTGGGTCTGGGAAATAAATGAAACAGAGAAGTGTTAGCAAGGTCCTTGGTATAATTTGTGAACAGGATGTGGTTTTTGGCAATGTTGGGGCTCACAAAAATGATACCCCAAATATGGCACTTTGGCATGCTAAGTCCTCTGACCCTTAGAAGCAAAATATTTTCTGACCATCTTCCTCCCTTCTTCCTCCTGTTTTCCCTTCTCTTCCAAGGGAGCATTCCTTTTTCCCAAGGCAGGTCCTAGAAACTAGAGTCCTCTCCCCTAAACTCAGCCATAACACACAGCAATATTACTCTAATTTCTGCCTGCCACCTTTCTGTGTCACATACCACCTTTCTGTGTCACAGCTGATCATACAGAAATTCTCTGACCTACCTTGACTTAGGATAGCAGATCATAAGACCTTCATTCCAGAAGGGGTCCTGCCCACACCCAAGAGGAAGAAATGCCATGTAGAGACACCAAGAAGAATCCAGACAGTCCTTGCTGAGTTTCCCTCCTCAGTTTACTACCATTAGCTCATACCATTTTGTGTAATCACATTTCTTTATGGTTGTTTTTCACCTAATCTAAGCATAAAAATAGCTAGCTTCCCCCCGTCCTTGGGTCTTCATTTCTGTAGCCTCTGGTGTCATTTAGAACTCTGATTAAATACGTGTGTGATGCTTTTTTTTCTCCTGTTGACCTGTCTTTTTGTGGGCAAGTAGGCCATGCATGCCCTTTATCATATAGGTGAGGAAAGGTATCATACCTTCCTGCCCCTGTAGCAACTAGAGGCTTCATGTGGTGGCCAGTCAGACGTAAGAGGCGATGTGTAGGACTGACATGTCTCACACTGTGATATTTTACAAATGGGCCTGAGCTTTGACTACCAATCCCTTCATTATTTGGAACTGGTATTATAAGGTTGCTCAATCTCTAAAAGGAATATTGTGGGTTGTTTAGCCAGGGATGGCGTAATAAGCTTGTGCTTGGATAGAACACATGACTGAAAATTTGATTGTCTGTGTAGCTAAGAGATGCCACTTATGACTTATTTCAAAGGAAAACAAAGAAATATAAAGCAAGAGCATACTGAGGTGTTTTGGTCTTTGATTCAAGGCAGGTGAAGCCTGGGCATTGCCTGGGATTTGTCACAGATTTCTGTTGTCAGGGCCTCTCAATGTGCAAAACAGGAGACAAAAATAAAACCTGTCTTACTCGTGGCCTACCTAAGAAGCTCCCTCCTTAAGTGGAGCAGTTTTACTCCCCTTAAATATTCTGAGAATTTTTGATGTATGCCTGGTCCAAAGGGAGGAGGACAGAAAATGTGACATGTAATTTGGGTTGATGTTGGTTGTAGTTCAAGAAAAATGGTGCATTTCCTTCTGTTAATTGTCAGAGGGTGTGGTGAGGGCTTTTGTAGTACATGATTCTTTGCTTTGGGTAAAACCAGTCCTCCAGACGGGACTGTGCTGTTGGGTCAGGGCAAATCAGTGCCCACAGCCGAGGAACCTGAATGCTTGACTGAATGTCATAACTGTTTTTCCGACTGAAGGGCCTCATTGGATTGAGAAGCATCTTCCCGAGACACTCTGAGTTGGTGCAGGGGCAAGGGAATGGTCTGGTCTGATATCAGGGAGTGGTGGGGTCTGTGGAGTTTTTCTAAAGAGGATAGCTGCTATCACCTTGCAGAAAATACATGCCCCATATTGCTAGTGCCTGTGATTTCTCAAGGGATGCCAGAAAGCTTGATTTTCATGTGAAATCTCCTAATTGTGAAAACACAGTGTGGGCCAAACAAAACACATCTTGGCCCACGGGCTGTCAGTTTGCAATCTTTGGATAAGAAATTGTAGCTGTGGCTGTGGGTTTCTTAATAAGGAATCCTTTTCTCCTTGTTTTTGTCAGGCTTACTAGAAAGCAGCACCCGGCTGAAACCTCATGAAGCCCAGAACTACAGAAAGAAGGCATTGTGGGTGTCCTGGTTCTCCATTATTGTCACACTGGCCCTTGCGGTGGCTGCCTTCAGTGAGTATCAGGAGTCTGCTGATCAATACGTGCTGGTGTTGCCTGTCTTATTCTCTAACCCTGTGGGATGCACTTTTGCTTTTACTTGACTGTTATTGATGAGTAAATTTTTTTAGATGGCTGGATAGTCAGGGTACTTATAAATTAGTAAAATGGCTTCTCTCTGCAGAGGGAAGAGGTATTATGAAAAAGAAATGGAAAGCAATGCTGAGAGCCTTGGCTTTCATCAGTATGCCAGTTTGTGGAAGTAGATTCTGGCTGCCAACTGAATAGTGAAAATATATATTCTCTGGGTGGATGCCTTTAGCTTGGACTGCCATGTGACAAATATATATCCTTGAGCTTTTAGTCTAATGCAACAAGATGAGTGCAATATTGCAGCGAGTCCCCTCCCAGCCCCTGCCAATTATATCTTGTGTAAGATGTGGAATAGATCATGTTACATTTTAATGAAAGAAAAATGGGAGGGTCTTCTCAAGTTTTCAGTGGCCACACAAATACAATCCTTTATTAAAATCAAGGAAAACTATGAAAATGGAACAATTTCTGCCTGCAGATAATCCCGTTTGGGGATTAGAAGGCCCTGTGGCATGTGTTTTTTTAGTCAACATTTGCAGCCTATGGAAATGTGCATGTGCTATTTATTCTCATTAATCATGCGATGATTCACAAACCTAAGTAGTGACAGCTACAGCTCAACCTTAGCAGAATCCATGCTTTTTTTTTTTTTTTTTTTTTTGTATTTTTTTAATGATGGGGAAAAGGAGAATATATTTTGTGCATTTTATGATAAATTTATTACCTTGTAGAAAGATCTGTATTCCAAGTGATGAGCATCATACAAGGTGTCTCAGAGTAGGAGAAATAAGGATTGTGTCCATGAGAAGCTATAGCTCTGTGTGTGTTGTTTAAAATTGTATTCTGCCAGGTTGGATCTGCTGCTGGAAGGTGGGATTGGCTCCCAAGAGGGAATATTAGAATCTGACCAAATGCTCCCTGCAAAACTAGGCATATATTACTTGAAACAATTTATATTGAAAACATTGTATCTTGGCTCTAGAAAAGCCACACATTTAGAAGAGAGGGGTAGTGCATTTCAGGAAATTTCAGTGAGCCAGAAATTTAATCAAGAGGAATTCTGATTCCTGAAAATAGCCACTCCTTCCCCTTTTTTCCCTTAAAAAAAAAAAAAAAAAAAAAAAAACTGAAACAAGAATAACAAGCCGATTGATGTCCCTTGAGGGTAATTTGGTTGTGGTGGCTGGTAGGGAGCTCTGGATCAGACACCATAATTTACATATGTAAAGGAAGAGGAATAGAATGAAGGGAGGTGATTTACACACAGAATAACAGTTACTCAGACTTGTGCATGTGCCCAATAGAGCTGTTATTACTTTATCATGAGGGTGTTTGAATGAGGATCTGAGTGTGAAGAAATCAAGAGCAAGTCTTTCCTTTGGGAGAATAATGTTACATTTGATATACCTAAGTCTCACAATAGAGAAGAATTATAACGAAATTTTGTTTTCACTTGCTATACTTGATCAGTTGTGTTATCTTGAAAATGTTTGTCCGTTTCCTTTAGGAAAAAACTTGCATAATGCATACAGAGTTATGATGTTGTTTTGGGCAAAGAGTTTTCTTTTCTTTTTCTTTTAAAAATGATTTCACCTCATTGGTACAGTAAGTATTTAAATCTCTAACTTCTTGCCTAGAAAATGTGGGCATTGGCATATAATATCATGATATGCGTTATTTTCTTTAGTACATTCAAGGTGTTTTCAACTTCTTCTGGTTTAGTTAAACCAAAAAATTTAGAAAGAGTTTTCCCCACTTGCACTACAGAGTAGCTTCACTGCGCACATGTGTGTGTGTGTGTGTGTGTGTGTGTGTGTGTGTGTGTGTGAATGTTCTCTGTGTTGTTAGAGTTGTTGGTTTCACTCTTTAGGTTCCTAAATGCATTTATAATGTGAAATATTTAAAATAATTTATTTGTTGATAGGTTTTTTTTTGTTATCCTTTTCATAGTTTAGAATGGAAAGAAAATAAATAGGGATTAAGCAATATAACTGAAGTTATATTTGAGTCAGTGTCTAAAGGAAAATTGTACATTTCAGAAGACAATAAATATCTATATTTTTAAAGTATCCCAGAGAGCCCCCCAGTCTTTTATTCTCCAAGGGGATGGTTGACAGAGAGGTGGATGAAATGGAAAACTGGCTTGGTGAACCCCTCTCCTATCCAGTAAAATTATCAGGTTGAACCAATTAGCATTATTAAGAGAATTACTAGAGATTACTGTAGGTGATGCTTTGGTATGTCAGAAATGTCTTTGGAGTGTGTGCTACTGTGCACGCACACACATGTGTGTATGTCATGTGTGTGTTTGAGTGTGGCTGGTTGGGGGTGTTAATCATGGTGAAGAGAAGTGGGCTGTATTTATGTTCATGGCTTATTTTCACTGTTGGATGGTAAAAAGTTGGGGACATGCCCAGCATCCATCCTTACTGGAATCTGTAGTCCAGACTGTTGAATGAATTGAGAGAGATGTTAAAAATCTTTTTTTAAAACTTGGTAGGAAGGAAAATATTTCTTGGAAAATGATAAATTTTACCTAAATGTTCATTTAGGTACCAGGCTTGGGTCTCAGTTACAGTTTTTGGAGACATTTGGGTCATCCTGTGGACATTATCTTGCTCAGGACAGTGTCTGGCAACTGCGTCTACTGGGATCAGTGGGAATTCTTATCTTACCTACTGGATTGCCATTTTTTTTCTATTTATTTGTAAATGTTTTCAATATGCTGTGTTTCCTCAAATTAGTAATTTCTAAAAGACCTATTGCTAGTTAATTTATGATAAATCATTTGAAAAGTTAGGAGGACTTTCAAAGTTTGTGACTTGAAAGTGCATTGAATGATATGTGAACTATTTTTGATAAGACTTGGTAATACAGTGATTTTGGCCTGTTTGAATGCTGATATAAAACCAGATGGTAATGCATCTTGGAATATTTCAGACAGAGCCTAGTTTGGTTTTAAAATTGATTCTGTTTATAATCGACAGGCAGCATGGAAAATGGCAATCCTGTTATGAACAACTGTGGAAAAATAGCTGTTTTAATAATGAGACTAGAGAGAGAACAGAAGTTCAGTTTCAAAACTCAGGGTTTTGACATTATTGATGTCTTTATTAGAATGATTGAGGAAAATATATTCTGATTCAATTTTTGAGGTTTGAGTACAAGTTAATTTTTAGGCACTCAGTGCTTGTTCCGTGGGAAATGAAGATATATTTGAAATATTCTCAGGGGAATGCTTTTCTAAGATACATAGCTCCATTAAAGAAAAGTACTCGAGACCAAAATCTTCTCAGAAAAACCCACTCAAAAATTGAGTGCATCAGCGGATTTAAGAATTAGAAAAAAAATCTTTGAAAGGTGTGATTTTCTTTTTATATGTGGGGATATAAAATAATTTATCCAATTTTTGTATAAATTCTTAACCTTTAAAAATGATAGAATGATGTGTACTTATTCTAAAATGTGAGGCCAGGAGTTGAGAGATGGATAAAATGAAATTACATGACTTATTCATACACTCAGCAAAAAATGCCTGGCAACTTTCTAAGGGGTTCTTTCACCTGGCAGACACATTGTCAGGTAGAAAAAGGCCCAAGACCTCCCGGGGGCTTTCTGGGACCCTGAGAGTAAACATCTAAATATAGTTATAGTGGACTTAAAGGTCCAACCTGACCTGACATTTGGCCCTGTCTTTGAGGACCCTTTACTTCTTGTCAGGACTGCAGCCCATGTCCTTTGATACAGCTCTGTATCTCAGGAGTCTCACATAGTGAACTCCTCCTCAAAGAGGCCTCCCCAACCACGTGGCCTCATCCCCCAGAGTGATTTTTATCTATTACACTGCCTGTTTTCCTCCTCACAGTTCTTCCCTTTGTGTTTCCTCCTCCGTTTGGGAATGAGGTTTGTGAAGCCCTCCTGGTCTCTTATGCCTGAGAGCTTCGACCTCTGAAACACTGCCATGAACCAAAGACTTAAGTCTGCAGCGTATATTCTGCATGTAGAATGATCTTTTGTGTTGCTTGCTGGTCTCATATTTACTGTTTATTTTAAAAAGCAGTGTACACACGTGATAAAAACCTCAGGAGACCATGGATGCATGGTGCACATCTCTGTCCATCTTGCAGTCTCTCTCAGTTCCTGCTCCCCACGGACAGCCTTTCTCCTCAGTGCCTTGTGGGGTCTGTAAGACATTTTCTGTAAACACAGAAGTCCAGGTGTGGTCCCTACATATACCTTTCAGTTTTTCCTACTGTTAGATATAGTATCCTTTTTTAAAAAATCTCTTTTAGTTGTACATGTACACACTATCTTTATTTTGTTCATTTGTTTTTATGTGGTGCTGAGGATCAAACCCAGTGCCTCACATGTGCAAGGTGAGTGCTCTACCACTGGGCTACCATCCTAGACCTAGATGTAGTATCTTATCCTTGCTGGTCTTTGAAACAGCCTGAGCTTCTTCACAAGCAACTGCTTTTGCTGTTTTGTATGAAGTGGAGTGGAAGTGGAGAATCTTCAGGAATAACCTCCTGGTGAATGTCTGTCTGCTGCTGCTGATCCGGGTGATGAGGCAGCCAGTTGGGGGATGTGGCCAGGAAGTTGTGAACCACATCCTGGTGGTGTTTAGTGGGATAACTTGCTCCCTGTAAGTATGTTCTTTGAGTGATAACTATGGAAACGGTTTCTGAGAGGTAGAAACCAGAGGGAGGACCAGGCAGAAATGAACTTTGAAAACCTCACCATGAAAATTTCCCCCACCTCTGGGTTCCTCCTTTATGCCCTTGTTGTGGTCAAGTCATCAAAGATCCTGTGCTGGCCATGCTCTGTGCTGCTAGCTACTGACAGCATATCATGAAATGCAGAGCAGTGTTGTTGTTGTTGTTGTTGTTATTATTGTGGTGCTGGGGATTGGAGCAGTGTTTTAGTCTGGCCCTTTGCTTCCTGTGAGGCCCCTCATCATCTTGCCCCCTTCTTCCTGGCTGGACTCATCTCTTCCCATCCCCCAGCTCATGGCTACTCCAGCTCACACATGCATCTTATGGTCCCCAAATATGTACTCTGCTCTTTGCCTTTTTATTCGTGTCTTCTCTTGTCTTGGTCTCAGACATCTTTGCATCCTGAGTCCCACCCTCATTTTCTAGCTAAATTTTACTTATTCCTCAAAAGTAAGATGTAAGATCACTTTTTCCAGGAAACCTTCTGTGGAATGCCCCCTTTCCCTTATAGCCCCATGGACACCATAGATTAGATACTTGATGCACAGTACTTGGATCATCTCAGTATTTCTTTCTGCACTAATATATACTTCTCAGTACTGAGGCCTCTGCCTTCTGTTGTGCTCTCAGTCCTTACACAGTTGGCCTGCAGATATTGGCTGGAATGCAGTCAGTTTTGAGGAATTCCCCAGCCATCGTGGGTGCAGCAGTTTGAGGACGGATGTAGAGATGGCAGACAAAGGAATAGCAGCTTTCTCAGGTGAATAGAAGCAAGGAGGGAAACTGCAAGTTGGCACCTTCAACTTTGTAAATGGCTGGGTTGCAGGAGCTCCTTCTCTCTCCTTCCTGCTCCCTACCTGGCTCCCTGGTGTTTTTTTTCTCTCCCTCCACTGCCACTTGGACTTAGGCTTCCATTAACAGGGACTTGCCTGCTTGCTTGTGTTGGAGCACATCTTCCCTAGTCTCCAAGCTCACAAAGAGCTGCTGTTTCTAGCCAGGAGTGGAGGCGTGGTCTCAGCAGCTGCCTGCCTGTTCTGCCTCCTTTCTTGTTGCATTCTGCACACAGCATCTAATTAAAAACGTGGCCAGGGCACATTAGCAGGAGGGTGTCCTTGCTTTACAGCCATGGCGGGGGCACAGGGGAGCTGGGTGACAAACCTGGCTAGACTCCATCCGGTACATACTGCCTTCTTGCTTGGGTTCAGAGGGGTGGAGGCCTCTTGGGAGATCTGTGAGGTCTTTCCCTTTGCCTCTCAGTCTCTTTCCAATCATATTTGCTAGCCATTTGGAAGAGAAGGCATCTTCTGGTCTGCTCATGTTCTGAGCGTGATTTGATCCTCTGGGAACTGCCTTTGTAAGGAGAATGTCTGTGGGAGGTCCTCCTGGACAGGAGGAGGTGACTTTGCCAGGTTCTGTGTCTTGTTCAGAGATATAGGAGCATTGAGATTTGGAAGGAGCAGATGAAGCCAGAGGGAAGGAGAGAACCTTCTTTCACCCCAATAAAATAAGCTGTTTCTTATTTCCACCATCCTCCATGCCTGACACCCATCCCTCCTTCCAGCTGGAAGAGCATATTCACCCAACCCTTAGCGATTGCTACTGCCTATCGGTGAAGAAAACTCTGCTGTGCTAGGTCCCACACAGGATGTCAAGAAGCCGAACCGTCTGTCCCCTGGAAGAACTTGGGTCTAAGTGGGCAGGTGGTGACCAGGCAGTGGGGCGGGACAATAAACCCAGCCCTCCTACATTGGTTGCACAGGGGTGCTCATGAGAGGGCATCACTGACCTGGTAAAGGCAGCCTGCAGCCCCCAGCAGCTACCTGACCTTCCAAAGGATGGAATGTCAATTGGCGCCATCTGTGCAGAAGCTAAGGCTGCCCTGGGGTGGGAGGAATGGGGCGGTTGTTGGTCTCAGTAACAGGAGCCTGGGTTATGATGTCCATGTGGCTGCTTTAGTGTGCCCAGGCTGCTACAGCAAAGTACTACAAACTCAGTGACTTAAACAGTAGGAATTATTTTCTTATAATTCTGCAAGGCAGAAGTTTGAGATCAAGGCGTCTGTGGGGTTGATTCCTTCTGAGCCTCTTTGCTTGGCTCATAGCTGTTTGTCTTCTCCCCAGGTCTTCACACCATCTTCCCTGTGTGTCTGTGCCCTAATTTCTTCTTCCTATAAGGACATCAGTCATGTTGGATTAGGGCCCACTGACTTCATTTTAACTTACCTCCTTCAAGACCCTGTCTCCAAAGATAGACAACATTATGAAGTACAGGAGTTTAGAGTTTCAGCATATGAATTTTGGGGAAGATAATGGTTTAGCCCATAGCAATAGCCTTCACCAGCATCAGGCAGTTGGAGGAAGCTAAGATCCCAGAGTAAAGTAAATTCCTTAAAAGAGTATCACTTTCAATGAAAGGGCAGATTGAAATAAACACATGCACCAGCCCAGGAGGACAATGAGGGAGCTCTCTGTTTAGCAGCTCTGTGTGGGGTGAGGATGAGATGGGGGTGTGGGGCCTTTTTCTAGAATTCATAACCACGAGGCAGACCTCATATAAATTTATGTCTGGAATTTTCCAAGGTCGATTGCTTGGGAAATAAACCCTGAGACTCTGAGGTGTACTGGAGGAGGTTTATTGGTGGGTGGGATCTAAGGGCTGAGAGGAACTCTTATGAATAATGCTTAGGGGCTGGGGCTGTAGCTCAGTGGTAGAGTGCTTGCTTAGCACGTGAGAAGCACTGGGTTTGATTTTCAGCACCACATGAAAATAAACAAATAAAATGAAGGATCTATAACTTAAAAAAAAAAAAAAAAAAAAGAATAACCCTTGGAAGGAAGCCTGGGATCAGGAGGACAGAGAGGAAAGTTGAACTGCAATGCTGTTGTCTTGGAGGCTCATCCTGTAGGGACTTGGAAGCTGGGATGGTCCTCTGGAGATATCCAGTGGATGCCAGGAGACCAGACCGGTCCTAGGTGTAGGCTGCTCCAGGGACAGGTATAACCTTGGGAGGTAACTTCCTTCAGTGGAGGACTGTTCCAGGTTCCAGGAGAGGGATGCAGCTGTCACAGCACTCACTCCTGGCAGCTAAGGGAATGAGTGCCTAGGCCTCGAAGAAGGGTCAGGTAGATACGCCAAGGTATCACTCCTGCTTTTTTTTTTTTTTCCCCCGTTAAAGATCCCCCCAACCTCAGTGCTGGGGATGGAACCCAGTGTCTCACCCATGCTAGGCAAGTCCTCTATCCCAGCCCATTCTAGGTTTATACACTCTATTTCACCTGGAAACCCTCAGTGTTATCTCAGTTAATGTTAAGCTATCAACAGGGATATGGTCCTGGGTTGTAAACACAACTGGAGCATGTGAAAGAAGCATGTGCAGAACATTGACCAAAGGCCTGCAGGTGTTCCACAGATGTAACCACACCAAAGATAAGCTCACAAGCCAATATTAGAGAGTTCCCAAGAAAAGGGTCCCTCATGCTTGAGAGCCTTACAGACAGCATGATGTGAAATGAATCCCAGATGAGAGAATTGTCTGACAAAATCTGAAAATAAGTATATTTAATATGATAGATAATTAAAATGAATCAAGCATACTAAAGAAGATGGAACAGAGTAACTGGAAAATAATCAATGTATTTTTGATATTGAAGTTTTAACCTGGATGTAGTCACAAAAAAAAAATTAAAATTATAACACTCTCCATTCTCTCTCCTGTTTACCTCTTGTCCTTCTACTAGAAACCGCTTGACTTATGTAGTTGATTCTTTTTTATTTTATTTTATTTTTTCATTTTAACTTTTTATACATGTTTACAGAGTACATTTCATTTCATATTATACATAAAGAGCACAATTTCTCAAGTTGCTGGTTTTATATAAAGTATTTTTACTGAGTTATTCATGACTACCCTAAGTACATGTATGAAGACACAATTGTAGTTGATTCTTTATTTACTTGTATGTATACAAATAACAGGCTACTAATGCTAATTCTTGATTTTTTTTTCAAGTTTAGGCATTATTTGTTGACCTCATAAGATGAAAGATGAAAGAAGGCAATTTATTCTTTTACCCTCCTAGCCAAACACCAGCATGCTGATTTCCTGAAGTTATCTCCATGCATAATACCTATGTTTTTCATTATTATGACTCCTACTCATTGAGCCATCAGTGGAGCATGATTACTTTTTTCTTGCACAATTTTTTATTTTACTCTGGATTTAATATTTGTTTATTCCTGTGTTTACTTTTCTGTGCATTTATTTCTTGCTAAGCTCGACTTCATATTTTCTATTCCAATCTCAACTTCTCTGAGATACTTTCAGATGCACAGATAATTCCATTAGTTTTTTCTTGAAGAATGATCATTTGAATCCATTTGAGTACTGCTAATCCATTCAGGTTGCCCTTTCAATTGCACAGCTATATCCTAGCATCTCTCTTTACTATGTTTTTTGAGGATTACCTTTATTTTTCTTATTGGGCTGCCTTTTTGCTGGATACAAGGTTTTTCTCTTTGGTTCACTCTCAATGAGTTGGGGGAACATATTTTCTCTTAGCTCCCTAGGAACAGGCACATGGGAGGTGCAACTTTCAAGCTGTGCAAGGCCCGAAATGTCTTCAATATATCCTGACATTTGATTGATGGCTGGATAAAAGATTCTCAGGTAGGAAATAATATTCCTTTAGAGGTCTCAAGGTTTTACTCTATTTTCCTATAATTTCTAGTGTTGCTGTTTAAGTTCTAAACTATTCTGAATCGGAATCCTTTTCCTGGGCCTTGCTGTGCTCTTTTATACAGACATGCCCCTATATTCTCTTTTTTCTTCTTATGAAATGTCCTCAACTCCTCCTGTTTTTCTATTGAACTTTTAAGTTTCACTATCAAGTTTTGTTTTTTCTTCTAATTTCATGAGTGTGTTCATTTAAAAAATTGTACATCTCTTTATGGATTTTAAAAATAGATCCTTTCTTATATTCTGGAAATGTTTTTGATTTTTTTTTTTTTTAAAGAAACTCTTCTATTTTTCTGCACTGTCTTCCTCCAAGACTTAGTTCTTGTTAGAAGATGAATCCTGTGAGTGGTGATCTTGGATATCTGCTTATATTAAGAATGAGTAGCTGGGCGCGGTTGGGCATGCCTGTACTTCTAACGACTCAGGAGGCTGAGGCAGGAGGAATCATGAGTTCAAAACCAGCCTCAGCAACTTAGCAAGACACTTAAAAACTCAGGGAAACCCTGTCTCTAAAAAAAAAAAAAAAAAAAAAAAAAGGCTGGGGATATGGCTCAGTGGTTAAGCAGCCCTGGGTTCAATCCCAGGTACTCCCCCCACCCCACCCAAAAAAAAGGGCAATTAAAATGCTGATGGGAGCTTTGAGCCTGTGGTGTTCACTGTAGGATGATGTGGTTGGTTTGTTTTGTTGGTAAATTCCATTTTGGTACATCCAGACCCTTCTTCTTGCATCCCTTCTCTAAGTATCTGGTAGGGGAGTTGTGGCTGGGTGGGTATTGCTCTTCTGTGGACAGTTGGGGAGGGAATCTGGAAAACTGCTTTTTTTGATTTTTAAAATTAGAGCATTTTAATCATACATAATATTTGGGTGCATTCTGACAAAAATTATACATGTAAGGAATTTGATTTCATTCCCCATTTCCCCCCACTTCTCCTCCCCTTCTCCCTCCCCCTTTTTTTCTTCATCTACTCTATTGATCTTCCTTTCACTCCTTTATTTATTTTCAATTGGTACTTTTTACATACACATAAAGGTAAAATTCCCCTTGGTACATTTATATATGTTTATAACTTGATTTTGTTAAATTCATTCCACAGTTTCCCCCTTTCCCTTTCTTCCTCCCTCTTCCTTGTTCTCCTTCTACTCCACTGATCTTCCCTGTATATGTATGATATCTGATCCCTCCACTGCCTTCTTGCTATTATTTTGTTCTTACTTCATATGAGAGAAAACATTCAACCTTTCTGAGTCTGGCTTATTTCACTTAGCATGAGTTTCTCCATTTCCATCCATTTACTAACAAATTCTATTATTTCATTTTTCTTTATGACTGAATAAAACTAACATGTGCTTACATGCATGCAGACACACACACACACACACACACACACACACACACACATCACGTTTTCTTGCTCCGTTCATCTATTGATGGGCATCTGGGTTGATAGCATAATTTTACTATTGTGAATTGTGCTACTATAAACATGGAAGTGGATGTATCACTGTAATATGCTGATTTTAGTTCCTTTGGGTAAATACCAAGGAGCAGTATTGCTGGGTCTTATGGTTGTACCATTCCTAGTTTTTTGAGGAATCTCTATACTGCTTTCCAGAGTGATTGTACAGCTTTGCAGACCTACCAACAATGTATGAGTATACCTTTCCCCCCACAACCTCTCCAGCATTTATTATTATTCCTGTTCTTGATCATTGCCATTCTGGCTGGAGTGAGATTAAATCTTAGTGTAGTTTTGATTGATTTGCATTTTCCTGATTGCTAGAGATGTTGAACATTTTTTCGTGTATTTGTTGGTCATTTGCATTTCTTCTTATGAAAAATTTCTGTTTAGTTCTTTTGCCCATTTATTGATTTAGTTATTTGTTTTTTGGGTATAATTTTTTTAGAAAATTTCCTTATATATTCTTTATATTAATCCCCTGTAGGAAGAGCAGCTGGCAAAGATTTTGTTCCCATTCTGTAGGCTCTCTCTTCACTCTCTTAATCCTTTTATTTGCTTTTCAAAAGCTTTTTAATTTGAAGCATTCCACTTATTGATTCTTCATTTTATTTTTTGAGTTTTAGGGGTCTTGTTAAGGAAGTCAGTGCCAGCACCCATATGATGGAGTCTTGACCCTATGTTTTCTTCTTGTAGTTGCAAGGTTTCTGGTCTAATTCCTAAGATTTTGATCCATTTTGATTTGACTTTTGTGCAGGGTTAGGGAGAGGGATCTAGTTTCATTCTTCTATGCAGGGGTATTCAGTTTGGAAAACTGCTTTTTAAAATAGATTTTGAACACTCTCCTCTTTATTTTGTTGTTTAACCAATCCCCCCCTTTTTTGGGTGTCCTGAGGTATAAATTGGGCTGCCTTTTTGCTTTCACACTGCTGTGTTAGGAATTTGCTTTCTGGAGTCTGTTAAATCAATTACCACTTGCCCATATGTTTTCTAGCTTCTAAAAATTGTTTTTGTTGCCTATTTCATTTTTTTCCTAATGGGTTTGTCTTCTTAAAAATTTCCTCATCTCCTAGTTTAGTGGGATGTTTAGAAGAGGCAAAAGTAAATGTGAGGAACCACCCTGCCATATTTCTCTGGAAGTGTCAGAGAACAGTTTGTAATGAAAAATAAGCTAAGTGAACCAGAAACCAGAAGTAGCTAGTGAACGAAAAAATAGAATGTACAACAAAGTGATTCTTCTGTCTCATGTTTACTAGGAGATATGGAAGACAGGATAAGTTCCAATATGAACAATTAAGAATTCCAAAAGCAGAAAGAGAGGAAACAGAAAATAGTCAATGTTTTAGAGGTGTCTAAAACGGTTTAGGGACTGATGGAAGGGATTGAGTACATACTATTCAAACCATGGTAGGGAAAAAAGAATTAGAGCACTTATCTCATTCAGTAGATGACAAAAGTGAAGTGAATGACACAGAAAAAAGTATATATGCTGCAAATGTAGGAACAAAACCAAACATTTTTTCAATTACAGAAAGTATAAATGGGTTACATAAACCAGGTAAAAGTTAGAGAAGGTGATTTGGGGGTGTAGATAGTGGTGGAGTGCTTGCCTACTATGTATGAGATCCTGGATTTGAAGCCTTGGAGTTCAAGCCCCAGCAGTTCCAAAAAATAAAAATAAAATAAAATAAAAAAAGTCAGAAATAGATACTAGTAAAAAGTTTTTGTAGCTATGCCAATCAAAGAAAAAAGACATGAAGACCAAAAGCATTATTAGGCATAAAGGGTGTTACTATAGAAATAAAAGGTTCATTTTATTGAGAATATAAAACACTTGTGAATATCAACAACAAACCTCAAAGAACCCAATCAAAAATGGATGGAGGGCTGGGGCTGGGGCTCAGTGGTAGCACACTTGCCTGGAATGTGTGAGGCACTGGGTTTGATTCTCAGCACCAAATATAAATAAATAAAATAAAGGTCTATCAACAACTAAGAAAAGTTTTAAAAAATGGATGGAATTCTAGGTAGAAATTGACAGATCATATTTTTAATGGTAGACTTTTATAGACCCCTTCTACTAGTTGATAGAAAAGGCCAAAAATTTAGTGAAGACATGAAAGATTTGACTTATGTAATTCAGTGTTTTTCAACATTTTTGACTGCTATCCATAGTAAGAAATGCATATGTGACCAAAAAACTTACATGTATACATACTATATGTCATCATATTTAAGACA
Organism: Tamias sibiricus; assembly: GCA_025594165.1. NCBI lineage: Eukaryota > Metazoa > Chordata > Mammalia > Rodentia > Sciuridae > Tamias > Tamias sibiricus. The sequence continues at coordinate 164,700,736 of CM046660.1, read as the reverse complement.
CTTTTGATTATGATGTGACATGATTTTTTGGTGCTACTATGAAATAAAAATGCTGCCATTAAATGATATCATGCTGTTCATTGTGTGAGCTACTCAAAGTCAGAGTTGTTAAAAATGTGAAGAAAAAGTTCACTTTGATAATTTCTATCTTCTCTCATTTTAAAAACTGCTAGTCACAACCTATCAAATTGACTTCATGCCCCAATAGTGATTTGTAACTGTCAGTTTAAAGAACACTGACCCAATGGGTCACTGTGGAACCATGCACCCAACAAGTTTGCTTCAGCATCATGAGCATGTATACAGTGTCACCACTTCCATCACCACAGAGGAAGTCTCATTAAAATTTCTAGGAATCTGTATTTTGCAAAGTTCCTTACCATGATAAAATGATAATTTGAAGTTGAATTTAGCTAAAATACTCCTATATAAAATTATATATGATGGGAAATAAAGCAGCACATTTCTGAGTAGCACAAGGATGAAAGTTATTTTAAATATTAAGAATTATTTAGAAACAGGTAAAGAAGAATTCAAACTATCACTGATTGCCAATGACATGATTCTCTATTCAGAAGATACAAAAATTCCACCAGAAAACTTCTAGAACTAATAAAAGAATTCAGCAAAGTAGCAGGATATAAAATCAACACCCATAAATCAAACATGTTCCTATATGTCAGTGATGAATCCAGTGAAAGAGAAATTAGGAAAACTACCCCATTCACAATAGCTTCAAAAAAATAAAATACTTGGGAATCAATCTAACAAATGAGGTGAAAGATCTCTACAATGAAAACTACAGAACACTAAATAAAGAAATTGAAGAAGACCTTAGAAGATGGAAAGACCTCCCATGCTCCTGGTTAGGCAGAATTAATATTGTCAAAATGGCCATTCTACCAAAAGTGCTATACAGATTTAATGCAATTCCTATTAAAATCCCAACAACATTCTTCATAGAACTAGAAAAAGCAATCATGAAATTCATTTGGAAAGAGACCCAGAATAGCCAAAGAAATCCTTATCGAGAAGAGTGAAGCAGGAGGCATCACCATACCAGACCTTAAACTATACTGCAGAGCAATACCAACAAAAACAGCATGGTATTGGCACCAAAACAGACACATAGACCAATGGTACAGAATAGAAGACACAGAGACAAACCAACATAAATATGGTTATCTCATACTAGACAAGGGTGCCAAAAACATTCACTGGAGAAAACATAGCCTCTTCAACAAATGGTGCTGGGGAAACTGGAAATCCATATGTAACAAAATGAAACCAAACTTCTATGTCTCACCTTGCCTGAAACTCAACTCAAAGTGGATCAGAGACTTAGGCACTATAACAGAAACCTTGTGCCTAATGGAAGAAAAAGTAGACCCAAATCTTCACTGTGTCAGCCTAGGATCAGACTTCCTTAACAAGACCCCTAAAGTGCAAAAAGTAAAATCAAGAATCAATAAATGGGATGGATTCAAACTAAAGATTTCTTCTCGGTAAAAGAAACAATCAATAATGTGAAGAGAGAGCCTACAGAATGGGAGAAAATCTTCACCACATGCACCTCAGATAAAGCATTAGCCTCTAGGATTTATAAAGAACTCAAAAAACTTAACAACAACAAAAACCAATCAATAAATGGGCTAAGGAATTGAACAGTGTCACCGAAGAAGAAATACAATCAACAATTATATGAAAAAAGTGTTCAACATCTCTAGCAATTGGAGAAATGCAAATCAAAACTAACATTTCATCTCACTCCAGTTAGAAGGGCAATGATCAAGAATGTAAGCAACAATAAATGTTGGCAAGGATGTGGGGAAAAAGGTACACTCATACATTGCTGGTGGGAATGCAAATTGGTGCAACCATTGTGGAAGCGACATGGAGATTCCTCAGAAAACTTGGAATGGAACTATCATTTGACCTAGTTATCCGACTCCTCGGTTTATACCCACAGGACTTAAAATCAACATGTTGCAGTGATGTAGCCACATTAATGTTTATAGCAGCTCAACTCACAATAGCTAAACTATGGAACCAACCTAGGTGCCCCTCAACAGATGAATGGATAAAGAAAATGTGGTCTATATACACAATGGAATATTACTCTGCCTTAAAGAAGAATGAAATTATGCTATTTGTAAGTAACTGGATGAAGCTGGAGAATATCATGCTAAGGGAAATAAACCAATCCCAAAGAACCAAAGCCTGAATGTTTTCTCTGATATGCAGATGCTAATACGCAATAAGGGGGTGGGAGTAAGCTAGGGAAAAATAGAGGTGCTTTGGATTAGACAGAGGGGAGTAAAGGGAGGGAAGAGGGTGTTGGGGTAGGAAAGATAATAGAATGAATTGGACATTATGACCCTATATGTATATATGATTATACAACCAGTGTAATCCTATATCATGTACAGCCAGAAAAATGAGAAATTATACTACATTTATGTGTGATATATCAAAGTGCATAAGTGCATTCTATTGTCATGTATAAATAGAACAAATGAAAAAATTAAATAAAAAAAGAATTATTGGAACTTATAATGAGAAATTGAAAGTTGATAAATAAAACTGTCAAAAACAGGAAGCTAAGAAACAGAAAAAACAGTAGACATCATGAATGTCACAGCTACAAGGAAATACATTTAAGAATACACTTAAACAATACATTTAAGAAAGAAAAAATGATACAAGAAAATCATTAAAAGCAAAAGCCATTGTTTTAAGACTGGTAAATGAATCTTAATTCTGGTAAGATTGATTTAAAAAGAAAATGAATCAGGTGTAATACATAATGAAGAAAAATTTAGGAACTGAGATTATTTTTTTTTTATAATTTTATGCCCATAAATTTGAAAACTTAGGTGAAATGCATAGTTTCCTAGAATAATAACCTGTTCTGACTTGCTCAAGGGAAAAGAAAATTGACCTGAGTGGTCTGTGACCACTAAAAATAAAATCACTAAAGTGGTCACAGACCATTCAAGAATTTACTCCCAGCCAGTGGTTCTCTGTCAAGGGTGCTTCTGTACTTCCCTCCTGTCCCAGGCGACGTCTGGCAGCATCAGGAGACATGTTGGTTGTCACATCCAGGTGTGGAGGTGCTCCTGGCATCTCATGGGCAGAGGGCAGGGCTGATGCTAAACATCTTACGATGCACAGGATATAGCCTCTCAGAGCAAAGAGTGATGTGACTCCAAAAGTCATTAGCGCCCTGGTTGAGAAACCCTACTCTCACGCTCACAATTAGGAAAGCAATATAATAAAGATACCATTTCTCCTTAGATTAACCTGCAATTTCACTAATAATTCTAATAGTTATTTTTCAATGAAGTTGGTGAGCTCTACAATATATATGGAGGAATAAAAGACTAAGAACAGATAAGGTAATTTTTCAGAACATGGTACGTGCCCTTGTCAGAACTTCTAAAACTAGAGCAGTAGAGATTGCGATATTTTTAGGGACATACAGACCTAGGAAGTTGACTAGGGAGTCCAGAAATAGTACCACTCAGATAATGGAAATTGGATATATACGAGGCTGCATCGTACATCAGGGAGGGAATGATGGTACCAGGATAATTGACTGTCTATCTAGAAATAAAGAAAATAAATTTCAACTTCCCATGTATACAACTATAAAATCCATGTGAATGAACAAACAAAACGTGAGTTGGGTTTGGTGGCACATTCCAGCTACTCAGGAGGTCAGCCTGGACATCTTAGTGAGACTTATCCCAAAGTAAAAATGAAGAGGCCTGGAGGGCAGGGGTGAAGTAAGTCAGTGGTAGAGCAGCCCTAGGTTCAATCTCCAGTAACACACACACACACACACACACACACACACACACACACACACACAAACTGAACCTGAACCGCAAGGATTTAAAACTTAAATAGATGCAAATAAGAGACTATACAGATAACCTGGGTGTAAAGAAAGGTTTCTTATGACACTGAAAGTTTGAATATGAAGGAAAACATCGATTCGTTTTATTAAGCACACCAACAATTTTGTGCATTGGAAAGAACTGTATTAAATAATATGCAAGATATTTACAAAGCATTAACTTTTCTATGAGTGAGGAAACAGACAAGACTGTTGTAGCACTTTTGTTTGTAACAGAAAAAAAAAAAAATACTAGGAGACAGATGTCCATTAACAGGAAATTTGGAAGACATAGTTCATTGTCTTGATACAGTGAATCTATATTTAGCAGTGGTTTTCTGCTCTGTCAGATCTAATGTACCTTTTTTACAACCAGTATTTTATCATACCCTTTTTTTTTTTTTACAGTCTTGAACTATCTGTACACATCACTTATAAAAATAGTATTGTATCCTAAATGTAATATAATGGAGAAATAAAGGAAGGTCATTTTGGTAAAAAGCATATTTAAATATATCCATGCATAGTTTGACAGTATTGACTGACACAGCTTAGCTGGGGACACCTACATAAGATGAATAGGTTTGGACTTAAGGGGCAGCAAGGGTCATACCTGCTGACATTTTCTTCTGCACGACATTTTGAAACAGGGCTAAGTAGGCATATTGGTAGGTGTATGTAGAATCATCATGAATTCAACAGCTACAAGAACAGACTAATATGAATGTTTTGTTGTCTGTTTGCATTACCTTGAGTGGAGTGGCCATCGATGACCTAATTTTTTGAATTGGCTTATAACTGTAAGGATCTGAATAAAAACAAATGTACTTTTCTCATGATTTGTGTGGTAGTTAAATTCCTGGAAAAAAATCGATGATCCTTTAAAACTAGGCAGAATGAAACAAAACAAACTCTTCAATTTAGTTAGAATTCTATGCTCAGATAGTTTTTTTCATATAAATTAATATCTTGAGTTATCTGAAAGCTCTATGGAACAAGAGAAGGATCTTCACTCTGCATGACTGTCTTGAATATTTCAGGATATTAAGATCCCTGGCTCCCTCCCACCCACTAAATGCCATGATATCCCCTGTCTGAAGTTGTAACAAACGGTGACAACCCTACCAATGTCCAGCATGCACACAAGGACAGCAGTACCCACTGAGATTTGGGGAAGTAGAACAATTAACATGGATGAATCGGAAAGCCTATGTTAGGAATAAAAGAAGTCGTAAGACTACCAATTGTATAATCGTAATACAACATATTGCTTGTGGATGGGAATGATGAATTGAACTCAGAAGAGTGACTATCTTGGGATGGTCAGAGACAAGGGATCAATGGAGAATGTGCAGGAAGCTTCAACTATAATTGTAATAGGTGTCAGGATTTGTAAAAACTGGGTGGGCAACTTATTGATGTTGGTTTTTTTTTAATTACCCTATAGCTCTTCATATGCTTATAAACCTTACATAATAATTTTTAGGTATGACAACAAAGCTAGAGGCTGAATAAGATAAGTTCATTTGGGTATATACCGAGGAGTGGGATAACTGGGTCAAATGGTGGTTCCATTCCAGATTTTCTAAGGAATCTCCAGACTGCTTTCCAGAATGGTTGCACCAATTTGCAGTCCCATCAGCAACATATGAGTGTACCTTTGCCCCTACCAGCATACTATAGTGATGCAGCCACATCAATATTTTTGGCAGCTCAATTCACAATAGCTAAGCTATGGAACCAACCTAGGTGCCCTTCAATAGATGAATGGATAAAGAAAATGTGGTCTGCATACACAATGGAATATTACTTGGCTATAAAGAAGAATGAAATTATGGTATTTGCAGGTAAATGGATGGAGCTGGAGGCTATCATTCTAAGTAAAATAAGCCAATCTCAAAAAACCAAAGGCTGAATGTTTTCTTTGATATGCAGATGCTAACACTCAATAAGGAGGGGGAGGGAAGAATAGAAGTTCATTGGATTAGGCAAAGGGAATAAAGGAAAGGGAGGGGAGATGGGAATGGGAAAGACAGTAGAATGAATTGGATATAACTTTCTTATGTTCATGTATGAATACACAAGCAGTGTAATGCCACATCATGTACAACCACAAGAATGGGAAGTGATACTCCATGTATGTATGATAATGTCAAAATACATTCTACTGTCACCTATAACAAAAAAGAACAAACAGAATTTTTAAAAAAAGATTAGCTCATTTAATGGTTAATATTGTATCTGTATCTTTGTATGACACCTTTGCCTCCTTTGCTTTTTTTTTTTTAACTGTTGTTTTGTGGTTCTTTACTATGATTTAATAACCTTTTCGTTCCCTTTTCCTCTCTTTTATGCAGCATCTAATTTAAAATAATATCCTTTTACTCACAGCCTATGTATAAGGAAATAAGTGGATTTATTACTTTTCATATACTTCCTATGAATTTTTCATATATTTTCACATATTATTTGTCATTTTTGTGTACCTTTTCCAGTGTTTCTTACCTTTTAAAATATTCCACAGTTTCTACATTGTCAGATTGACATTACATATTTTTTTAGAACATATTACTATTTTATTAGACATATTACTGTTTTCCTTAGAACCATCGGTTAGTCTTAGTTCTGCAAATAAACATATTTTTAATCATCATGGCCAATTCTTGTAATGATGCTTCATTGCAGCACTTTCTCCACTGTTTTATTCAGGGAGAGCTCACTGAGCTCTTGCATGTTTATAACATTTTCTCTGTGTCATTTGTTCTTGAATTTTGGCTGAATATAAAATCCTTGGTATCCATTTTCTTTCCCTATTGTATGATGGCAAAAAGCATTGCTGTCAGTGTTTGGTGGCAATTCTATTTTCTTTTCCTTAAAAGTGACTTGATCTTTCTCTTGGGCACCCACATTATTATTCTTTTTTTAATGTCCAAGAGTTTTGCCAAACTATGTCTTGATGATGTCTATTGTGGGTCAACATTTTTCCAGATCCAAGGTGTAGACTCATGTCTTTTTACTTTATGAAACTTTTCTTGAACTGTACTATTTAGTATTTGCTCTGTTTTATTGCATTAGTTATATTCCTTAGACATTTCTAATGTATGTATGTTGTAACTTCTTTGTAATCTATATCTGTCACTTTTCCTAAAATCTTTTTAATCTTTCATTTCTTTCTTTCTTTCTTTCTTTTTTTTTTTTTTTTTTTTTTTTTTTTGTGGTACCAGGGATTGAACTCAGGGGCACTTGATCACTGGGTCACATCCCCAGCCCTTTTTTGTATTTTATTTAGAGACAGGGTCTCACTGAGTTGCTCAGTGCCTCGCCATTGCTGAGGCTGGCTTTGAACTCGCGATCCTCCTGCCTCAGCCTCCCAAAGTGCTGGGATTACAGGCGTGCGTCACCGCGCCCGGCTCATTTCTTTTTTATTTGAAAAATTTCCTTCTTTCCAACAAGTAATTCTTTAAAAGCACTAGTTACTTTTTTGCTCTTTTATTCCTTCTAGTTCTCTTTTCATTGCTGAAAAGGAAACTTTTCTTGTTTAAAGCCCTTTCTGAGTCTTATTTTCTGTTTTTAAAAGTTTCATTTCTCCAGTCATACATTTTTGAAGTTTTAAATTATGGTTTATGTGGATTTTTCTATACATGTGCTGCTGCCTGAAGCGGAAACCGCTTGGAGCAAGGAACGCCGCAGGAAAATTTGGAGGCAGGATGAAAATGAAAAAAGGTCTTTTATTCTTCTTCTCTCTCCGGCTCCAGCAATCACTCCAAACGCTCTAACTCCAACACACCACCTTCTTCTTCTTCCCACACATTCTAACCAAACTCACCCAGTTATATACATATAGCTTTAACAAGGACACGTGCTTACAGCTCGAGCTTACAGGTGCGTCACGCAGTGTTCACGGGCATACAAAGATTCTTTGGATAATGTATTACTATCAGGTGGAAACTAGAACATCTTTTATGGCTCTCAGCTAACCGCAATCTTTAGCTATCTCCTTGATTATAGGCTCCTTCATTTCCCCCTTTTAGTTTTAAAAGAGGGGATGTTCTAGGACGTCCATGTACAACCGACATTCTTACCTGTCATGGGAGTCTAGGCTGTCCTGACTCCTGGCTTAGGTTGACATGCCGGCCACATTAGACTGTCCCGTGCGACTGTGCCGTGTCTTAGGTTGTCCCCTTCTGGGGATCTTACCCGTCATAGGCTAACCAGCCATCCAATAGAGCCCTTCAGGATCTACTGTGTGTTGACTAACAGCCATCCAATTTTTAGGAGATGCTGCGGCTTTAAGGCGGTAAGCCTACTGCTGACGAACCAAGTTTCCATAGCGTATCAAGTTCTTTAAGCCAATCAGCTGCCCTTAGTTTCATCAAGTAACGCACTGAGTTCTCTTAGACAAATACCTGCAAGGCATTGTCCCGTAATGTCCCAAAATAATGGAAAATCAAAATGTCCATAAGTTATAACACATAGATTCAGGAGGCCCCATGCATGCAGAGCAGAGGCCACACTGCTGGTTAGGTTGTTTGATGCTTGAGCAGCAGGGATGCTTGCAGCGACCACGGTCCCTGCAGTTGTAGCATAGCCGTCTTTTTTATGTCTAGACATTTCCACCGGCAAATCTTCAGGGCCCGCTACCTAAAAACCCAAGCATCCATTATTAAGGGAAAGGCAGTGCTATTCCAGCACTGAGATCAAAAGGTGAGCTGTCAAACTAAAAAAAAGAATTATTAGAGTAGAAAATAAAAGTTGATCTCTGCTCACACACATTTGCAGGAGCCCTGTTTGGGGAGATAGCTAAGATTGCGGTTGACTATGGGCCATAGACAATTGTCGCCTTCCGTAGTCTCACGGGACTTGGCCCAGGATCTGCAATGACTCAGCAGATTGACATTTTTGGGCATTGTCGCCTTCCGTAGTCTCACGGGACTTGGCCCAGGATCTCGAGAGATTTGAGGAGTGACTCAGCAGATCGAGCAAGCACCATTCCTGCTCGGGCACATGGGATGAGACCAGAGAGAGAAAGGACAGGGTTATCGCTATTGTATAGATACATTGTAGTTTCTTGTAAGAGTACGTGCTTGGTTTCTTGTGAGAGTGTGTATGTAGTGTTAGAAATTACAAGAGACAGAGACAGAAAGATTAAAGAATTTTTTCGTCTCCATCCTGTCTCCGGACTCCTTCCCGCGGCGCTGCCGTTCCAGGCTGCAATCCCTTTCCGGCGGCTAACACACATTGCTGCTTAAGCTCCCACAAACATAAGCTGGCAAAATATCACATTCAGAAATAATCAAAGAGAAACTGAGGGTGTTTACTGCATTAAAGATAAAGAAAAGCTAAAGGCACTTTGGAAAAATAATTTGTTAGTTGGAATCCTCGAGTCTCTATATACACAGCAATCTTATACCTGTTGAAATAATTCAAATTAATCAGCTATTAAACAAATGAAGTTAATAACAAATAAACGATCCTCTGTCGGAACACCAAAATATCAGGTTATACAACATTAAACATATTCACAGCTGAAGAGAAGTCCCGGAGACAACTATAAATCAAAATTGATTATCATTATAATTGATTATCTAATTAGAATATTCTGAACTTATTCATATATCTATCTATCTATCTATTGATTATCTAATTAGAATATTCTAAGCTTAAATGAATTAATGTTATTTGGATCTATATCTATCTACCTTTTTTTTTATAAGCGCTTAATTATTTGTGATGTCACACTAGACAGACGCACATATAAACATATATTTGTGACATCACATTAACATGAAATTTAGACAAATGCACAGACATAAACACATATATAAAAGAAAAAAAAATACAATTGTGTATACACTGAAGAGAGATCTTCTTGTCCCGGCCGGGAAGATGAAATTTAAGTTGTAAATTTAATGGAGGACTCTTAAGGGAATCACTCCATACCTTCATTTTGGTCCTCTTGATTTTGTACTTGTTTATTCAATCTAGACTCCTCATAACTTCGTCTTGATCCTTTTGACTTTGTACCTGCTTTATCAATCTGGATGGTATCCATATTGGAGAGGATTCGTGCTTTGGAAAAACACAAACAGATCCTCTCCCCCAAATTAATACTGGGTCTGGACCCTTCCATGTACCTGAGAGAACATCCTTCCAGTAAACCAAAGGTTTATGTTGTTGGTGTGGGTTCCAGTGTCTATCTCCAGCCGAATGTCCATTAGAATCTAAAGTTAAGAAATTTAGGGTAAACAGGGCAACTGCCAATCTGTCCTTAGGATTTTTCCAGTTTCCATCTTTTTGCTTTAGTAACATATTTTTAAGTGTCCAATTTGCTCTTTCAATTATTCCTTGTCCCTGAGGATTATAAGCGATACCTGTTTTGTGGATAATATTGAACTTTGTACAAAATTGTTTGAAGGATGTGGATGTATATGCAGGGCCATTATCTGTTTTAAGCATTTTGGGGATGCCCAATGCAGCAAAAGCTTGCAGACAATGAGATATATAGTATCTTTAACTTTTTCTCCAGAATGTAAAGAAGCAAAAATCATGCCTGAGCATGTATCTATGGTGACATGAATAAATCGTAATTTTCCAAAACTTGTCTCATGTGTGACATCCATCTGCCACAAATGATTGGGCATCAAACCTCATGGGTTAACCCCATAATGTGGATTGGGCAAAAGTGTTACACAAGATGGACATTCTTTTACAATTCTACGAGCTTGTTCTTTTGTGATTTTAAATTTTTGTCTTAAGGTAGTGCTATTAACGTGGAACTGGGAATGAAATAAAGTAGCTTGTTGTACTGTAGTAAATATAAATATTGTTTTAGTGAGGGCATCAGCTTTTTGATTACCTTCATGGAGAGGACCAGGCAGATTAGTGTGAGCTCTTATGTGACCTATAAATAAAGGTTCTTTTCGTTGCCATAGGAGATTTTGGATTTGAGAAAACAATTTAAAAGCTGGAGTATGTGGTGCTATTGGACCTGCTAGCTCCAATTTAGGGACAGCATGTACAATATAGTGGCTGTCTGAAAAAATAGTCATAGGCTGTTCTTTAAAATTTTCCAGAGCTATTATTATAGCTTCGAGTTCCACTAATTGAGCTGATTTTTTTTTTTTTTTTTTTTTTTTTTTTTGTACCAGGGATTGAACTCAGTGGCACTCGACCACTGGGTCACATCCCCAGCCCTTTTTAGTATTTTATTAGAGACAGGGTCTCACTGAGTTGCTAAGTGCCTCGCCATTGCTGAGGCTGGCTTTGAACTCGCAATCCTCCTGCCTCAGCCTCCCAAAGTGTGAGCTGATTTTTGATTAGTGATATGAATCATTTTTTCATTTTGAGTGACTACTGCAGCAGTACCGTTAGAGGATCCATCTGTAAATACATTAAATGCTTTAGGAATGGGTTGATTTTTTATTACCTGTGGGAATATGATAGGATGATTGATACAAAAGGACAGTATAGGAGATTTAGGAATATGATTGTCAAAATTTGCAGAAGTAGAGCATCTAGCTATAGCCCAATCATTATCATTGAAGCACAAATATTCAACCTGTGACGATGAATAAGGAGTAATAATAGTAGCGGGATGAATTCCAAGTATTTTAGTAGAGGTTTTAAGTCCTTGAAGAATAAGTTTAGCCACCATGGAGGTATAAGACTAAATTGTACTTTTAGGAGAGACAGGCAAATGTATCCATAATATAGGTCCCTGTTGCCAAAATACTCCTGTTGGAGTATACTGTGAAGGAATAATAATCAATATTAGTGGTTGTGCAAAATCAAATCTATCGCAATGGGATCTTTCAATGGCCTGTTCTACTAATTTTAGAGCTCTCCTGGTCTCAGGAGTTAATGTTCGTGGTGAGGATGGATCAGGGTTCCCGCGAAGGATGTCAAATAAAGGTTTTAATTGTCCAGTAGTGAGGCTTAGTGTAGGGCGAAGCCAATTAATGTCTCCCAATAATTTTTGGAAATCATTGAGGGTGGTCAAATGTTCTTTACTTATTAGAATTTTTTGGGGTTTAACAAAAGTATCCATGATTTTAAAGCCTAAATATAGTATAGGTGATCTGCTTTGAACTTTTTCTTCTGCTATATATAATCCATATTTTTAAAAATTTTTTGTTATTTCACTAAATATATTAAATAAGATTTGTTGATTAGGGTGAGCTAATAAAACATCGTCCATGTAGTGTAGACACATGAGGTCTTGATATTTGTTTTTAATGGGCTGTATAGCTCTGTCCACATATAGTTGGCACATTGTAGGGCTATTTGCCATTCCCTGCCGCAATACTTTCCATTGATATCTTTTATCAGGGCCATTATTATTGATAGAAGGAATTGAAAAAGCAAACCTGGGGGCATCCAGAGGATGTAGGGGAATGGAAAAGAAACAGTCCTTTATATCAAGAGTTATAAGGTAATAGTTTTTTGGAATAGCTATAGGATTAGGAAGTCCAGGTTGGGTAGGTCCCATAATTTGCATTGTTTTATTAATTTGTCTTAGGTCTTGTAATAGTCTCCATTTTCCCGATTTTTTCTTAATTACAAATATGGGAGAATTCCAGGGAGAGGTGGAAGGCTCTATGTGTCCTGCTTCTAATTGTTCTTTAATTAATTGATGGGCTGCTTGCAACTTTTCTTTGGATAGGGGCCACTGAGGGACCCAAACTGGCTTATTAGAGAGCCATAGTATTTTTAAAATTGTTTTCTCAGTGGCCCCTAGAAAAAATGTCCTTTCCCTTTTTTATTATGATTAGGATTTTTATTCTTAACACCTGCAGGCTTGGTTGCTAGGTGTAGCCCCATTTGATGTAAGATATCTCTTCCCCATAGGGTAACTGGCAAGCTGTTTAAAACATAAGGTTGGAATGTTCCTGTATGGCCTTCATTGTCTTGCCAATTTAAGATTACAGCACTTTGTGCTGGGGTATTACTATATCCCAAGCCTCTTAAACTGGTTGAGGCTTTCTGTAGAGGCCAGTGCTTAGGCCATTGTTGTAGATTTATGATGGAAGAGTCAGCTCCTGTATCAATCAGCCCCTCCATCTCTATACCTTGAATTTTTAATTTGCACATCGGCTTCCGTGAACAATCCTGAACCCAGAAAGCCATAGGTCCTGAACCAGTGGAACCGAATGCTCTGCTATTTCTATTTTGTGGCATGCTTTTAAAAGAACTATGGAGACTGGGAATGAGGAGCAGCTGTGCGATTCTGTCTCCTTGATTTACAGAGATGATGCCCCTGTGTGTACTTAGCATTATTTTAATCTCTCCATTATAATCTGAATCAATAACCCCTGGTATAACATTAAAGCCTAATAAACTCTTGGAACTACGCCCAAGGATTAGTCCCACAGTTCCTGAAGGGAGAGGTCCCCTGATTCCTGTAGGAATCAGCTGAACCCCCATTTCAGGTGTCAGGACCATCCGGGCAGTAGAACAGAGATCTAATCCTGCACTTCCTCTTGTCCCTCTGATAAGGGAGTTAATGGGTAGGAGGGATTGTGACGAGGAATCATTTGGATCTGAGGGCATTCCTCCTCTAGTGCCTCGTACATTTGTGGGCCCCGGGGCATTGGGCCCCATGCCCCGTTTTTTGAAATCCTTGTAAATCATTTCCATATATATCATATCTGGAATGGCATTGATTGGCCCAATGTATACCCTTTTTGCACCTGGGGCATCGGCCTGGAGCGCGGTATGAATTTGATCTTATTACCCTTGGGGGATATTGCTTAGCATATCTTGGTTGATTATAATACTTTTGTCTGGAATATCCTGTTCTAGGTTGAATCCTTTGGGAATTTTGAGGGGAGGAATTTTTCATCACTGCAGCAATTACGTTGCCTGTGATAACAGCCTCGTTAATGTCTTTGCACAGTCTGATATAAATTGATGTCTTTTTTACTTCTCCACGGCCTTATTGCATCCTGGCAATATTTATTAGCATTCTCGTACGCTAATTGGACAACTAGAGGCATAGCTTGCTTGACTTCGCCAAAAACTCTAGATGTTGTTTTTAAGAGTCTATCTACAAAATCAGCGTAAGGTTCGTTAGGCCCTTGTATAACTTTTGATAGGCTGCCTTGCAGATCCCCTGTGCCTGATATTGTCTTCCAGGCTTTCACAGCTGCAGTGTGTATCTGGACATACACACCGGGATCGTATTGTAGCTGATTTTGTAGTTCGGCGAACTGACCTTCCCCTGTGAGCATATCTATATTGCGTTGAGGGAAACCTGCTGCAGCATTTCTCTTTGCTATTTCTGAACAAAGTTCCTGGAATTGAGTTTTCCAGATTAGGTATTGTCCCCCACTTAGTACCGCTCTGCATAGACTTTTCCAATCTGAGGGGGCTAAGATTAGGGTGTTAAGTGACTCTATCATACTTAATGTGAACGGAGCTTGAGGCCCATAGGTCATTACCGCCTCTTTAAAATTCTTTATTGTTTAAAGTCTAGGGACTCGTGATATCTTTGTCCCTCTTCATTTTGAAATACTGGCAGTTCTAGGTGCTCCTGCGGTCTATGTTGTTCGAGAGCATATAAGCGCTCAGAAAGGCGCCAATTTCTACCTCAAGGGCACGTACACTCTGATCAATACTCCTTATTGTTTCTGTTAGGTATTCTACCCATGAAGGAGCAGAGGGCACTAGTGGTTCCTCTATTTGACGGTCTTTTCTCTTTTTTAATTTCTTTTTGTTCTTTTTATTGGAGACTGTGCTCCCCGAATCGCTTTTTGATTCCTCCTCACTACTAGCTTCATAATTCCTAACTGGCTCAGTGGAGGAGACCGTACTCTCATGGTTTGGCTCCTTGTTACTATTATCACTTTCACTAGTATCCTGAGTTTCAGCTTCTAAGGAGAGTACATACTCCTCAGCTAATTTTATTAAGCTTCTGATGGCTTTTGCATTTCTTACTTTTGAATTTACATTACTACTCTCCTTGCTGGTCTCCACTGAGTCAGAGGATATGCTTTCTTGTTCACTTTTCTCACTATCCTCTGAGTTCTCGATATCAAAAATTTCATTCGTGGCTTTTATAAACCATTTTTGTTATATTCGCTCCCATATTTTTAAATTTTCTTTTTTCTTACCATGCCGCCGAATTCCCCGTACGGGCCACCACTTGTTGCTGCCTGAAGCGGAAACCGCTTGGAGCAAGGAACGCCGCAGGAAAATTTGGAGGCAGGATAAAAATGAAAAAAGGTCTTTTATTCTTCTTCTCTCTCTGGCTCCAGCAATCACTCCAAACGCTCTAACTCCAACCACCACCTTCTTCTTCTTCCCACACATTCTAACCAAACTCACCCAGTTATATACATATAGCTTTAACAAGGACACGTGCTTACAGCTCGAGCTTACAGGTGCGTCACGCAGTGTTCACGGGCATACAAAGATTCTTTGAATAATGTATTACTATCAGGTGGAAACTAGAACATCTTTTATGGCTCTCAGCTAACCGCAATCTTTAGCTATCTCCTTGATTATAGGCTCCTTCATACATGTACCATTTTCATGTATTCTTTTTATTTGCTTCAAGATCCTACATTAGGTTTGAATCGGTTTTGTTTGCATGGTGTGCTTTCTTCATATGTTCTTTTCATTTTTCTTAATGGTGGGTATTTGAGTACAGTCTTTCTGTTACTTACACTTAGGTGAAATGAGTTTTCCTGTTCTTTTATGAAGAAGAGTAAATCTGGAGAGATTTTTGAGCATCGTGGCTCTAAAGCTCCCTGCTCTTGCTTTTTTTTTTTTTGCACAAAGTGATTAAAAATAAATGTTTCCCTCCCCTGCCTTTGGGTCTGCCTCCTTTGCTCCCATTTTTTTATTATAATTGAGGTTTTCTTTTCCCTAGTTGTCTCTGGCGTATTCAGTTTGGATTCTGCTTCCAGTAATTTCTTCTCATTGTGAGCTCTGCTTAGAAAGGAGTTTGGACTTACTAGTTCATCAAGTGCACAGGGTGTCACACCATTACACTGTGTGGTTTTTTCCTGTCTTTGCCTGGCAACTGATGCTCGTACCACTTTATCTCAGTTCTGACTGCCTTTCTCAGTTGACCTACTGTCCGTTCCAGCAAAAGTGTTGGGGATTCGTCTTTCCTTCCTTGGCTTCTCCTCATCTTTGCTGGTAGCATGCAGGCCTTATAGCTCTGGTGGCTCCTCTCTTTTGCTTTATGGCAATGCCTTTCACGTAGTTTTGTTGTAAATGCTTGAGTTTTTGGTTTTGTTATTCCATTTTCTATAATGTTTTTATGTGCGAATTTAAGGAGATTGAAAAATTATTTCACCACCTTTTCTATTTACAAAATAGTTTGTATTTCTATACCTGGGTACCTTTTCCTTTATGCCCTTATTTATACAGGGAGATTTCTGGCATTGCCATTAATGACACTTAGAAACATTGTAAGGCCGGGCATGGTGGCACACGCCTGTAATCCCAGCACTTGGAAGGCTGAGGCAGGAGGATCACGAGTTCAAAGCCAGCCTCAGCAATGGTGAGGCACTTAGCAACTCAGTGAGACCCTGTCTCTAATAAAAATACAAAAAAGGGCTGGGGATGTGACCCAGTGGTCGAGTGCCCCTGAGTTCACTCCCAGGTACCAAAAAAAAATAAATAAATAAAATAAAAAAATAAAAGAAAAAGAAAGAAACATTGTAGCATTTTAAGGGGAGCAAATAACCCTTGTTCACTTGAGGAGGTACATTTTCAAAATGGAGACGTTCTGATTTTTTTTTTTTTTTCCTGGAAAAGAGTAATGTGTAGATGTAGTGATTTTGTAAGAGTTTGGATCTGATCCCAGTTATCTTTAGTGTGAACAAGAAGATATGGTATCAGCAGTGAATAGATATTTATTGTAGAGTAATTGATGTGCCAGTCTCCTGAAAGCAGAAGCTGAAACTCTGTCTGTCCCATAAAGAGAACATTCTTAAGCAATGACTTTTTAATGACCAAAGATGGCTATTTTTTTTTTTTTTTTTGTCTTTGGGAGAACACATGTGATTTGTTTCTGGCAAAATAAGAATAGGTCCTTAGTTGAAGCAAAGCTCATTACCTTTGAGTGGTAAGATCACCACGACAATGACACTAGTCCTTCCTTCAGTTCCATTGCATTGGCAGTGCCACTGGACAGTGGGAAGGGTCCTTCTTTCCAGATACCACTATGTCTAAATTGCCATCGTAAGTGATTTCTTACCAGCTTTAGGTCAGTTCTAATGTTTCTCCAGCCTTTGTTTGAATTTACCGAGAACTGGGATTTTAGTAATTTAGTGAGACCCAGTTTATATTGCCCGATCCTAAATTTAAAAAGTGTGTTTTTAATGGTCAGCTGAAATTTGCCTTTTCCTAATGAATTCTTCTTAATTATTACGTTCTTGGTGATCGCTTAGCAAGCATGGACCCGCCAGGTGCAGTGCTAACTAAGGGTTTCATATACATGTTACACTTGATTCTCATCACTGTGCTCTGAGGTAACGATATTGTCCTCCTTTTGTAGATGAGGGTTTTAAGAGAAGTTGTGGGACTTTTCTGAGGTCCCACAGCTAATAGGAGGTAGAGTCTGTATTCACATCCTGGTCTTCTTGGACTGTGGCACCTGTGCTGTCAAACAAAGACAAATCTCCATTTCCTACAAGGCAGATCTTCAGTGTGAGCTTATGATGTTATCTTGTTGCCTCTTCTGAAGATTGAGTATCCCTGGCCTCTCTACCTGCTCCTTGTGTAGGCTCATTTCTGGAATACACGATCTTGGCCAACCTTGCCTGACCCATAGGTGTCCTGTGAAAAGCAATGCCCAGAGGTGTACTCTAAGTTATGTTATCAGCAGGGAATGTAGAGGGCCTGTTGCTGGATTCACATCAGTGTGGGGAAGGTTGCACTGTTTTCAGAAGCTCCACCATGCTTTAGGCTCTGGTTTTATCACCCAAAATTGCTGAAAATTTAAAATTCTTTTTTTTTTTTTCAGTGCCAGGGATAAATTGAACCCAAGACCCTGTGCATGCTAGGCAAGTGGTCTGCCACAGAACTTTTTATTATTATTATTATTTTTTAAATTTTTTATTCTAAGATGTTATAAATGACAGCAGAATGCATTACATTTCATATTACACATATAGAGCACATTTTTACAAATCTCTGGTTGTATGCAAAGTATATTCACACCATTCGTGACTTCATACATGCACTTAGGGTAACGATATCCATCTCATTCTACCATCTTTTTTTTTTTCCTCACCCTTTTGCCCCCTTCCTTCCCCTCCCTCCCCATTGGCCATTCTAGTGTTCCTCTAATCATCCTATGCTCCCCATCCCAACCCGACTGTGAATTGGCCTCCTTATATCAGAGAAAACATTTGGCATTTGGCTTTTTGGGATTGGCTAACTTCACTTAGTATTATATCGCCACAGAACTTTTTATTTTATTTTGAGGTAGGGGTCTTGCTGAGTTGCACAGGCTAACCTTGAACTTGTGATGCTGCTACCTTGGTTTCTGAGTTGCTGGGATTACAGGTTTGTGCCAGCACACTCGGCTTATTTTCTAAATTTATTTCATTGCTTGTGTTTTACTCTTCAGGTAGGGCCCATACCAGTACGTGCTAATACGGGAGGTTTCTGGTTGAAGGGAATGCAGGAGTTCCAGAGCCTGGAGTAGGGGGCAGGGACAGAACCTCCAACAGATCTAAAGGATTACAGAAAACACCCTGGTTCTGGTGGCTGCACTGAAGGTGAGGCAGAACAGGGACCGGAGATGGGTTTGGTTTGCTGATGCCAAGTTTATGTCTTGAAAGTAAAGCTGGTGGTCGATGGGAATGTGGATTGGAGAGTGACGTCGGTACAGGAAGAAGATGGACTTAGGGAGCATTCTGCATGAGGGCAGTAATTGGGCAGTGGGAAAGACTGCCTAGGATCATGATAAGAAGAGGAGAGGAAGTTGAATGAGCTGAATTGTCCTCCACTCCCAAATTCCTGCGTTGAAGCCCTAACCCCTGGTGTGAGAGTCTGGTGGTCGGGCCTTTGGAAGGTAATTAGGTTTAAGGAGGGGGACTGTCATGATGGGCCCTCATAAGAGGAAACATCAGAGGATTGCTTCCTCTCTCCAGTTATGTGCACTGAGGAATGGTCATGGGTAGACACAGCAGACAGAGAGCCCTCATTATCCTTAATGAGGTACCTTGATCAGGAACTTCCAGACTCCAGGACTGTGAGAAATAAATCCCTGTTGTTTACATCACACAGTCTGACATTTTTGTTACGGCAGCCTGAGAAGACTAGGACAGGAGGAGAGAGGGCAGAGGACAGAATTTGGAGTCTCCTTTTGGGTGGGAATATGACACGGAACTAACAGAAAACTGAGAGAGTAGGAGAATTGGAGGGAATGCATTAGTTTTTTGTGACTACTGTAACCAATTACTATAAATAGTTCTTCAGTAGAAATTTAGAATGTATTCTCTTATGGTTCTGGAGGCTGGAAGTCCAAAATCAGTATGACTGGGCTGAAGTCAAGTCTTATAGGCTGTCCTGTTTCCTCAGAGGCTCTAGGGAAGAATCTGCTGTTTGCCTCCATCAGTTTCTGGTGGTTGCCAGAATTCCTTGCCATTGCATTGCTAGAGTCTTCAAAGCCAGCACCTGCAAATCTCTCTGCTCCATCTTCATGTCATTGTCTCCTTGTGTGTCAGATCTCCCTCCACCTCTCTTTTATAAGGACACCTGTAATGGCATTTAGGGCCCCCTTGGATAATCCAGGATAATCTCTCCATCTAAGGTTCTAAAATAAATCACATCTGCAAAGACTCTTCCCGGTCTCCATTTGTTGGCATATGAGGTAGCTTTGTGCAGGTTCCCGGTGTGAGGGTGTGGATGTCTTTTGTGGGGCTATTTCTCAGTCTGCCCAGGGGAGAAAGCACTGTAGAAGGATATGGAAAGCCCAAGAAAACAATTGAAGCAGGTTTGGCCAGTGATGTTGCCCGCTGCCCAGGATCAAAGTTGAAGAGACTGCCATAGGAGTCGATGTTCAGGTGGTCACCTGTGAACTTGCAGAGAACATTGTGTCAGAGTGGTAAGCCCTAGGGTCAAGTTGTCCAGAGGTGGGCATGAGTGTTGGAGAATGAAAGAGAATAAGAGCATATGTTGTTTCTTGAGGAACTTGGAACTCTCCAGGGTTTAGGATGTGTACCCATTTGTGCATGCCTGTGTGTGCAGACATGAATATATGTGTGTTTACATTGTAGTTATTTTGGGAGTAGGATGCATTGAATAACTCCTATTTTCTCTCTTTCTCTAGACTGGGGGGTGGGTGGTGGGTGGTAGGGACCAAACAGAAAGCAAAATATTAGCTCTATTGACGATAAGCCCAGATTGCAGAATGGGTCATTTGATGCAACACACAGAATCCTTCACCTTTGTTACCTAAATTCAAAGACCTTGCAACTTGGTAGCTTCCCACTTCTGGAATGCAGGCTCTGTCCTGCTCAGCTCATGGAATGACAGGAACTGGCCTGAGGGGCCCCTTTTCTTCTGAGGTCTGACTGTGGAGGGATGAGGAGGGGCCTTTGGTCCACTTGTGCTTGGAACCACCAGGCCTTTCAGTTGCTCTGCTGCTGTCCCTGAAGTCTGACTCTGAAGGAGTCAGAAGTTCCCTGTTTGTATACCTCGCTCCCTCCTGTCTTCCCCTTGATTGCAAGTGTCTCCCCTTTACCATTCCCTCCAGTTACACCGTGGTCCCATCGGAAGCAGGGACTGTCTATTCTGTTTTGTGTTGCCAGCACCCAGGGCACTGCCTGCCTGGAGCAGGTAGATGGGCAGTCAAGGTTTGTGAATAAAGTAATGAGTACATTGCCTCTCCAAGTTGTTATGCAGAGCTCTGTCTTTATTTTGGTAGTGTATTTGAGTTTCATTGGCATTTGCATTTTGCCGGTATTGGTCTTTACACTGGTGGAAGCAGCCATGATTTTGCTTGTACAAGGGCTAATTAGTTATAGCCTTGAGAAAACAGTGTAAAGAGAGCCAAGGTCATAATGTTTTTAATTGTGGTGAGGTGAAGTCAGAAGGTTTTCTCACAGTGTGCTCAAGGCTCTGAAGAATTCAGTGTTTTTTCCAGTGATGAATTAAGTCCATCCATAAAAACTGATTATTAACTTCTGTTTTAGTAATTGCTAATAAAACTTAAATTTGGCAAAGCATTGGATTTCTGGTGTTTATGTGAAAACAGAGGGCCAGGGTGAACTTTACTTTTAGGTTGTCCATGCGGTGCTTTGGAGAAACCACATTTTGGAGGGAGGTGTACATTTTCTTGGACATTCATTTGAAATAAAGTTCATATGCGGTAACTTTATGGTACACATGGCTGTTGAGAGCTCGGAAGCCTTAATATTTGGTCACTAAAGGCAAACTGTTAGTTTTTCTAGCTGTATCTTTCCCTTTGAACTCATCCCTTTGTACCAGGAAGATGAACTGCAAACTTTTCCCTCACCTCACTTGGCTCTCTTGCCTTCTGGGCTCCAGCCCTGGAGCAGAACTCTCTGGAAGTTTCCAAGCCCTGGAGTTTCCTTGAGTGGTGGCAGCCTTCTTGAGGGGTAGCAGGTTGTTGGGAATGTCACCAGCTAATGATTTAGGGGAAGTAAGCTGGATGAATCCTTGGTCTCTAGACCAGTGTTATCCAATAGAAATGAAATAATTCTAGGCACACATGTGAGCCACATGTATAATTAAAATTTTTCTAGAAACTACATTAAAAAAGTAAGAAGAAACTGCATTAATTTTATTGATATATTTTATTTACCCGAATATATCCAAAATGTTCTATCAACATTTGGGAATGAAATATAAGAATTATTGAGATATATTACATTCTATTTTTCATGTTCAATCTTTGAAATCCAATGTGTACTTTACACTTATAACACATTTCAATTTGGACCTGCCACATTTCAGTTCTGGGTAACAGCATGTGGCTAGTGGCTACCATATGTACAGCATAGTTCTAGAGAGAGAGAGAGAGAGTGCGTGTTTATGTCCTGAGAGGAGAGTGTTCCATTGTTCAGCATTAATGAGATATTTGAGTATCTTTAATGTTTTAGTGAAAATTGAAGGTCATTTTTTTCCACGGCTGCTAAATGTCTATTGCTTTTTTGGAAATATGTAAAGAAGAGACTGTGAATTCTTCCAGTGAAGAAATAGTTACAGCTGAGGGTTTTGTGTGATGAGAGAACTAAAATTGTTTCTTTTCCAAACTCACTGTTATATGACCTCATTATTCTTACCTGTTTAAAATTATTTTGAGGATTAATACACTTGTATATAGGAGGACTGAAAGAACCTAGGAATTTATATAAAAAGGAAATTCATAAGGAATAGAGATTTTTAGATTTAAAAATTTTTCATTTGTCATTGGTTAGTTGCTGACTTTTCATGTGTATTCTATATTCCCACTGTGGTGATCAGTTTGTTTTATTTTCTGGCTTCCAAGCTTTGAACCCATTTCATATGTTTGGAAACATCTGCGCCATTTGCATCTTGGTGGGAGTGGAGTTTAGGCTCTGGAAGGCTGGAGGAAACTGGATGCTTGCAGCCTGGGCTAAGGCACACAACTGAAGCAAAACCAATTTGCAATTCTTGCTTGGGGCTTTGAGTCTGGCAAGGGTGCATTTTGAGGTGCCCCATGGCATTGGCGATGGCAGCAGCATCTGGTTTGGTTCTTGGTAGAAGCTCAGTCAGAAGTCAGGTGGCATGGTGTTGGGCAGCCAGTGGTGGCATTGTCACTGGAGTGAGCTGACCTTTGCCCTCAGCTCTGTCCTCAGCATTCAGCCTCACTTGGTCTGCCAGCTTCTGAAGCTTGTTTGGCCAGTCTTCTCGTCAGTTCAGTGAACTCTGAACTCCTATGTGAATCCCTTCTCTGTTAATCAGAGTTGGTGGTGGTTGTTGGCCATGAAGAACTGAGTCCCTTGAGTTTGAGAATTGTTTTGACAACCTCTTTGTTTCATCCCCTACTTTTCTGTTATTAGGTTAATAAACTAGGTTTTGCTTTTTTACCAGTGATCCATTTTTTTTCTCCCTGATGAAAGAGTACAGGGTAACTAAATGGGATGTTGATCACGGAGTGTGTGTTTTATAAAGAATTGACCTCCACTTATAATAGCTTTACTTGGCGGTCACCTGGGTCATGCATCTCACAGTTGAATGCCATTTAAATGTGAGTATTCCCATCTCTGCTACATGCACGTTGTCATAGCCACAGTACATTGCTTTTAGAGAGATCTCTAGTGTTGGGCATATGCGTGACCGTGTTGAAATTGTGTCTAGAGATTAGTTGCATTTTGTTGTTGTATTTTGTTGCATTAGTTGTATTTTGTTGTTGAATTTACACGCATTTCAAGACAAATTGTTTATCAAAATAATATATGCTCATGATTTAAGTCGAATAGTGCTAAGGTTTTAAGTAACATACAGTGTCCTCTGGGGATCCCTTTCCCTTCCTCCATCACCCTTCCCAATGTTCCATCTGTGATTATCCATAAACTCTGTTCCTTTTAGCATGAAATGCTGTCGGAGACAGGTGGAAGAGTAGGGTTGAGGTAGCAGGGCTCCAGACCTAATTAAGCTATTGCTTGGACCTCACAGTGACTTTCTGGAAAACTCCTTACTTTATAACTCAGATAGGTGTAACATGGTGCTAAGTTATGATTTATTACTCATAAATAATTCATTTACATAATTTGACATTCTTCACATTCTGAGCTGCTACTCTTAGCAAAAAGAAACATTGCTCCCCTAACCTGCTCAAGATAAAAGACTTGTAGTAAGTGATTGGAAAGTTGGTCTGCTGTTTCCTAAATATTCATAGCTCTTTCTGGATTAGAATTGATGTGCTATTCCAGATATTTTGATGACATGGAAACCTAGGGCAATTAAATTGAAAACAATTTTGTTTGAGGGTCAAACATCTTTAAGATGCAGTGTCTGGCTTTAGGAGCAGATTCAGCCAGGATCTTTAGATGTAATTCTCTTGACCCTAGAAAGGACACACATTCTACCAATTTCTTTGTCAACTCAGCACCCAAGTGAGGGTTTGAAGAAGCAGCTCCTATCATATTTTAGTTATGACATCAGCCAGATGAGGACGTGAAGGTTGAGAGGTAGGTAGGAGAGAGTGGATATCTGTGGACTGCTGTGGTTTTTATTTTGCTTTGTTTTTGCAGAGCTGGGGATGGAATCCAGGGCCTCAAGCATGCTAGCCAAGTGTCAGCCCATAAGTGCTGTGTTTTGTGTGGGCCTTGATTTGGGGACTTGATTCATTCCGCTCATAGTGTTTCTTTCTGTTTCAGAATACTGAGGTTGAAGGGCCCCGTCTTGCTATGGTACCTTTTTGTTTGGTCCCACTAGAGTCCAGCCACACCAGGTAGATCAGTCCCAAGGGCGCCCCATGCTTATGGACTTCCCTCAGAAGAAATTGCTGTTCCCACTGTCCTTGGCCTTGGGAGAAGGTTAAGCTTCTTCAAGGTCCCAACTGGAGACTTCTCTCATGCTTACAGAATTAATCACTTCCTTCCAGCACTACTGCTTATGGTTTTAGTTGGGCCTTATTTCATTTTGCCTTGTGAGTGGTAGTTAGATGCATCTGTAACTCTTATTTTTTTAAATATTTATTTGTTTTAGTTGTACACAATGCGTTTATTTGTACATGGTGCTGAGGATCGAACCCGGGCCACACACGTGCTAGGCGAGCGCTCCACTGCTGAGCCACAATCCCAGCCCCTAGATGCATCTGTAACTCTTTACTGAAGAAAGCTTTTGAAGGTAAAGGTGGTGCTTGATGAATCTTTTCAATTTCTAGTAGATAGAAGTTGCTCAGTTCAACATTTGTCAAGGGAATGAATGAATGGTGGTATATATCATAAGGCAGAGACCAAGTGCTGCTTCTCTTCTCTGTGATCTTGAAGAAGGTACTTTTTATAGGTCTTGCTTTCCTTATCTGTAAAGCAAGAGAATACAGTACTTACCTCAGGGATATGGTCGGTGTGGGAGCCAACACATTTAGCTACTTAGGTCATTATGGTACAAACAAATGGCAATGGTTATCACCAGTCATTGCCACTTTACTGGTTTGAATTTACCATAAGTTAAACTGTATGCTTTGGAGATGATAGAAGCCGAGGGCAAACCTATCTGCAGTCACCAGTGTCAGAAAACACCAGTGTGTTTCCCACTGGTGGTGGCTTCCCACTGGTGGTGTGAAGACTAGGGGACTGCTGAAACAAGTCACACTGAAGTCTTCATTGTCCTTTTGCTTGTGCTGGCTATCTTTGTTTTTATAGCAAAATCTGATAAACTTCTTCCTCCTTGCCTCCCTGTGCCTACCAAATACCTGCTGTTAAATACCAGGGGCTGTGCTGGGGGAATAGGGATGAGTATGACATACTACTTGTCATTCAGCATATCCAGAAATTAGCATGACTCATGATTTAACCAGACTCACAGAATCTTAAACAATTTAGGTTTGAGGGTCAAGTTATTCATACTTTATAATTGTTACCTCTGTTGTTTACTCTGTGATCAGAAAAGTTGCTCTGGTCGTTTATGGCTTAACAAATGAGTTTGGTTTTAAATTAAGAAATTGTGTTCAGGAGAGCAGTTAGGTGATTTGAGGTCCCAACTTTGGTGCCCTGGAAGTAATTTCAGATCCTTGAGATTTGGTTTCCAAATTCTTTTTTTTTAATTTTAAAATTTTATTGTTTTAGAGAAGTTTAGGTTCACAGGAAAATTGATACAGAGAATTCTCACATACTCTCTGCCCTCACACCTGCAGTAGCCTTCTCCATTATCACTATCCTTCATCTGAGTGGTACTGTTAAAATTAATAACCCATATTGACATTTCATTATCACCCAAAGTCCATAGTTTACCTTAGGACCCATTCTGGATGTTGTATATTCTATGGGTTTGGACAAATGCACAATAACATGTATGCACATTATAATATCATACAGAGTAGCTTTGCTGCCCTAAAAATCCTCTGATTCCACCCTTGATCCCTTTCTCCCCACAAACCCCTCATAACCACCAATCTTTTTGCTGATAGTTAGTTTTGCCTTTCCCAAGAACATCATCTAATTGAAGAGGTACAGAATGTTGTTTTCAGATTGGCTTCATTCACTTTGAAATCTACATTTAAGTTTCCTCTGTGTCATTTCATGGCTTGATAGCTTGTTTCTTTTTAGTGCTAAAAAATATTCTGTTGTTTGGATGTATCAGTTTAATTATCTTTTCACCAACCACAGGACATCTTGGTTGCTTCCAAGTCTTGGCAATTATGAATAAAGCTGCAAAAATATCCCTGTGCAGGTTTTTGTGTGGATGTGAGTTCTCAGCTTCTTTGGGTAGATACCTAGGATGAAGTGGCTGTACCAGTTTGTATTCCCATTAGCAATGAATGAGAGTTCCTGTTCCTCCACATCCTCTCCAGCCTTTGGTGTTGTCAGTGTTCTGGATTTTGGCCTTTCTAACAGGCATGTTAGAATGAAAGACTGTAGCTCATTGTTTTCTGCATTATTTTGTAAATATGATTAAGAACTCTCTGAGGCTCTTCCAGCTCTTCTGTGGTTCTAAGGATTTGAGCCCACTTTCCCATTAATTTTCTTCCCTATGCTTCTAATTAAAAGATGAGTACTGTTCACCTTGGTTTACTGCTGCTGCTGCTGAGGCACCAAATGGGTAGCAGCTGCCTGAGCCATATCTTTGACCCCTCAGAATAAGCTGGTCATGAACTGTGTGTATTCCTGGCCTCTCCCCATGCTGGAAGAGATGAGAAATGTTTTAGTGAAATGTTAAAAGGAAAGTGAATTTAACAGTTGCAAGAAACTCTCCCTCCATCCTTTATCAATATGGATTCTGCAAGAGAATTAAGCTCCACTGTCCTGAGCAGAGTGTTGTATGCAATGAAAGAACTTCTTTCTCATGCATCCAGCCATGAACTATGCTTGGGATGCTCATTTTCTATGCTCTGTGGTTCAGATGAGAAATCCTGGTTGAGAAAAGTTATAAGACTAAGTAGAATCCTTTGTGTTAAATTGAATAGATAGTCTATATTTGTTTTCTTTAGTATCTCTAAAATAAGTATTTGATGAACTAAGGTTATTTTCCATGTATAATGGGTGCCCTTCCCCCACATCATCAGTAGTTTTTTAAGTTTTCTTTGTATTTGGTTTCTGAATTTACACTTAACGAAAATGTGTCTACTGCTACCATGTTTGGTGTATGTGAAAGTCAAATTGGTAATATATAGACATTGGATTGATTTGCTCCTAGAAGAAGAAGGTGCTCATTAGTTACCTGTCATCCATTCCACACAATCTGAGTGAAGCCTCTGTGCGCTGGATGCTAGGGTTTGTTAGGGGGTATGTAGGGCCTGATGATCTGCAAACCAGGAGAATCCAGTGTACTGTGGGTGATGCTTTGCTAAGAGAGGCATGATGGCTGCTCCTAGTTGTGGAAGCTTAGTAGTAGGACTTATAGATTGTGTCTTCTACTTCTGTGTGATTGGAGGAGAGGGGCAAAGAAATCAATAAAGAGGGAGGGAGGTAGGGAGGGAAGGAAGGAGAGAGGAGGGGGGAGAGGGAGAAAGATATGGATGGTTGGTTGTGAGTGTGTACGTGTCATGGGGGGCAAGGAGTCAGGGTTTTCCAAAGCCTGGTGCCTTTGAGGAATTGCAGGTGGTTAGTTCAGTTTGGCAGGGATGCAGGGGTAGGTTTGTGTGGCAGGAGCTCCAAGGAGTTAAACTGCAGAAAAGCCTGGGGTTTAGGAAATGAAGAGTCAGACTGCCTGGTGTGCAGTTGAGGCTCTGCCCAGTACTGAGCATGGTCACCAAAGGAAGTCACACGAAATGTGGCATAAGCTGTGCGCATGTCAGGATTGTTAGGGTGACCCTCTGGAAAATGGAGTAGGGCACCCTGCTAGATGGCTGTGTCCAGTATTTGCAGAAATGGTGGTTTCAGTGTTGGTGACCCAAGAACCTTAGGCAGTTGCTCCAAATGGTCCTAAAGATGGACAAAGGCATACAGTTACTATTATCTTTCTATTTGAGATTATCAAATGTGATGCGTTGAACTGTTTTTGTTCGGATAGTCTATACAGGTTGCAAAGCTAATCTTTATTGAGCACTCGCTGTGTGCCAGCAATCTTCTAAGTCTGTGTTTTGTCTGAAACTCATGACAACTCCACCAAGAAATGGAAGCACAGAAGGGAGGCCTCAAGGTCACGTAGCTGATCTGTGGTGGAGCTGGGTTTGAACACAGACTCCTGGTTCCAGCACATAGTTCCTCCTCCTCGACATGCACTAGGGAGAAGCCCCGCCTGCCTTAAACCTTCCTGGGCCCTCTGAGCAAGGATGGGGAGGCTGTGTCCTCTCCTTTGACCTGGACAAGGGAGTAGGTATGAGCTTTGGGAATGTAACACCAGAGGAGAATTGTAATGTTTTGGTGATTTAGTTAAAATGGTGAAAAATTTGTGGAGGGAGTTTGGCTAAATTTGACCAATAACTCTAAAGATTAGTTTTTTTATTAAAAATAAATTTCATTGTTGTAAGTTAAACCTTTCCTTTGATTTTTGTTTTTGTATTTCATCTTTTTATTTACCCCCTGAGGGTAAATATCTATTCCATGGAAATAAAATAGTAATTATCTGTTTATAAAATGATGAAAAATTATTTTAAGGCCTTGTTTTTAATTTTTTTTTTACCACAAAATATTATGTAGAGAAACTTATTTTCCCATGCAACCCTTTACATCATTAAGAGACTTCTGAACAGTCAGGGTTTTGCCTCAGTAACCTCTTTTGTGGCCCAGAGCGATGTAACCTAGCTGACTCCCAGTTGTAGGGAGGTGGGGTGAGGAAGCAGGGGTTAGAAACTTTGTTTTTAGCCAGCACCCTACTTACTAGCTTTGTGATCTTGTGTAGGACATTGAGTCTCTGTGAGCTTCTTTGATCATCTTTAGAAGGGGTATAATGATCCTTACCTTAAGGACCTTACCTTAGGTCCTTTCCAAGATAGGTATAAAAATCACCTTAAACCTGTCAAAACCCCCTGGTAGGTATTGAATCAGCCTGCAGTTCCTCACCTTCTGATTTCTTTCCAACACTTGTGTCATTCCCTTGTGTCCCTCGGGTGAAATTGCTCTAAGTGCAGATTTTCACGGGGGCCAAGCAGGTATGAAAATGGTTGAAATGAATGGAGTTAGGCCTGCCACCTGCCTGTCCCCTACAATCTTGCTCTGATTGAAGAAAACCTCTCCTCATGTTTTGATATGTGACTTAAAGTGAATGAATTTGACCTAAAGTCGATGGAAAGAGACGAGGCTGGGCAAACATGTATGTGTACATACACGGTGACCGCAGGGCTGGCATTCAGCATGGATCTGCCAGGGTGGCTCTGGGTTGTTAAAACACCACTTGGGAATCAGCCACTGCTCATGTGCCCCATCTCGACCCTTTTCCCCACCTCATCCCTTGGGTCTTCTGGATATATCCACTAGCCAGTAGCTGAGAGGGCTAATGCCTGGTGTGGGCTTCAGGGCCTGCCCCAGGTAAGGAGCAGACACTGTCTCTTACACCTGATGGAAGCCAGAGCTCTGTTAGCTATTAAATGTGTTTCTTGTCACCTCTGTGGATGAACCCCTTATTTTCAGGTACATAAATGGATATTTGGAGTTTTTTTTGCTTGGTGAAAGACTGACATTTCAACAGTTTAAGTAACAGTTGTTCTCAAATGTAGTAGCCTTGTTAAAATGTAGCTTATCTAGTTGAAGGTAGAGCAAAACAGCTCAGTAAAAATTCATATTAAAGCAATTAAATACCAGCAACTTGAAATGATTAATTTATTCAGCAGACATTTATTGATCACCTGCTCTGTGCTTGGAAAAATAATAACTTATTCCAAACATTGTGTCCATGTGCTGGAGCTTGCTATTTTGGTTCTGGTACTTGTGGTGCCTAGTATGTGTTTTGGTTCCTGTTTTATAGGTTCTGGGATGCGAAAGAAGTCCCTATGGTGACACAGTTTGTGAGTAGCCGAGGTTGGGCTTGAACCCAGGTCTGAAGATTCTAGAGCCTTTGCTCTGACCTTCCTCTTTGCTCCCACAGGATATGTCCAAGGAAAAGGAGGGTAAGACCAGGCTGCCACTGTCCTTTCTTCATTCTAGTGGGGAGGAACTACTCACAAATAGGAATAGTCCCAACAATCCCATGCTACTTAAAAAAGACAAAGCCTTGACCTTTTCTTCTCTGGAACCATTTGCAACTCATAAAGTCTGACAAAGGGAGCCAATGAGTAACAATTCTTGTGTCCAAGTGAGCATGAGAATGAGGCAGGGCGAGACTTTTGCTACTCCTTGACCTTCAGCTTCCACTGACATCTGCCTGGATTTAACTGTGACATTCTTCCTGACCTGACCCAGCTTTTGGATATTAAGCCTCAGAGATTCTAGAGTCACTCTGCAGTTCCCTTGATCCGTGGGTGTTTATTATTGTACTGGTGTTAAAGAAACATAATATTCAATAATACTTGCTAAAGCACTGTAAGGGAAAATTTATTCAGGGCCATGGAGATAGGTATGGGGACCACCACAGCAGAGTCTTGCAGTGGGGGGAGAGGCGCTCAACTCTGAATAGAGTGTGGACAAGTGGCGATTGATAGCCATGGAGCAGGGTGGGGGTCAGTGGATGGAAAACTAGTAAGAGGAAACACAGAGTCACGGGGTCTCCTGACTAACTTGACCTTCCAGGGTTCTTGCTATAAACAGGGCCAGGTGATCACCTGATTGCCTGGGGGATAGTGGAGGGTGAAGAACCTGATCAGGTATTGATGATCAGATTTTGAGGGTGGAAGTTCCGGCTTAGCTGACCTCTGAGGATTCTGCTGAAACTGGGCTTAACCATAGATGGGACTAGGAAAAGGTTTGGAAGCTAGATTAAAATTTGGCCAAGCAAAGAATCTTGTCATGGGGGAAGGAGCAAGTATGTTAAAAAACAATCTTAGATGATCTAGTACAGTTCTAGGGCATGGACATTCTGGAACCGAAACCCCAGAATCGATTAGTCAGGTTTGACAAACTGCTTTCCTGAGACTAGAAAAAAATCATAACAAAGAGGGTACTGCAGCTGGGTTGGGGCACCACCTGTTGCCTTTTTTTTCTGTGCCTGGCTGCAGATGATCTCCCTGGAAGGGGAGGGGCTCTTAATGGCCAGAATCTCTTCTGGCTTAAACTGTGCATGGATAATGAATGGCTTCCTGAGTTCCTTCCTTCCTACCTGTCCAGTGGTAGTGGGAGAATAGCTATCCCTTTCATGATGAACTGGTGACACAGTTGCACTTAGTTAAAAAGGTAAAGATTACATAGGTACTCATTACAAAATTATATTATGTAAGAAATATATCATTTTGAAAAAAAGGAAAGGGACAACAATCCTTCCCTTTTCCATATCCCAGGAGAAACATGTTAATATTTTTTATTCACCAATACATATTTTCTAATCTATGTTAAGAAACGTATAAAGCTGTGATCATATTATAAATATAGTTTTGTATTCTGCTGGTTTTGGGTGACTTCATTACAAAAAGATCTTTCAGAAATTTAAGCTACTTTTCCATCCCCAAGATGAAATTGGCTTTTTCTTTTTTCTGTTTTTGGTACTGGGAATTGAACCCAGGGGTTCTTAACTACTGAGCCACATCCCCAATCCTTTTTTGTATTTTATTTAGAGACAGGGTCTCACTGAGTTGTTGAGGGCTTCACTAAATTGCTGAGGCTGGCTTTGAACTCAAAATCCTCCTGCCTCAGCCTCCTGAGCTGCTGGGGCTTTTTGTTTTTGCTTGTAAAAGTCATACATGGTGTGGCTAAAAAAAAAAAAAAAAATATCAAACTTTATTGAAAGCCAATAGTTTCTTTTTAATTAAAAAAGCCACTGCACTGCCACTTTTATTTTTATCTTTCCCCCACACCTTTAAATTGCAGCAGCTTTTTGTGGTGTGTGTCTCTTAGGAGTGGGATTTTGTGTTGAGGGTGGGGGATGGCAAGTTCTGTTGCTGACACTTCAGAGACACCTTTAAAAATAGCCCCATCATCCCAGTCCCCAGGGCCTCACTCTTGTCCTGCACCCTGTCCCACTGTGGATCTGGATCATCTTTAAAGCCTTATTCTCTGTGCAGTCAAAGCATCACTGTCCCCATCATCTTTCTGAGAAAGGAGCAGGGTCACTGGAAGCTGGCCTGCTTTGATTTTTGAAGTGTCACAAGTTACACTAGTGAAATGTGGACATTTTAATGATAGTTTACATCTCTTTTTCCTGGGCCAGCTGCTTTCTTCAGAGAACTTGAATAAGAAAAAATTACCAGCAGAAACTGGACATGTATTAGACTCTTGTGCATTTTTTTCCAGTCCTATTGATGGAGTGTTATCAGTTAGCTCTGTAAAATGACAGAGTTTTTGCATTTAGCACTGCTTCATACAGTATCATTGTGATTTATTCATCTTAAGTATTTTTATATTTAAAATAAATGTGTAACACTGTATGATTCTATGTATGTGAACTATCCACAATAGGTAAATATATAGAGGCAAAAAGTAGTTTAATGGTTGTGTAGGACTTGGGTGTTGGTGGAAATGAGAGGTCACTTCTAAGGAGTAGGGAGTTTCTTTTTAGGGCAATGACAGTGTTCTAAAATGTGATGGTTGTGAACTCTGAATACACAATAAGTCATTGAAACATACACTTTAAATCTGTGAAGTGATGGTATGTAAGTGATAGCTCAAGCCTTTAGAACAAGGTCTGTATGAATATATACAGTCCTGAACAGTGCAGTTAATCTATGATCCATTGGAAGGGCATGTCCTTAAAGAGAGAACACAAAACCACAATGCTTTACCTATAAGAATAAGTGCAGATTCAGTTATCAGAAGGTTATTTATTTTTGAGCAGAGATAAAGTGCTACAACTGGAGTGGTTTGCCTCACAAAAACTGATTGTTAAATTTCCCAAGATTTTTACAAGCTAGTTGACATCAAGTCAGTGGCTTTAAATCAGCAATGGGGTGGTACATTTTTACCATGGAAATTGGTAAATGTTGCAAGTCAGGGCCTTTTTTTTCCTCCTTGAAGAGCTAAGGGGCCATTTCCCTTCATATCCCTGGCCACCACCTCTACAGAAAGGAGAGTAGTTAATTTTCTCATTTAGCACACCTCATACAGTATCTACATCACAGAAGGTTGGCTTTCCTCCTGGCTGTAGATTTAACAACTGAATTTAGGAGACTTGTCTCAATGGGGCTGAGGAGGATTGATGAGACTCTGTTAGGTTCTCACATTACTTTTGTCGGAAGGCATCCAGCCAACACATCTCTTTAGGGCCTGGGGGTTAACCTGAGAGGTCTTCCTTTTTTGTGGGAGCTATGCTTTGTGGAATTTCTGCCAGTCATCAGTAATTGCTTTTGTATGGCCATTCTGCTTTTGAAAAAGAAAAATTTGATTCCCAGATCCTGGGACTAGATTTGTTAATTAGTACTGCTCTTTCACTTGAAGGCTGCCCTATTGTGAATTCTAGATGAAATTTGCAATGGAAACTTCTGAAGCTAAGCAACAGAATCTACTTTACTTCTTATTCATCTTCTTTAATTAATTCAATCTGATTTAGGCTTGGATATCTAAAAGTCATTTTTTTTTCCCAGACAGGAAATATCTGAATTATTCATATCCTTCCCATCATGAGCCAGGCATATTGGTCCCTGGAGAAATCATTGCTACATATCTTACTGCTGTTCCTGGGTGTTAGTTTGTCAACATCTCTCAATGAGATTAGTAAATTAGATAGCCACCCTGGAAGTTGTAGACATAATAGAATTTTGGGGGAAAATCTCAGGTAATACAAGTGGCTAAAGTTTAAACCCAAATATAATTCTCTTTATGCCTACATGGTTCTTATTTCTTAGTTGATTATTTTTTATTAAAAAGAAAATAGCTGGATGGTCTATTTCATTAAATTTTGACTAGTATTTTGCCTGACCTTTTTCTTTGTAATGATCAAAATGAAATTTTGACATGAAACTTTTCTGAGAACAGGTCCTTTCCCTCCAAATGGAAATATAACTATATATTTATTTTTGAGAACTCGTATTGTGAAATTCAATTAGTGCATAGAAAGTTGATGCTCAATTCTATCCTCTAGAGATAAGAAATACTTTCATACTAACTTGGGTTTGTAGCTTGATGTGATGTTATGTGATGTATTAAGTGCAAAAGGCTGGTTAGAGAGCAGTATAGCATGATCCAATTTATGTACTGAAAGTATTTTCAAATATGGAAGAATGTATACCCTTGACAAAAGTGTGAATTAGTGTGCACATATCAATGAGCAAAAGACAAATAGTGACCTTTTCCTTCCTAATGGATGCATTGTGTATGTGTACCATAATTTATTTAACCAGTCCCCTATTGATAGATGCTCAGGATATTATACTTTAAGAATTTCAAATAGTTATGTAATGAGGATATAAAACAATGTGGTTATGTATAATAATTTATATTTGTTTCCTATTGCTACTCTGACAGTTGACCACAAACTCAAAACAACAAAAACTTATTACCTTATAGTTCTGGAGGTCAGAAGTCCACAGTCTCAGTGAACAAAAGTCAAAGTGTCAGCAGGCTTGTGTTCCTTCTGGAGGCCCTGGGGAGAATCTGTTTCTGGCCCTTTCCACCCTCTGGAGGCTGCCTTTGCTCCTTGGCTCCTGTCTTCCATTCCTCCAGCAATTACATCACTCCAGCCTCTGCTTCCCTTGTCATCTCCCTGACTCTCCTACTTCCTGTTTCCTTTGTAAAGACCTTTGAAATTCCAAGCACGCTGTCCCCCATAATTCAGCATAGTTTCCCCTTTTCAAAATTTTTAACATCTGCAGAATTCTTTTAGCCATGCAAGTCTGCATATTCACAGGTCCTGGGGGTTATGATGTGGATATCATTGGGGAACATTATTTTGTTAACTGCATAATTAAGCAAACTGCTGTCTTGTAGTAAACTTTCCTATTTTGTTTAACCTATGTCCATGTCTGAACAGTAGGTTCTAGGGAAACAAAGATGAATGGCACAGGTCCTGCTTTTCAGGGGATTATAGTGTTGAAGGGAGAGGGGGATTTGTGAAAGAAAGTGGGTGGGTGTCAGAGGCTCTGCAGGTCATTCATGATGGCTGTGCCCCAGATACAAGATGCAAGGAGGCTAGAAGTGACTGGTGGACAAGTCCAAGCCAGATCAATAAGTTTTTGTGTGAGTATATGAAATGGGACTGTCTATTGTGGACCTGGGCTTCTTATCTTAGGGTAAGGGGTTCCTGCATCACCTTACTGTGGATGTACAATTTTAGGCATATGCACATTTCCCCGTGGTCTATAATGTCCATCATCTCTTTTTTTTTAATTTTTAAAAATATTTATTTATTTGCTTTAGTTGTACACAACGCAATGCATTTATGTTTACGTGGTGCTGAGGCTTGAACCCGGGCCGCTCACGTGCGAGGCGAGCGCTCTACTGCTGAGCCACAACCCCAGCCCCTCCATCATATCTTTGACAGGATTTGTGATCCAAAAATTAAATGCCACAGCCATGGTTGATGGGATTTCTTTAAAGGACTGTACATAGGGAGATGACATGATACTTGGAATACTGGCCTTGGGTGGGGTTAGGGGTATTAGTAGAGGTAGAGACATCCGTAGGAGGCCCCCAATAATGAGAACCCAAGAAGATGAGGGTGGGGCAGGTAATAGGAGCAGAGCAGTGGAACTGGGTCTAGGACAGGTGAGCAGAACTTACCTTGAATGACTTCATGAATGAGTACGGTAGAGGACAATTGACCAGAGTTCTGAAGGATGAAGGCCATATTAGTGGACTTAGGCATCTAGGAGGGTGGGTGGGTTTGAGGTTACAATGGGACATGAGGAAGGTGGTAAATTCAGTATTGGGCATATTCATGTCATAGGGTCTGGGGGACATTCAAATGGAGATGAATAGTACACAGCATATGGCATAGCAATTTCTAGAGTCCAGCAATTTCTAGCCATCTTTCTGTATTTTCATTTGCCCTTACCTCATACCCTGCACTACATTCCTCTGCAATAATGCTTAACCCTTAAAATGTGCAGGATGTGAATAGGAATTTTTTTTTTTTTTTTTAAGACAGAGTAATAATAGCTAATGAATTTCTCTTTTAACATTTACGGGACACTTCACAAACCAAATCCTCATGGCATTCTGGTGAGAGGTGGTGGATGAACTGTAACTGACATGAGGGTGATAATAACAAGTGACAACTGTATGTAATACACAGTAAACATTTATCATGGCAGACGAGGTTCTGAGCACTTTGTGCTTATGCAAAGCTCAATTCTTCCTCGCAGTAGGCCTATGAGAGAGTTACTTTTTATGGTTATAACTAAGGCAGCCAGGTTCCAGAGAGGTTGAGTAGGGTGCCCTAAGTCACATAGCCAGTGAGAGGTGGAGTGAGCCTTAGAACTCAGTTGGGCTCTCGATCCTGTGTCAGACCCATCAGTGGTGGCACTTAGCTCATAATCAAACTCACCCCCAGTTCTTGTGTCCCTTCCATTTTGCCTTGTTCTCCCTCCAGGGAGGTGTGCAGTTGAGTTGGCCACATTGGGGTGGATGACAATGGTATTTCTGTTTCAAATCCAATGGTGGGAAGAAATGGATCCCAGAAGAGGGTGGTTGGGGTAGTGTCAGCAACAGCCAGAGAGCTATGGCATCACCAGAGTCTACAGGATGATGGAAGGTGCCTGGGTCACCAGGCTTGGGCAGAGGAGTCTGTGTGGGTCTTTAACCCAGGGAGTTTGCTGTACTTGCACAGCCAGATTCAAGAGAGGGACGCTGGACCTGGTAAAGTGAGTGTGTTTCCTCGAGCATTTCTGGATGGATCCACATAGTTTGGGAAGAAGTTAGTGACTGGTCCTAGAAACTTCAGGAGCCAGGAGTTGGGGAGTAGGCTAGGATTGCCTCAGAGGTACACTTGTGCCCTAAGAATCGCTTGTTACCACCGGACTTGCTGGATTGCTGATGCTAATGAGGATTCTGAATTGTAGGCATGGATTCACAGCCTTTGGGAACCCGAGCACTGTGGGCCAGATGCTAGGCTTTGCATTATTTGCTTACATTAGCCTTA
This sequence comes from Tamias sibiricus, assembly GCA_025594165.1. NCBI lineage: Eukaryota > Metazoa > Chordata > Mammalia > Rodentia > Sciuridae > Tamias > Tamias sibiricus. The sequence goes on along the minus strand of CM046660.1, from coordinate 164,663,619 downwards.
GTGAAAGGCCAGCATTGCTGGCGAGGAAGGAGAAGGGACGCAGTCTTAATTGCTGGGCTGCAGGTGTGGCTCTATGGGAGCAAGTCGACCATCTCCAGAGGGAAGCTTTTGAAAGCAGCATGGTGTGCAGAGGGCAGGCCTTCTACTGAACAGAGGCTGAGTTCCTAGGGTCCTGTGGAGACATACCAACTAGTAGGAAAATAGAAGGAGTGGTGGAAAGAAAAGAAATGAGCCAGAATATCACAGATGGATATTTTGTTTATTCAAGCACTTATCTGGTATTGGTTTCAAAGTCCTTTAAAATCAGGGACTTTAATGTCAAGTAATTAGCTCTTTGTGGAAAGGTTTCCAGTTACAAATGGGTAGCAGGTGATCTCAGATTCCAGCTGAACTCAGTAAAAAGGCCAAGCCTTCGGCTTTTTGAAATGGAAGCTCCCACTCCCATGGCAGGCCCCTTCCCCTTCTCAGCTCTCACCTTAGCTCATTACTGCACCTTTCTTCCCCTTCCCCCTGATGGGCCTTACATTCCAGCCACTCTCCAGCCAATTCATGGGATATTAGTAGTTCAGCTTTGCTTATTAATTAATGTGCCTGATTCTTGCTTTCAGAGGCCTGCACTGTGGTGTGGCTATCAAGGCCAAGGACAGCAGAGGTCAGGGCTAGAATGCTCAGGGAGTGGGAAGCCCAAATCTCACCCACCCTGGGCCTGTTCTTTTTGACACTCACAGGTCATATACTTCTAGCTGTGCTGATGGGCCAACCCTGCTTGAGATGCTGTAAGTCCTCTTGAGTGGCCTTGAAACTGGTATTGTGACATTCCCAAGATCTTGAAGTAGAAATTTAAACCCTTATTTTTTTTAAGGGTGCCATTTGCTTTAACAGGAGGTAGAGCTGTGACATTAAACACTGACAAGATGTTTTAAACCTACCCAGAGGTGGGAAATTGCTGTCTTGGGAGCAGGGCCATGTCTACTAAAGATCCTGGGAACCAGTCACTGTGGCTGTGTAGCAAATCTCCCCAACACAGTGGCTTAAAACAATAGTAATCACTATTATCAGGAATTTGGGATCCACTCAGCTGGATGTTCTGGCCCAGGGTCCCTGGTGAGGTTGCTGTCAGAGGGCCGCTATGGCCAGTGTCATCTCACAGGCTTCTTTGCTCCAGGTCTGGTGTTTGGTTAGGACAGTATGGACAGCTGGGGACTGGAACAGGTAGAGCTCTTTGCACACCCTCCATCCCTGTGTAGTCTCGCCACATTGTTTCTCCAGCAAGGTGGCTTCTTTAACAATGGCTCAGGGCTTTGAAGGCACGTGTCCCCGGAGAGAACCTAGAAGAAGCTGATTTGCCCCATGGAACCTGGCCTCAGAAGTTGTGCTACATCACTCTGACCACATTTTCTTGTCAAAGAAGTTGCAAATGTCAGCCCAGGTTCAAAGGAAGGGAACTAGACCCACCTCTCAATAGAAGAACGTCAGTGTTACACTGTGAGACATGCACATGGGCTGGGAAAGATATTGGTATAGCCATTTAAAACAAAACAAAACAAAACAATCAGCTGCACGCCAGGTTGGAAAATTTTATTGCAACGAACTTGTTAAGGCTGACAAGCTTTGGAACTACAGGGTTAGGAAATCCTCATTTGGGCTCTGGTTTCTTTGTTCCACCTGGAGGTAATCAGAAATGAAAAGTGTAAAGAAAGAGGGGAGGAAGCAGGGGCTCTTGACTCTTATTTATTTATTTATTTATTGGTTCTTTTTAGATGTCACGACAGCAGAATCTGTTTTGATATAATCATACTTTTTTTTTTCTTTCTTTCTTTTCCGTGTGCCTGGAGAATGGAACTAGGCCTAGAGAGAAACAGCAGGGCATTGACCAAGGTAGGAAGGAGTCACCCAAGGGAAAAAGGTTAGGAACACTTTCCTTTTTGGAGCAGGCTTCCAAAGGGATAGGTATTTGCCTAGGGAAGGGACTTTGGTCTTTATAGTGCTGGCATATCCTGGAAGTGATCAAAAGACTTTTCATTCACCCTCCCCTTCCTCAGAAGCAAAGGGGAGCAGCCCCAGGCTCTGCTCTCTCCGATGTTACTCTGGGAAGGAAGTGGCCACGGGGCGCCAGGGCTCCTGTTTGATTCACTCCTTGGTGGTGGTCCCTTTCATGTAGCACGAGCTGGAGGCTAAGAGCCAGCGTGTCTTTCCTGTGAGAGTTCCTTTAGGAAATGCGGATGTTCAGTAGCTGAAGTGGAAAAATGGCCACACCTGAGCACAGGCCCACCCTGTCTCCAAAGCAAAGTGCTCGGTACACATAGCCTCCATTGTAGATTTTTTTTTTTTTTTTTTTTTTTTTTTTTGTGGTTGGGTTCTTAGGGGATCAGACGCTTATTTAAAAATCTATTCAATTAACTATGTGCTTACTATGTGTTAGCCCACATTTTGGCATGGAGAGGAGAAGGCACCAGAGAGCCTATTGTTTACAAGACCTGCGTTCATAAGCCAAGTGGAAGAGGAATGCAAACTAGTAGAGAAGATCTCCCCCACTCAACCATGAGGGGTGGATCTCTGGGCCTTAGGAACTTGCGTTTTGGGGTCTGAAAATTTGGGGGAGTATTAAGGCCAATGAGCAAGAGACAGGATTCTATCAATCCAACCCCACCCTCAGTCCATCTCCTTCTAGCCCCTTGACACCAACTTGGTCACCTTGGAGAGAGGAGGTGAACACAGAAGACTGTGTGTTATTGGGAACAAGGGGCAGCAATGTGACAGTGACTTATAGGTTGGATGGGCAGATCTTTCAATTTCAGGTTTTTTCATTTTTGTCTTTAGTAGTTTTGTTTTCTCCTTTGAGTTACTACTTTTGGCGCATTTCTTTCTCTAGTTTGCAGGGTTTTGACCTCTGACCCTTTCTAAGTCCCACAGTTTTAATATTTACATAAATAAATGAGGCCCAGTGGGTCTTGCTGGCCTTGGAAGGTCTGGGTTCACAGACCAGGTCTCCCAGCACCTGGCCCAGAGCTTTATCTATTAAAATGGCCAATAGTATAATTCCAACTGTGGTGGTCAAAAGTTTGCTAGAAGAAAACATCACCAATGACACAGAATGTGTTTTGGTGATATTGGTGGATTTAAGACTATTAGATTGTTTTTTCTTCCTTTTTCAGGAGATGTAACAATTGTGTGACTCATTAGAGAAATAACACCTGGGTGCCCTGGCTCAGTGAGTGCTCTTGTCCAAGAGTCACCTTGGGAAAATTCACATAATGTCATCCCTGCCTAAAATATATTTTTAAACTTTTCTTTTGCTGGTGCTTTTAGAAGCTGTTATATGTTTGAATTAGTTGGAATAGAGATTCAGTTGTTGTAAGAGACCACAAATAATCATGTTAATTAAACATGTGGCCTGGGCACAGAGGCTCAGGGCTGCCATGATGGCTCTGTGATATCAGAGACACTGTTCCCTTCCTTTTGCTCTGCTCTTCTAGAATGGTGACTGCATCCACATGATATAAGGTCCTTCTGTATTCTACATTCCCTGTCCACCAGGTCACATGTCAATCAGGGAGAAGAGAAAGGAAAAACATGCCCTTTCTCTACACAGGCATCACCTGAAAGATGCAGTCCACACCCAGTTCTTATCAAGTCCAACTTCAGCAGATGGCCATCCCTCGTTGCTTAGAAGGCTGAAAATCAAGTAACCCTGTGCCTAGCCAAGAACTGGGGATGCTGTTACTACAGAAGAAAGGAGTAATGTGTTAGTAAGTTTTATGTTATTGTAACATAAAGATAAAAAACTGAGATAAACAACTTATAAAGAGAGACAGTTTATTTTGGCTCATAGCTTTGGAGGTTGCAGTTCATGATCAATTGACTGTTGCTTTGGGCCCCTGTTGAAGTAGCTCATGATGGTAGGAGTAGTGGTGGAGGAAGCCACTCACCTCACAGTGGCTGGGAAGCAAAGAGAGATAAGCAGGTCAAGGATCCTGATATCTTCTTCAAGAGTGTGCTGTGATGACCTAACTTCCTTCCACTAGGCCCTGCCTCCTTAAAGTCCCATCACATCCCTATAGTGCCACAGGCTGGGGAAAAAAGCCTTCAAGCCGGGCATGGTGGCACACGCCTGTAATCCCAGCACTTTGGGAGGCTGAGGCAGGAGGATCGCGAGTTCAAAGCCAGCCTCAGCAATGGCAAGGCACTTAGCAACTCAGTGAGACCCTGTCTCTAAATAAAATACAAAAAAGGGCTGGGGATGTGGCCCAGTGGTCAAGTGCCCCTGAGTTCAATCCCCGGTACCAAAAAAGAAAAAAAAAAAGCCTTCAACATGTGGGCCTTCGGGGGGACATTCAGAGTCTACAAGGACTCCATATCATATCAATATTTCTGCCAAAATGTTGTCTTTTACTATTCCTGGAAGGGAGCATTTAGTTGGGTGTGGATCGACTTGAGTATCATTGGAGCATTTGAGCCAATTGGGACTGGTGAATAAGGATGCTCCAGCACTAGTCACACTCCTGCCAGGATAAACACGGGGCCATCATGAGTGATGAACAGATTTTTCTATTGTGGCTCATGCACTGGTTCTGAAAGCCACAGTATCACAGAGGGGCTTCTGTGATGTTCTGAGGAGTGGAAAACTTGGATGGGGAAGAAGACAGTCTCTTACGATGATGTCTTTCAAGGGAAGAAGTCAGTTTGCAGTTTGTTGAACACTTATTGTATGCTAGACATCATTGATTATGTAGGTTATGTCAATCCACAGAAAATCCTTGTATGGCAGACAGATACCATTAGGATCTCTTTTTTTTTTTTTTAATAGATAAGGAAATTGGAGTAAATCGCCCAAGGTCATAAAATCAGGAATTGGTAGAACTAGGTTTTGAACTTCATCAGTCCTGCTTTTAGCCTTAAGTGAAAGTCTACCCCCTGGATGGTGACGCGTCCAACCCCCCAAGTCACCTTCTCCCACTTTGTTCCAGAACAGGGATAGCAGCTAGGCTTATCCCCTGTCCCTCCCCACATGCAGGAATATAGAGGATTCCTCTGGAGAAGTTCAGGCCATCATGATCATGCCAAAGGTGGAGATGGTGAGGAAGGGCTTTAAAGGTCGAGGAGGTGGCATATGTGGAGGCAGAAACAAGAATGGATCCTGAGGGACTGGACGGCGTCTAGTGAGCTTGGAGTAGTTGGTCTCTGTGGGTGAGGGAGAGCCCTGAGAAATCAGGCTGGAGACACGGGCAGGTGCCTGGTGGTGGAGGTATTTCTAGGCTGTGCCAGGGAACTTGGCTTATTCTGTAGGCAATTGGATGCTACGGAAAAAGTATGATAGAGATGTGGTATCAAGTGGAGAATGGGATGGACGAGGTGAGATGAAGGGAATGAGCAGACAGAAGGTGACCCTTGTGATTTTTTGGTGGATGGTAGCGGTGGCCAGGATTTAGTCTTATTAGCTGTGTGTGTTGTACAGGGTAGAGGATATGATTTTTTTTTTAACTTCCTACTATTTTTTTTATGGTGCTGGGATTAAAGCCAGGACTTTGCACATGCTAGTCAAGCCCTCTACCACTGAGCTACATCTGATCAGCCTACTTTTTTGTTAGCTTTCCTCTTTCTGTTGACCTATGGGGCATGTGCATTCAGTCACTTCAAAAGTAGTTTCTAGTCAACAAAATAAAAATATGATAGTAGCAGACATTTGGAGAGTGCTTTCAATGAGCCAGGCAGAGCTTAGACACACTATCACATTTAATGCTCTTGATGGTACTTTGAGGCTGGTGGTATTATATCTGAGTTACAGATGCAGAAACTGAGGATAGAGAGATTCAGTGAGCAGTGGAGCCAGGTTTTGAAATCATCTCTAACCCCTGTGGTTACCACTGTATGAGTTAAAGAGAAGGAGGGGTGAGGTGTGTGGTGTGCACCCACCTTGTAGTACACTGTCAAGAATCATCATCAGATCTTCCAGAGAACCATTCCCACAGACTCTGGTCCTCCAAGTGGCATTAGGTGTGCCCAGGGACAGACACAGTAATGTGGTTCTAAAGTGTGCATCAGCATCATCCCCTGTTGTTGTAGTTGCCTGTGACTGTTGTTACAAATGACCACAAATTTAGTAGCCTAAAACTACTTATTGTCTTACCATTCTGGAGGTGAGAAGCCTGAGGTGACTCTTATGGGGTGAAAATCAAGATGTTAGCAGGGTTGGTTTCTCCTACAAGCTCCATCTAAGAATTCCTTCATTGCCCCTTCCAGCTTCTGATGATTGTCAGCATTCCTTGGTTTGTATCATTCCGGTGTCTGCTTCTTAATGTCACATTGCCCTCTCATCTTCAGTCATCTAATGTTCCTGCCTTTCTCTCATAAAGACCCTTCCTGTTTATGGCTCACCCAATAATCTAGGATTGAAGGAGCCCTAATTAGGAAGGGCTGTTGCAGCTAGCTGGAAGCCATAAGTTCCACCTGATATGTATGTGACGCACCTGTAGGCACCCGCAAAGCTGAAGGTATATAACCGGGTGAAAGCGGTCCGAGTTAGGAGAACGGAGAATTCAGTCAGTCGGGCAGTCACTCGGTCAGTCAGAAGAATCAGAGCGGCCAGAACGTAGGCAGAGCGGTTACAGAAGAGAAACCAGATAGAAGAAGTAATGACTGGTCAGATTTAGGCCGAGGCTCCCAAGGAAGAGAGAAGACAGAAGAAAGAAGAAGGAAGAAAGAAGAGAGAAGAAAGAAGCTCTAATCTTTCTCTAAGCTAAGCTCTATCTTTCTTTCTCTCTAAGACTCTAAGAAGAAGAAGCTCTATCTTTCTCTCTAAGACTCTAAGCTAAGAAGACAAGAAGAAAAGCTCGCTTTAATCTTTCTCTCTAAAAATCTTTCTTTCCCTCTCTAAGCTCTAAGAAAGTAGAAGTAAAAGTAGTAAAAGCTTTACTCTGCCTCCGAGAGTTTTCCTCCCGGGTTACGGTACCAGGCAGCTTACATAGGATAATCTCCCTATCTCAAGATCCTTAACCAAATCACATCTGAAAAGTCCCTTTTGACATTTAAGATAACATTTACAGGTTCTAAGAATTCACACCTAGATAGGATAGTTTTTAGGAACTATTATTCAGCCTACCACATCTGGATTATTTGTTGGAGATGTAAATTCTACCTACCCTAGACCTACAAAGTCAGAAATTCTTTGTTTTTGTGTTAGTCAGCTTTCAATCACTATGATGAAATACCTGAGATAATCAACTTATGATGAAAAAAAATTTCTTTTTTTTTTTTGCTCTAGTTTTGGAGGTTACAGTGTATGATCAGTTGGCCCTGTTTCTTTGGACCTGTGGCAAGGCAGCACATCATGGTCAGTGTGTGTGTGTGTGTGTGTGTGTGTGTGTGTGTGTGTGTGTGGCAGAGCAAAATCGATCATTTTGTGGCCAGTAAACAAAAGAGGGGTGGAAGGACTGGGGTACAACAACCCCCTTTGAGGGGATCCCCTCAATGACCTAAAGACCTGCCACAAGGCCCTACCTCTTGAGGGTTCTATTACCTCCTAATAGTGCCACCCTTGAGAACAAGCCTGTAACATTTGGGCTTTTGGATGACTTTCAGGATTCAAACTATAGCAGTCTTCATAAGCCTCCAGGTGATTCTGATGTACTCTGAAATTGACATTGAGTTCACAAAGCTCAGCCTGTAATTAAACCATTCACTGAGCCAGGGGTTGGGGCAAGAGATGTAAAGCTATGGGCATTTTATCTTTCTACAAGGATATAAAGTAGTAACAAGAACCCAATACACTAGCCATGGTGTCTTTGCTGCTCGTGAGGAAAGCTGGTCTGAGAAATCCAGACCTGGCATTTATGAAGGAGGAAAGGGGCACTTGGTCTCAGTGAAAATGCCATGATACAGATGGGACAAGAGGCGAGCCATGGAACAATAACAGGAGACATGGATTTTGCTTGGATCCTCTGGATGAGCCCATTCCTATGGGGTTACTGAGGATCAAGCAGGCTGGCCAGGTAGAGTGCTCACCTGTCAGAGAGGCCTTGAGGAATTTGGGAGAAATGGAATCTTCACTAGCAGGTTTGGGAGCATCTGAGAGGAGGCAGGTATGGTGGAATGGGCAGAAGCTGGATGTGTAGAGTCCTGGTTTTGCCACCTAGTAGCTGGGCATCCTGGGTGTTTTGCCTCACTCATAGTATCTCCCTGTTCTCACCTGTGGGATGGAGGTCCTCTTCCTGCAGGTGGGCAGAAGACACAGGAGGATGTATTCAAGAGCATCCAGTATCTGTGTCCAACATGGAGATCAACACAGACCTGAGGACACATCAAAAGGAGGATATAGCAGGAACACTAGGCAGGGGGGGGGACCTGTGGAACGTTCACCTACAGCACTTGACCTTGACCATGGCTCATAGGATGTCACTTTCCAGACTTGTCCCAGAATCAAGTGAAGTACTGGTGCAAACAGCCAATGTGTGCGTCTCCCACAAAGGATATATTATCTTTGATTTTTTTCAGAAGTAGCACGAAGTTGATGAGGAATTTGATGGGCCTCTGGGCTTCTGCTGAGTTCTGTCCTGAGTGTTGCCTCATTTGCTGGGCCTAGGATCTTGGGGGCCACCCGACAAGCTTTGAAATATCAGATCTAGCAGAATATGTAATCAAGAGAAACCAGCCTGAGCTGCCTTAAGCCACAATCAGGACCTAATCATGAGGTTATTCCGACAGGAGTGGGATTCTGGCCATTGTCTTCCACGTCTGTGCCTCTCTGCAGGTCTGTTTCGTTCTTCATTCTCTGTAGTCAGGCTTCATTTCTCCGACCACACGGTGAAGTATGGCTGCCTGTGGTAGAGGGTGGGTCACACAAGAGAGCCATCAGTCCTGTAGCCCAATTCAACTCTGTCTCAGGCCAGAGTGTGAATGGCCTGGTGGTGGGTGCCTGAATCGAGACATGCTCTCAGCTGTGTCCGGGGAAGATGGGGACCTATGGGTACTGTCACACAAGCCATCTGCTGGAGTATGCTTGGAAAAAAAAAAAGTTGGAATAATTTTTTATCTATAGAATTTAAATGGGCTGTCTGTAGTGAATGGCTTCGTGAGGTCATCATAAACTCTTTGAATTTAACAAATGTTGCCATGTCAAACCTGGGAGTTAAGGAGCCATAAAGTTTCAAAGTCTTTGAATAGGGTGTTGTAAACTTCATCTAGAACTGATGCAAAAGAATATTTGGGTATAATGCTATGCTGAGCCTTGAGCTAGTGCTAGTGTTTTGAAACATGATTATGGGTACAGACTTCTTTTGCCTATTCATATAAGTTCTTCTCATTAATACCTGGTGAAAATTATGCATTTGTATGTGCATATTAGTCTGCTATAACAGAATACCTAAGTTAGGGTAATTTACAAAGAAGAGACATTTATTTCCTCACAGTTTGGGAGACTGGGATGGCCAAGATCAAGGCACTGGCATCTGGTGAAGGACTTTTTGCTATATCATAACATCATGGAAGAGAGGGATCACATTATGAGATAGAGATAGAGATAGAGATAGAGAGAGAGAGAGAGAGAGAGAGAGAGAGAGAGAGAGAGAACGTGAATGAGAGAGAGTGAGAGAGCACATGTGTACAAGACAGTACACAATTGCAAGAGGGGACTGATTCTTTTATAAGTATCCCACTCCTATATATATTCATGAGGATGATGACCGGATTACTTTTTAAAAGTCCCACCTCCCAACATGGCTGCATTGGGAGTCAAGTTGCCAACACTTGAACTCTCTGGGTCATACATTCAAACCATAACATTGTGAAAGTGCTTTTTGTCCAGGACCTCCTTTATTTCCGAACTATCAGAAAAACACTACCCTCCCCATACTTTTTTTTTTTTTTTTTTTTTTTTTTTAAAGCGGCTGAGCACTTATTTCTGAGATCTTCAGTAATACCACTGGGCATGCATGTGACGACTTATCTGTTTAATCTGCAGGAGAGTCTGATCTGAATTTATCTGATAGCCTGGTTTCTCTTGCTTCTCTCAGCCATGGACTGACTTCATCGTGGTGGTTCTAGATGGCAGGCTTACGAAAGCCAGCTGTGGGTTACCAGGTGGGCATGTTTAGAAGATGAGGCAAATCTGTTCCCAGCACAGAGGGACATCTTGAAGCATTCACAACTGATGTTTGGATCAGGAAAGTAATTGTTTTTATTTAAAAATAATTCCTTTCAAAGCAATCTCTGAGCTTCTTCTACATATGACTTTGAATCACCCCTTATCATTACATTATATCTAGCCCATTTGTGAATATTATTAGCAATGATCCAAAAATGTGTCTCTAATCAACCCCTTCGTCTCCATCTCTCCTGCTTTGGGCCACCATTGTCACTTGCCTGCACCATTCCAATGGTCTCCTGCACACTGTGCTCCCAGGTGCCTCCTGGCTGGTTTAGTCCTACCTGCTCCCATAATGGAGTCATCTTGTTCAGTTAGAAATTAATTTTCCCACTCTCTTACTTTAAAAATCCGCCACTGGTTCTCTACTGTGCTTCAGCAAAAGTCTAAACTCTTTATCAGGGCCACCAGGTCCTGAATGGTCTAGCTCATCTACCTTTCAGACATCATAGGAACATTTTCCCTATTCCTCTCTACCCATAGCCACCTTCCATGGCCCTATACCACTCCCACATCCAGGCAACACCAGCTCCTTCTGTCATCCAGGTCTCCCCTCTGCAGAGATGCCTTCCCCAATCATGCCTTGTGAAGTAGCTCCAGTATCGCCTGATCAAACTCTCTGCCTTTTAAAAAATAAACTAAACATTATGTGCAGTTATTTTCTTGTCTTTGTTGACTTTTGCACTGTTTGAGGATGGGGACAGGGACTTTTCTTTCTTTTTAGCCATGGCATCCTGAAAGCTTATAACAAATGGTGGGCACTTGGCAAATATTTGTAGCGCGAATAAGTTACCTGTCATCAGGAAATGGTGCCTTCCATCCCAGGGGTGAGAAGTCCCTGCCATTCCCACTTGTCCCTGGGGTGACATGGCTGGTGGCACACCCAGGGCTGCTGTCAGGGTCATCTCTGCCCGAGTCTGAGATATTGTTACAGTGTCAGTGGGCAATGTGCAGGAGGAGGTAGGGACTTGAATGTAGTCCTGGACTCTTGGACTTCAAAGCTTGTTATCCTCATTAAATCCCTGTTATTCTTTTTGAAGTATTTTGAGTTCCTTTGCAAAGCAGGGCTTCATTTTTTAAAAAAATGATTTTTATGTTATCCACTTCTTGGAATATACATTCCACTTTTCCTTCATTAGAATGACAATTGGGGATTAGGCTATTGTGCTTGATCGATACTCAGAATAAGGCCAGGATATTTGTTCTGAAAAATTCATGAAAAATTCATAATTTTTCTGATTTATATATTGACTCCCTTTCTACATAGTGCTGGTGGGAGAATTTGTCATTTAAATGAAACCTCACAAATGCTTTGCATGTTGCTTTCGTTCTCCATAACAAATAGAATCCTGAATTGAAAACTAGATTTTTTTGTGTGTGACCTTGGAGCTAAGTTGGAACAATGTACATTATTGAATTTTTTTTTTTTTTTTTTTTTTTTTTTTTTTTTTTTTTTTAGCTGCTTTCTTTCTACATTTCCTGCTGATGTTTTGGGAGCTGCTTTGTGTTCTCCCTAAGGCCATAGGAATCTGCATGTGCATAGCTATGACCAGCCTGCCAATCAATAAGAGCAACAATAAAATATTTGATTTCCATTCCTACCTGTTATAGTTATGCTCCACATAACAACATCCTTTTGGTCAACAATGGACCACATATTTGCATGTACAACAGTGGTCCTGTAAGATTATGTCACCTGGTGAAGTTGTAGCCATTTTTGTTTGTGTCTGTACCCTCCACATGTTCACACAAAGAAATCTCCTGATGACACATTTCTCAGAATGTAATGTCTCCTGATCATTAAGTGATGCTTGACTGTCCCTATTTCTCAAAAAAAAAAAAAAACCAAAAAAAAACACTTTTACTTAGAAATAAACCTTTCAAGCTTGACTTATATAAATTCAGGTTGTTAAAAATATGATGAAAGGGATATAAAGTTAGAATTAAAGCTTATAAGTTCTTGTTTAATGTATTGGTAAGTTGAAATATGTAATTCTAGATTTTCAAAAGACACATAAATATACAAAAATTATTTATATAATTTGGTTATACTGTGCACATTGCCCTCAATCTTCTTTTGTAGGACCCGCCAATTGCTGTGGGCATGTTTACATGCTAGAACATGAAGAACTCCTTTATCATGGCTGCGTAGTGTTCTATAGAAAGGCCTGATGTTATTTTACCCATTCCAATACTGGTTGACATTTAAATGGTTTTAAATTTTGGGTTATTAAGGTATGGATGCATTTTTTAATGTAATTTCAGTCTATTTGAAAGTTTTAAATCATTAAAAACATTTATCCATGTTTCTCTTTCAAAGTTTATTAAGATAAACATCTTTAAGCCAATAAAGCACCTAAATAATAAACCACCTGTTATGCTCCTGAATTTCTCCTTCTCACTACTACAGAGAATGCTTCATTCTTTAAAAGCAAACAGTTTTATGGAGATGAAATTCCTATATCATACTGGGCTGCGTTACACCATTGTTTGCAAAAGGGGTGGTAGATATTTCCAATGCAGCTAGCCCTCAGAGGGTGTGGCTCACTGGCATTGGTCAATGACACTGTTCACAGGTACACGTGTTTGTGTCCTGCCAGGCAAGAGCAGCCTCAAATTTTGTTTGTTTATTACCTGAGACCAAACATTTTTAGTGTTTATTTCCTTTTCTGTAATTGTATATATTTATTTATTTATTTATTTATTTATTTATTTATTTATTTATTTTTTTTGTGGTACCAGGGATTGAACCCAGGGCACTCGACCACTGGGTCACATCCCCGGCCCTTTTTAGTATTTTATTTAGAGACAGGGTCTCACTGAGTTGCTAAGTGCCTCGCCATTGCTGAGGCTGGCTTTGAACTCGCGATCCTCCTGCCTCAGCCTCCCAAAGTGCTGGGATTACAGGCGTGCGCCACCGCGCCCGGCTTGTATATATTTATTTTGTTCATCTTCTGAAACCTTGTTGTTTGGTGAGTTTGAAAATTTTACATAATCTAGATATACTTTGTTATGTTTCATATAAGTGTTTTCTTCAACCTTTTTGTTTATTATTTTGTTGCATAGTCTTTTTTACATTGATAGACTCAAATGTATTGAAATTCTCTTTTGGTACATCACAGGTGAGAGAATTGTGTCTCCAGAGTTCTGATGTTCAGTTCTTTCTCCTAGTTCATCTTCCCCCAACTCCAAATAAATGGATACTTAATGACTACTGACTTGTTGAAATGATACTTCAGCACCTTGGAAGTTTTTAGCCATCGGCCAACAGCAGTACTGTGAGGAAGTGTTTACTTCTGGTTGAAGTGAATCATTTTCCTCCTGTATCAGCAAGGCCTAAATGGATATAAGAAATATTGCAATTTAATACTGTTGGCAGGAAGCCAGTTCTTAGCACTGTGAATCATGCCACCCAGCTCAGAAAGCCTCATAATTAGAAGCAGCAGTGCTTATATAGATTGACTAGTTATAAGTCTATGTGGGGTCGTTGTCTTTTCCCTTTAGATCTTTGTGTATACAATTCAAATGGAAATATAAATACAATAATTTTTCATAGTAGCCAGCTGGAGGCTGATTCTTTATATCTTTAGTGTGTGTCTACTTAACAGTAAGGTTTTCCAGATGCTCAGAACTGGTGGTTAATAATGTATTTTTGGTCTGTTGACTATTTTCTTAATATCTGTGAGGTGCAGAGAATATAAATCTATTAGTTGTTCTATAAGACCAAGTCTATAATCTTCACATTTTATGGTGAACTTGACTGACTAATGCATAGTACAGACAGAATGAGTGTCTAAACACTGTACGTAAATGCTCAGGAATTGAGGGGAAATGTTATGGTTTAGATATGAGATGTCCCTAAAAGCTCATGTGTGAGACAATGCAGAAATGTTCAGGGGTGAAATGATTGGATTGTGAGAGTTGTAACCTAATCAGCGGATTAATTCATTGATATGGGTAGTGCCTGGTCAGGTGGAGTGTGACTGGAGGAGGTGGGTCACTGTGGGTAACTGTGGCATTTATATTTTGTTCCTGGTGACAAAATTGTGGCAGGCAGACATCTCTCTACCTTCTGGTTGCCATAGCCTTAGCTTTCCTCTGTCATATCCTTCTGCCAAGATGTTCTGCCTCACCTTGGACCCAAAGCTATGGAGTCAGCTGATCATGGACTGAACCTCTGAAACTGTGAAACAAAATAAACTTTCCCTCCTTCAAGTTGTTCTTCTCAGGTCTATTGGTGACAGCAATGCAAAACTGATTAAAACAAGAACCTTCTATAAGTGATTTTAGAGATTGTTAGGACATCCAGAGACTTAGTTTCCAGTTCTTCCTGAGAGGTGAGGGATACTGGGAGAAATAGTCTTTCTGTTTACATTTCATAAAAAGGCTCAGATTGTTCTTTTTCTCATTTCCTTTTGGGCATAAATGCTTCCTCCATATCAATTTCTTCTTAATGTTTAATAAATGTAGTTCATAGATATTTTGGCTAAGGGGTTGATAGATTAATAACATAAACTCAATTTGAGCTGGAAGGGAATGTGAGGGATATTGGGGATCTCTCTCTTATATTGAGTGAGGGAATTGTGGAAGGTAGAAGTTGGATTATTTGGCTAGGATCACTCAACTGATGATTGGCAGGTGTGACTCTCCAGACCAAAGTTTTTCTTTAAGGGCCAGAAAGATAGTAAATATATTGGGGTTTGCTGGCAGCTATTTAATTATGCTGTTGTACAAGGAAGTGGCCAGAAACAATATGTAAGTGGCACTGGGCAAATTTGGGCTGCTGCTGGATTTGACCTGGGGACATAAAGTGATGAACTCTACTCAAGGGTAGATGCTTTGGAGTAGCTGGGCAATATGTCAAGTATATGTTTACATTCATAAGAAATTATCAAACAGTTTTCCAGAGTGGTTGTACTATTTTGTATTCCTACCACCAATGTGTGAGAGTTCTAGTTTCTCCACAGTCTTGTAATCACACAATATAAGTGGTACTTTTTATTTATGCCATACTAATAGGTGTGGAGTGATATCACAGTTTTGTTTGTATTTTCTTAGTGCATAATGATATAAAGCACATTTTCATGTGCTTATTTGCCATTGGTATATCTTCTTTAGTGAAGTTGGTTTTTAAGTCCTTTTTCATAGTTTAAAAATTGGATTATTATTTACTTATAGTTGAGTACAATTCCTTTGTCAGATATGTGGCTTGAAAATATCTTTACTTTGTTTTTGCATGCTCTTTGTAGTATCTTTTACAGAAAAATGATTTTAATTTTAATAAATTCAGTTTATCAATTTTTTTTCTTCTGGGGAACATGTCTTTGGTGTTATGTCTAAGAACTCTTTGCCTAACTTCAGGTCCTAAAGGATTTCTCCTATTTTTTTCCCCTAAAACTTTGATAGTTTTATGCTTTACATTTAAATCTATGATTTTTTTCATTAGTTTTTGTATGATGTGTGAGTATAGATTAGAGCTCTCCTTTTTGTATGTGAACATCCAATTGTTGTAATATCATTTGTTGAAGAGGTCACCTTTTCGTTCCTGGATTGCTTTTGTTCGTTTGTAAGAAGTCATATGGCTGTTATTTGTGTTGTGTCATTTCTGGACTCTTTTTTCTGTTCCACTGATACACTTGCCTGCCCTTTTGCTTTTTGTCTTAATTACTATAGTTTTATAATAGATCTGCAAATGGGGTAGTGTATTTCTTTAACCTTCTTTTTCTTTTTTTTTAAATTTATTTTTATTCTAATTTGTTATACATGTTTGCAGAGTGCAATTCATTTCATATTACATATATAGAGCACAATTTTTCAAGTTGCTGGTTTTATATAAAGTAGTTTTACAACAATTGTGTCTTCATACATGTACTTAGGGTAATGATGGCTAACTCATTCTACCATTATTCCTATCCCCTTGCCCCTTCCTCTCCCTCCCCCTTCTTTGTTCTATTTAAAGTTCTTTCATTCCTTCATCCCCTCTCCCTTGCCTTTATAAGTCAGTATCTTCATAACAAAGAGATCATTCCACTTTTGGTTTTTTGGGATTGGCTAACTTCACTTAGCATTATTTTCTCCAACTCCATCCATTTACCTGCAGATGCCATGATTTTATTCTCTTTTAGTGATAAATAGTGTTCCATTGTGTATATATACCAAAGTTTCCCTATCCATTCATCTGATGGGCATCAGGGTTGGTTCCACAATTTAGCTATTGTGAATTGTGCTGCTATAAACATTGATGTGGCTGTGTCCCTGTAGTAAGCTGTTTTTAAGTCCTTTGGGAATAGACCAAAGGAGTGGGATAGCTGGGTCAAATGGTGGTTCCATTCCAAGTTTTCCTAGGAATCTCCATACTACTTTCCAGATTGGCTTCACCAATTTGCAGTTCCACCAGCAATGTAAGAGTGTGCCCTTTCCCTCATATCCTTGCCAGCATTTATTATTGTTTGTTTTCTTGATAGCTGCCATTCTGACTGGAGTAAGATGAAATCTTAGAGTGTTTTTTTTTTTTTTTTGGTACCAGGGATTGAACTCAGGGGCACTTGACCACTGGGCCACATCCCCAGCCCTTTTTTGTATTTTATTAGAGACAGGGTCTCACTGAGTTGCTAAGTGCCTTGCCATTGCTGAGGCTGGCTTCGAACTCGTGATCCTCCTGCCTCAGCCTCCCAAGTGCTGGGATTACAGGCATGCGCCACCGTGCCCGGGTTCTTAGAGTGTTTTGATTTGCATTTCTCTAATTGCTAGAAATGTTGAACATTTTTTCATATGTTTGTTGATTGATTGTATATCATCTTCTGAGAAGTATCTGTTTAATTCCTTGGCCCATTTATTGATTGGGTTGTTTGCTTTTTTGGTGTTAAGGCTTTTGAGAGCTTTACAAATCCTTGAGGTTAGTGTTCTATCTGATGTGCTTGTGGTAAAGATTTGCTCCCATTCTGTAGGTTCTCTATTCACCTCACTAATTGTTTCTTCTGCTGAGAAGAAGCTTTTTAGTTTGAATCCATCCCATTTATTGATTCTTGGTTTCAATTCTTGTACTATAGTGGTCATATTGAGGAAGTTGGGACCTAATCCAACATGATGGAGATTTGGGCCTACTTTTTCTTCTATTAGGTGCAAGGTCTCCGGTTTAATTCCTAGGTCCTTGATTCACTTTGAATTAAGTTTTGTGCATGGTGAGAGAAAGAGATTTAATTTCATTTTATTACAGGAGGATTTCTAGTTTTCCCAGCACCATTTGTTGAAGAGGCTGTCTTTTCTCCAATGAACGTTTTGGGCACCTTTGTCTAATATAAGATAATTGTAGGAAGTGTGGGTTAGTCTCTGTGTCTTCTATTCTGTACCATTGGTCAACTGGTCTATTTTGGTGCCAATACCATGCTGTTTTTGTTACAATTGCTTTGTAATACAATTTAAGGTCTGGAATATTAATGCCCCAGCTTCACTCTTCTTGCTAAGAATTGCTTTGGCTATTCTGGGTCTCTTATTTTTCCAGATGAATTTCATGATTGCTTTTTCTATTTCTATGAGGAATGATATTGGGATTTTGATTGGGATTGCATTGAAACTATATAGTGCTTTTGGGAGAATGGTCATTTTGACAATATTAATTCTACCTATCCATGAACAAGGTAGATCTTTCCATCTTCTAAGTTCTTCATTAATTTCTCTTTTTAGCATGCTGTTGTTTTCATTGTAGAAGTCTTTCACTTCTTTTGTTAAGTTGATTCCCAAGTATTTTGTTCTTTTTGAGGCTTTAGTAAGTGGGGTGGATTTCCTAGTTTCTCTTTCTGAGGATTTGTCGCTGATGTACAGAAATGCCTTTGATTTATGGGTATTGATTTTATATCCAGCTACTTTGCTGAATTTATTTATTAGATCTAGAAGATTTCTGGTGGAATTTTTTGGATCTTCTATGTATAGAATCATATCATCTGCAAATAGTGATAATTTGAGTTCTTCTTTTCCTATCTGTATCCCTTTAATTTCTTTCGTCTGTCTAATTGCTCTGGCTAGGGCTTCAAGAACTATGTTAAAGGAGTGGTGAAAGAGGGCATCCCTGTCTTGTTCCAGTTTTTAGAGGGAATGCTTTCAATTTTTCTCCATTTAGGATGATGTTGGCCTGGGGCTTAGCATAGATGGCCTTTACGATGTTGAGGTATGTTCCTGTTATCCCTATTTTTTCTAGCATTTTGAACATGAAGGGATGTTGTATTTTGTCAAATGCTTTCTCTGCATCTATTGAGATGATCATATGATATTTATCTTTGAGCCTGTTGATGTGATGAATTACATTTATTGATTTCCTTATATTGAACCAACCTTGTATCCCTGGAATAAAGCCCACTTGATCATGGTGCATTATCTTTTTGATATGTTTTTGTATTCAATTTGCCAGAATTTTATTGAGAATTTTTGAATCCATATTCATTAGAGATATTGGTCTGAAGTTTTCTTTCTTTAATTTGTCTCTGTCTGGTTTTGGAATCAGGGTGATATTAGCCTCATAGAATGAGTTTGGGAGTGTTCCCTCTTTTTCTATTTCATGAAATTGTTTGAGAAGTATTGCTGTTAGTTCTTCTTTAAAGGTCTTGTAGAACTCGTCAGTGTATCCATCCGGTCCTGGGCTTTTCTTATTTGGTAAGTTTTTTATAGCATCCTCTATTTCTTTGATTGAAATTGACCTATTTAAATTGTGTATATCATCCTGATTTAGTTTGGGCATATCATATGTCTCTAGAAATTTGTCAATGTCTTTGTTATTTTCTATTTTATTGGAGTATAGATTTTCAAAATAATTTCTAATTATCTTCTGTATTTCTGTAGTGTCCATCATGACATTTCCTTTTCCATCATGGATATTGGTAATTTGTGTTTTCTCTCTCCTTTTCTTCATTAGCATAGCTAATGGTTTATCAATTTTATTTATTTTTTTCAAAGAACCAACTTTTTTTCTGTCAATTTTTTCAGTATTTTTTTTGTTTCAATTTCATTAATTCAGCTCTGATTTTAATTATTTCCTATCTTCTACTTCTTTTGGGGTTGATTTGTTCTTCTTTTTCTAGGGATTTGAGATGTAATGTTAGTTCATTTATTTGTTGACTTTTTCTTTTTTGAAGGAATGAACTCCATGCCATGAACTTTCCTCTTAGTACTGCCTTCATAGTGTCCCAGAGATTTTGATATGTTGTATTGTTGTTCTCATTTACCTCTAAGAATTTCTTAATCTCCTTCTTGATGTCTTTTGCAACCCATTGATCATTCAATAGCATATTATTTTGTCTCCAGGTGTTGGAGTAGCTTTTCTTTCTTTTTTTATCATTGATTTCTAATTTCATTCCATTATGATCTGATAGAATGCAGGGTAGTATCCCTACTTTTTTATATTTGCTTAGAGTTGCTTTATGGCATAATATATGGTGTATTTTAGAGAAGGATTCATGTGCTGCTGAGAAGAAAGTGTATTGGCTCATTGATGGGTGATATACTCTATATATGTCAGTTAAGTCTAAGTTATTGATTGTATTATTGAGTTCTATAGTTTCTTTGTTTAATTTTTGTTTGGAAGATCTATCCAGTGGTGAAAGAGGTGTGTTAAAGTCACCTAGAATTATTGTGTTGTAGTAGAATTATTGTGTTGTGGTCTATTTGATTCTTGGACTTGAGAAGACTTTAATTGATGAATGTAGATGCTCCATTATTTGGGACATATATACTTATAGCAGTTATATCTTGTATAGCAGTTATATCTTCTCTATGATTCACTTAAGCAGTATGAAATGTCCATCTTTGTCTTTTTTGATTAACTTTGGCTTGAAGTCTACTTTATTTGATATGAGGATGGAGACCCCTGCTTGCTTACATAGACCATGTGAATGGTATATTATATCCTATCCTTTCACCTTCAGTCTGTGGGTGTCTTTTCCTATGAGATGTGTCTCTTGAGGGCAATATATTGTTGGGTCTGTTTTTTTTAATCCAATCTATTAACCTATGTCTTTTAATTGGTGAGTTTAGGCAATTAACATTCAGGGTTATTATTGAGACATAATTTGTATTACCAGTCATTTTTATTTTTTTATTATTCTTGGTATTTAGCTTGACTTGGTTTTTCCTTTGGTTGGTTTTTTCCTTTATTGTATTTCTTCCCTTTGCAGATTTTCATTATTATTTTTCATTTCCTCCTTGTGGAACATTTTGCCAAGAATGTTCTGTAGTGCAGGCTTTCTTGTTGCAAATTATTTTAGCTTTTGTTTATCATGGAAGGTTTTTATTTCATCATCAAATCTAAAGCTTAATTTTGCTGGATATAAAATTCTTGGTTGGCATCCCTTATCTTTTAGAGCCTGGTATATATTATTCCAGGCTCTCCTGGCTTTGAGGGTCTGGGTTGAAAAATCTGCTAAGATGCGAATTGGTTTTCCCTTATAGGTAATATGACTTTTCTCTCTTGCTGCCTTTAAAGTTCTATCTTTATTTTGTATGCTAGGCATTTTCATTACAATGTGCCTTGGTGTGGATCTGTTGTAATTTTGTACATTTGGCATCCTATAGGCCTCTTGTATTTGATTTTCAAATTCATTCTTCCTGCTTGGGAAATTTTTTGATATTATTTCATTGAAGAGATTGTTCATTCCTTTGGTTTGAATCTCTGCACCTTCCTCCATTCCAATAAATATTAAATTTGGTCTTTTGATGGTATCCCATAATTTTGGATATTACCATCTTCACTATGGGGTCAACTTTATTTTCAAGATTATATATTTTGTCCTCATTGTCTGAGGTCCTATCTTCCAAGTGGTCCAATCTGTTGGTGATATTATCTATTGAATTTTTTAAGTGGCTTACTGTTTCTTTCATTTCAAAGATTTCTGTTTGGTTTTTCTCAAACTCTCTCTTTCTTGAAGTAATCTTTCACTACCTGGATTTGTTCTCTTATCCTTTGTTGGTGTGATCGATGGTTACCTATATTTGATCTCTTATCTCTTTGTTGGAACAGATCAATTTTTGCCTTTATCTGCTCACTTAGGTCATTTTTTAAAATCCCTTATCATTTTAATTATGTATATCTGGAACTCCTTCTCTGACATTTCACCTACTGTGCTTTCTATGGCTTCTATTGTTGTAGTATCTTGGTTTATCTTGGGCATTTTCTTCCCTTGTTTATTCATGATGTCTATGTGTTTTCCTCTCTTGCAAAGTAAGCCTGAGGTATTACAGCTTCTGCCCTTTTGTCTTATAAGGTCCCTACAGGTTACCCAAAACCTCACTTTTTAGGGAAAGATCAATATTACAGCTTTCAGTGTACCCAATGTGTATCCATATATCAGTTTCTATTTTTATATTTACAGTTTTCTTGCTATAAACAGAAATGATGAGATCAGTTATCTTATACCATATAGTCTGTATGTTTGCATGGTGGTTTACAGTATCTAATGGTAGAAGGGGGGACTTAGAGGTTGACTTAGATGTTTATGAAGTAGGATGTAAGAAAATAGAGGTATTAGATTATTTGACTAGTGAGAGTGTAATCATTAGAAGTTGGCTGTTAGTAGGAGAAGCAAGAGATAGGCATCCCCATGTAAGATTCCCTGTTAGTTAACAACAGATAACTGGTTGCACCTTTTGGTCAACCTGGTCCCCAGGGACCTTAGTGATGTCTTACCCGGACCTTTTGTTCTTCTTTGGTAGTAGTCTCGCTAACTCAGTTTCGTGGTAATGGCAGCCTCAGGCCTATAATTATATTAATGTTGGATTGTGTAGCTATGGAATCCCAGTGTGTCTCTCTGGGCAGATGCGGGTTGCCTCGCCAATTTGCAGGCACAGGGCAGTCTCTCTCCGGATCTCCTTTTGGCTGCAGTTTGGTGGAGCAGGCGGTTTGGCTTTCCTCTCCCCACTCTCCTCCTGATGGGTCTCCTCCAGTCTAGTTGTTTTGGTGGGGGTTGGGCAGGTGGGCGGCAGGGCCCTTCCACAGGGCAGAGCCTGCTGCTCCTAGTCCTGGTGGTGGTGTGCGCCAGCGGTCTGGTGGGCCAGTGGCTGGGCCCTTCCTTCTGCCAGTGGCTGCTGCTTGATGTGGTCGAGGTTGGACAGGTTGTAGTCCCACAGGCAATGGGCAGGGCCCTTCCTCTGGCTGGGCCCTCTCTCCAACTGGGGCCTGCTATTTCCAGCCCTGGTTTTCTTTTTCAAAAATGCTTTAGCTAATCTAGTTCCCTTGCCTTTCTATATAAATTTTAGAATCAACTTATCTACATCTAGAAAAATTCCACTAGAATTTGATTGGAGTTAAATCTATGGATTTTTTGGGGGGGACTGGCAGATTTACTATGTTTGGTCTTTCAGTCCCTAAACATAGTACGTCTTGCCATTTATTTAGGCCTTCAACTTCTTTCATCAGCACTTTAGATTTTTAGCACACTGTTGCCGTACATATTTTATTAAATTTGCCTGTATTTAATTTTTAGGACTATTTCAAATGTTTTTAATTTTTAAAATTTGCATGCTGTTAATGTATAGCATTATGGTTGACTTTTGTGTGTTGATTTTTTATCCTGCACACTTGCTAATAATTGTACATACTAGTTCTAGTATTGTAGATTTCTTGAGATTTTTCTATATGAACAATTATATCATCTGCAAATAGGAACAGTTTTATTTCTCCCTTTCCAAGCTGTATACAGCATTTTGTTTTCTTTTTCTTATCTTACTGCATCAGCTAAAATTTGTAGTATAATGTTGAATAGGAGTTACAACAGCAAACATCCATTTTAGTGACAAGGTCCCCTTCTATTTGTAGTTTGCTAAGAGTTTTTAACATGAATGGATGTTGAGTTTTGAGAATTGTTAATTGATGCAAACGTGTATTTTTTATTTTTTACACTGTTAATATGTTGTATTACACTGGTTGATTTTTGAATATTGAACCAGATTTATATTCCTGGGATAAACTCCACTTGTTCATGGTATAGTATTCTTTTGTATTTATAGCTGGATTCCTTTTACTAATATTTGCTGAACAATTTATATCTATGTTCATGAAGAATATTGGTTTACAATTTTTCTTTTTATACTTTCACTGGTTTTGGTGTACCAGGATACTATTTACCTCATGAAATAATTTGAGATGTGTTCCCTTTTTTTTTTTTTTCCCATAAGGCTTTGTGTGGAGCTGGAATAATTTTTTTTTTAAATGTGTGGCAAAATTTGCTAGTAAAAATATTCTGGAACTGGAGATTTATGTTTCAGAAGGATTATTATGAATTCTATTTCTATGATACATTAGTATTCGGTTTCTTTTTTCATTTTTGAGTTTCATTTTGAGTGACATTTGGTAGTTTAAGATTTTGGGGGAATTGATCAATTTCATCTAAATAAAAAAGTTCATGTACATAGAATTTTTTGATTATATTACTTATTATCATTTTTAATGTCTATGGAATATGTAATGATATCCCTTCCTTTGTTGCCCATAGTAGTAATATGTATCTTCTCTCTCTCTCTGTCTCTCTGTCTCTCTCTCTCTTGCTTCCTCTTTGTATCTTTTCTTTTAATGTTTTAAATTTCATTTATTTTATTGTTTAAAAAATTTTAGTTGTCAATAGATCTTTATTTTTATTTATTTATAAGTGGTGATGAGGATTGAGACCTGCCTTCTTCTCTAAGAATTTAATAATGAAAATGTCCCTTGAAGCACTGCTCTGTCTGAATCTCACGAATTTTGAAATATTTTCATTTTTGTTTCTTTCAAAATATTTTCCAATTTCTTTTGAGGTATCCTCTTTTAAGTCTTGCAATTTTTAGAATTTTGCTGTTTAATTTCTAAGTTTTTAAAGTTTTCTTATTATCATCCCATTATTGTTTGCTCATTCAATACAATTCTTGTCATATAACATACTTCATATAATTTTGATTATTTTATATTAAGATTTGTTTTATGTTTCTGGAAGTGGCTGTTATTGATAGCATATGATCTGTCTTGGTGAATATTCCATGTATACTTGAATAGATGTATGTTCTTTTGTTGTGGGGTATTCTAGAAATGTCAATTAGTTCTAGCTGGATACTGGTACTGTTAAGTTATTCTATTTCCTTTCTCATTTTCTTACTGGTTTTATTACAAAGAGTAGCATTGAAATTTCCAACTATAATGGTGATTGATTTATTTCTCTTCAGTCCTTCTTTCAGTGTTAAAGCTCTCCTACTAGGTGCATAGGTATTTAGAATGTTATGTTTTCTTGATTCACTGTTACGTAATGTAGTTACTTTTGCAATGAAGTCTAGTTTGATATTAATTAGTCACTTCAATGTTTTTTGATTCATGTTGATATGGTTTATCATTTTTACATTTTATTATTAACCTATTGATATATCTATATTCGAAGTGAGTTTTCTGTAGATAGCACATAGTTTGGTTATTTTAGAAATTCAATTTTTATAATCTCAGTTTTTTAATTAATGTGTGTAGTACATTCATATCTAATGTAATTGTTTATGTGCTATGCCATTTTATTATGGTTTTGTTCTTCTACTCGTCCTTTCCTGCCCTTTTTTAGTTATTTGAACATATTTTAATATTCCATTTTTAATTTAACTGTTGTGTTTTGGACTGTCTTTGTATGTGCGTGCACTATGCATGGCGGTTCCTGTCAGATTGTACACACTTACTCGCCCTGTATGTTCATTACCATTTTGTTTCTTACTCATGCTTTTTTATTCTGAGAAGTTTTAAAGTTTTATTTCTGAATGGCATTGCTTTCTGCATTGTACTTATGAAATCTTTTGTCTATGCTCATTTTGTTTAGGTATTTTCTCATGTTTTCTTCCAGAAGTTTTATAGTTTTAGCTTTTATGCTTATGCCTTCAGTATATTTCAAGGTAATTTTTGTGTATGGTGTGAGGTTTTTTTTTTTTTTTTTTTTTCTTCCAGTTGAATATCCAGTTCTTCCACCAGTATTTGTTTTAAAGATTTTTCTCTTGCCCTTGAAATACTTTGGCACCTTCATTGAAAATCAATTAACCATGTACATGTGGGCCTATTTTGGTACTTAATATTCTTTGCCATTGTTTACTTCACTATCCTTATATTAATTTTGACTGAAACTTTGCACTCAGGGGCAATTTCCTTTTGTTTTTCTAGTTATGTTTTATTTCTGGCTGCATCCTTCATTCATTTCTTAAGCAGCTATGAAAACTTCTTTTCCTGTTTTGTAGTATATTTGTAAGTTGCCTTGCTGTTTGTCATGTTGCTTGGCTTAGCATGGACAGTGCTCTCTACATCTATCCTTTGTTTTAATAAAGAGAAGCTGATTTCTGCATGATACCCTGTATGGCTTAAATGAGACCTGTGTGCCTTCCTCTCTGAGTTGCAGTTTGAGGACACTGAATATTGCATTTATTTTTCTGTGGTGCATGGTAGTGAAAGAGGTGTGGAAAAGGGAGCCTGGCTGAACCTGGGTACAGCCTGTTTGGAATAATCTGAGCTGTGCCTTGTCTTCTGAGGTTTGGATAAAGGTCTTAAACCAGGGTTTGTTTTGCTAGAGTGAGGAGTGTGTCTGTTCCCACTGGGTGGGTGTTACTCCTGGGCCTGAAGCATTTCCCTAGTTCACATGGATCTGTCCAGGAAATAAATGTTAGCAGTTTCCCCAGTCTCCACTGAGATCTAGAGATACTGCAGAGATGATTGAAACTCGTTTCTACCAATGCTACTTTGCTTGACTTTTCTAGGCTGTTACCCATTTCCTCATCTTGCTGCTCTTTAAACTGAAGTGTGTTGGTGAGAACTTTAAGTATGTTGTCATCTTCTGCAATTAGGCACACTACAAAGACCATTTCTTTTCATTTTGAGGTCCCTTTTTATATTTTTTGGGAGGAGTGCTTTATTTTTCATCATTTGGTTCTATAATAATGGAGGAACCCTATTCCTTAATCTCTGCCATTTTTAACCCACGTATCTCATAGAATGGCTCATCATATCCATCCCCACCCTCATCACTTTGGGACTATCTAGAATTTTAGAACCAGTGGTAATTTTTATTTCATGTCACATCTTGTTAACTTGAATTTTAACCTTTGCCCAAGTATAGCTTGCAGGATCGGTACTTTCAAAATTAGTGCTCTGTAACTGGTAAATAGAAGTGGTAGTACAGGGACTCAAAACCTTGGATAAACTACAATCTGGGGAAACCAGTTTTTTTTTTTTTTTTTTTTGTTTTGTTTTGTTTTTGTTATAGTACTGGGATTGAACCCAGGGGTGCTGTACCACTGAGCTACAACCCCAGCCTTTTTTCTTTTCTTCTTTTAAAATTTTAAGACAGAGTCTTGATAAGTTGCCAAGGCTGTCCTTGAATTTGTAATCCTCCTCCCTTAGCCTCCTGCCTCCTCCTGCCTTGGTAGCTGGGATTACAGGTATGTTCCATGACACCTGGTGGAAACTAGATTTTTAAAGGGAAGTTGAATTATAATTACTCATTGTGTCTGGGAAAGAAGTAAATAGAAGAAAATGGACTATCTAAAAGAAGTAACTTTTTGCCAGGCATGGTGGCGCATACTTGTAATCCCAGCAGCTCGGAAGACTGAGGCAAATTCAAAGCCAGATTCAACAAATTAGAGAGGCCCTAAGCAACTTAGTGAAACCCTGTCTCAAAACAAAAAATAAAAAGGACTGGGGATGTGGCTCAGTGGCAAAGTGCCCTGGGTTTAATCCCTGATTTAAGGAAAGAAAAAGTAACTTGTTGCCGGGCGCGGTGGCGCACGCCTGTAATCCCAGCACTTTGGGAGGCTGAGTCAGGAGGATCGCGAGTTCAAAGCCAGCCTCAGCAATGGCGAGGCACTTAGCAACTCAGTGAGACCCTGTCTCTAATAAAATACAAAAAAGGGCTGGGGATGTGGCCCAGTGGTCTAGTGCCGCTGAGTTCAATCCCCGGTACCAAAAAAAAAAAAGTAACTTGTTTACTTTATGACATTACTGACCTGACAATAAAGGAATGAGCCAAAAAGACATTAATTAATGTCCTTCTTCCTTGGGAGAAAATGGGGTTTATTCTGGAAAACAAAACAAAACAAAAAAACCCCACAAACTTTCTTTTTTTTTTTTAGGTCAGTTCTCTCCTCCTTTTTTTTTTTTTTTTTTTTTTTATTTGAAGCTGTTGTATATGACAGTAGAATGCATTACAATTCATAATACACATATAGAGCACATTTTTACATATTTCTGGTTGTATACAAAGTATATTCATACCACAAACTTTCATTTCATTTTCAGCAGCGGCTTGAAAAGTATATAGTCCCCTGAGCCTTGGGAAGAGCTGTATATCATCTTTTACATTGCCACTTGCCTTTGTGGCATTTTCTAGATCTTTCTTTCTGATTTAGCAGATGTTTGCTGTATAACTAAACAACAGTCCTCCATAGACAAGATCACGCAGATACTGAACATTTTGATGGCAGCTTGCGTTGGTGACATTTTGCCGTGAGCCCCTTTGTGAGAAGCCTCTTACTGAAGACACACCATTGAGATTTGTAGCTCATGGTATTGCCAGTGGAAGCGACAGCTACCAGAATCTGGAAAATGGGAGTTGGGAACAGAAGCCACAATAAAAGAAACCATGGCAGTATCTAAACCCTGACAGTGGATTGATTTTCAGATGATTGAAATCTCTCATCAGTCGCCATACGAGGCACTTGAGGCCAGTTGTTCTGAGATTTTGCTTTCTCAGCTGCATCCTTGGACTTTTCTTCAGCTCTCTGCTTTCCCCACATAAACCTTCTCCTCAGCTTCTGCACTCTGAACGGTTGTCCTAGCCTATGGAAAAACCCACTCTGACATTTCTGCTCTTCTACTCCTGTGATTCTGTTTGGTGCTGGGTCTATTGGTGCTGGGTCTGTTGGGGCTGGGTCTGTTGGTGCCGGGTCTGTTGAATGCAGCTCCTGTCTTGTTTCCTTTCATTCCTTTGGGATCTTATCAGGTTTTGTTGAAAGACAGCTGTGGGGCTGGGCTGTCTGATTGTCCCTTCCTTCCACTGTAGTGGGCTTTTATCTTCCTTCTGGCCACCCCTGCCTCTACATGCCACTCTGTTGACACACTGCTGTCTCTTTTCCTTGCCCTGGCTGGCTGCTTGCCCAGTCCTGGCTCCCTTAATGTTAGTGACCTGAGAGAGGTGACACGTGTGCTCTGTACCCTTCCCTCCCTGGCTTCCATCCCAGGCTATAGCCATCACCTCTTGGGAGGGGTGTCTAAATCCCCATTCCCATTCCCGTCCCTCCCCCTAGGTGTTCTGTAGACATCTAAGGTCACCACATGCGACCCGGACTTCTCCTTCCTTCAGGCCAGCATCCCCCACGGTGAGTGCTTCATCCTCCTGCCATATCAGGCATGAAAGTGCTATAAGCCTTTGGCTCTCCCCCTTCCTTTCTGCTGACCTACTTGCTCTGTACCTTGCCCTTGTCCCAACATCACTAGTCACGAACTCATTTAGTTACACGAACTCATTTAGTTATTTTCTGTTTCTCCTGCATGGGTCCTGAGTCCTTTACCCTCTATTCTTCTTGTGACCCTCATTCAGGTTCTTTTCCCTACACATTGCTCGAGGCTCTCAAGTGGTCTTTCTCCCTCATCTCTTTTCCTTTAATCTCCTTCATTGTTCTGTCCAGATTTCCCACCTTAACACAGGTATCTTTTTTCCTACTTGTTGAGGAAACCTCAGTTTCCTCACGTTCTTAGAAATTTTCCATTTTTACTAGGATTTATCTTGTAGACTAATGCAGATGTGTGTGCACAAACTGATAAGCAGTAGTGTTTGCTGTCATGTGGTTTGTTACAGCAAAAGTGGGTAATAACTTCTGTCTGTTGGTTGTTCCCTGGGTAAAGACAGAGTTATTTAATGACTAGAATATCCTGTGGTTATTAATGGCAACAAGGCACACATATTTACTGATATGGAACAAACTCCAAGATACATAAATTGAAAAAAGTTAAAGGAGCACAGCAGTATACATATTGATATATTTCTATCTGTATAAAAAAAAAGCGGGGTGAATTTATACACAATCCCTTGAATATTGATGAGATATTTGTGGAAGGTTTCTTAAAACTGTTTTGTATGTTTTACTTTTTACAACCATGTTACAATTTAGATATCAGGTGTCCCCCAAAAGCTCATGTGTGAAATAATACAAGAAAGTTCAGAGATAAAAAATGATTGGGTTATATGAGCCTTGACTTAATCAGTGCATTAATCCACTTGAATAGATTAACCGGGTTAACTATAGGCTGTAGGATGTGTTGGGAGAAGGTAGGTCAACGGGGGTATGCTTTTGGGGTATATAGTTGTTGAGCAGAGCTTAGTCTCTCTCCCTGCTTCCTGATTGTCATGTCCTGAGCTGCTTTCCTCTGCCATGTCCTTCTGCCATGTTATTCTGCCTCATCTCAGGCCCTGAAGAATGGAGTCAGCTGTCTGTGGACTGAAAGCCCAGAAACTGTGAGTGCCAAATAAAACCTTTCCTCTTCTAAAATAGTTCTTTCAGGTCTTTTGGCCTCAGTCCATAAATAGCAGAAGAGGAAGAAAGCAGATCAGGACATAGCCACCAGGAAGCAGAGACGGGGTAGGAGAATGGGGGCTTGGCGGTGGGGAGGCAGAGACCTCTTCTCACCACAGACAAAATTTATACCCCAAAGGCACATCCCCATGATCTACCTCCTCCAGCCACACCCTACCTGCCTTTGGTTACCACCCAGTTAATCCATTCAACTGATTAAGTTGAGGCTCTCATCTAAAGGTTCTTGCATTGTCTAGATTGTGGGGGACACCATATCTAAACCAAAACATATATATATTATTTTTTTTCCTAAAGAATAATAACATAAATAAAACCTTGCAGGATCTTCTTATAGACTATAGAAAGATTCTGGATTTCCGAACTAGCACATTTGGATTTGGCACATATGGGCATTTCTCACCTTGTTTTCATTTTTTTTTTTCTTTGCCTGGCTACATAGCCACCCTGAGCCCAGTGAAGAAAGGCACTGACCTCTAACCATTGACATGGTGTGGTAGGGCAGTAGCCCAAAAACGTTGTGCATTAAATTCAGGGCTGGACCAGAACCTGGTGGATCCTGGTATACCGTGTGCTTGTGCTGTCCCTTTAGTTACTGGGTTGTAGACTTGTGAAGAGCTCCATGGAGGTAGGGAGAGAGAGGTTGTCCAGGGTGACGGCCACAAATTATATAAGGCAGGAGAATAAGGGTCAGGCTGGCAGCCATATACCCTCTGATTGGAGGTTATGGAGATTTTAACAACCAGCATGGTTATTCTATTTCCTTTTTTTTTTTTTTTTTTTTTGTGCTCCTGCTTTGCTGCCTTGAGCTTATGCCCATGCCCATATGGTCTTTTCTAACTGCAGTACCATTTCCTAATCCCTGCTTTCCTGGATCTTGTCTTTCCTTCAAAGGTGGTTGAGGTATTCATCTTTCCTTGCTCTTGGCTCCAACGATAGCAGTCCCTGCAGTCCCATCATATCCGCAGGAGATATGCTCTAAGACCTCCAGTTGATACATTAAATCAAGGCTAGTTCTGAACACTGTGATTTAATGCATTTTCCATTTTAACTAAACACTTACCACAAACTGTGGCTGTAACTTTTACAGTTTGAGGTGTGACAGCAAAATTAGCATGAATTTCTTTTTCCTTCTTCACAATGTTACAGATAGAAGATTAGTTCTTACAATAGCTCTTAGCAATTTTGGCAGATTCTTTTTCTTTCCTAAAAAGTTTCACATTTTCACTTAAAGGAAGCACTTAACACATTCTCTGAAACATCTGAGAAGCCAGGATCACTACTCTTATGCTTTGGGGGCCACTATTATTAAGTAAAATAAGTACAGCAATACTGTACTACTAAGTGACTAATGGCTGGGGTAGCATATACAGCATGGATACACTGGATGGTTTACATCCCTGGCAGGATGGAGTGGGACGTTGAATCATCACACTACTCAGAATGAGTAGTGAGGCCACATCATGCCACTCAGACCAGCATGCAATTTAAAACATATGAATAGCTTATTTTGGAAAATCTCCATTTAATGTTTTTGGATTGTGGTTGACCACAGGTAACTGAAACTATAGAAAGCAAAACCGCAGATAAGGGAGGAACTCTGTAATCACCCTTTACTCCTGGGAGCTCTTTATCTGTATCTGGGTTTCCCCATTTATCTCTTTCAACATGGGCTTATTATTGTTTTCCTCATCTTATCTTCCCTGCTAAAGACTTTAATGACATACTGATAAGACCAGAGTCATTCATCTTTGTATTTCCTCTACTATAGTGAAAGGATTTTCCAGGATTCTAGCAGCATTGAATGCGTGGTCTGTTCTCTCTGAGTATAGCTAGTACAGTGATCTGAGATTTCATGTCTCTAAGATATTTAAAATGGTAGCTCAACTAATGATTTGTTTTAGTCAGCGTTTTCACTGCTGTGACCAAAGACCTGACAAGAACAATTTTAGAGGAGGAAAAGTTTATTTGGAGGGCTCATGTTTTCAGAGGTTTCAGTCCATTGACAGCTCTCCATTTACTGGGGCTCCAGGTGAGGCAGAATAACATGGCAGCGGAGTATGGTGGAGGAAAGCAGCTCACATAATGATCAGGAAGCAGAGGGAGACTCCACTTTCCAGATACAAAATATATACTACAAAGGCACGCCCCCAATGCCCACCTCTTCCAGCCACCCCCTACCCTGCCTTCAGTTACCACTCAGTTAATCTCTATGAAGGGATTAATTCACTGATTGGGTTAAGGCTATCAATCATTTCACTGTTAAGCCTTCTTGAATTGTCTTACATGTGAGATTTTGGGGGACACCTAATATCTAAGACGTAACATGATCGAGGGAAAACCACTAGAGAAGGATGAGTTTCCATTGTTTTAGCAAAGGAAGTAGGAGGCATTGTAAGGTGCAATTTTGGGGTGTAGTGAGGGAGGGGGAGGCTTAGGGATTAACAGAGCCAAGGTGTGGAAGAGCCCTCCAGTGGGCATTGGGTACAAGCCCCTATCACCAAGAAATGAGGACTCCTGTTTTCCAGATCAGCATAGGAAGCTGAACAAGAAGTCAGAGACTAGTTCACTCAATTTGCAATGTAGAAATATTGTCATAAATATTTTTGCTTGTACGTTTCTCTGCCTTGCTTAATATTTCCCATCAGAATTTTTCATGTTTTCCAACCAAGCTCTTTGTCTTTCTTTTTCCCTTCTTCCCCAACTAGAAAAATGAAACATTAAACATGAAAAGCCAGTGTCACACTTGGGAGTCTTCTGGCTTGGATTCTTTGATATTTGGTGAATTTCTCATATCTTCATTACCTTTTTCTCTAAACTTAACAGCTTTTCTAGAGTTAGGGGTTTAAGAACATTGGCCTTGGGGCTGGGGTTGTGGCTCAGCGGTAGAGCGCTCGCCTAGCACGTGCGCGGCCAGGGTTCAATCCTCAGCACCACATAAAAATAAACACATTGTGTACAACTAAATCAAGTAAATAAATATTAAAAAAAAAAGAACATTGGCCTTTGTTTTAGTTAGCTTTTGTGTCACTGTTAACCAAATACATGACAAGAACAATTTAGAGGAAGAGAAGTTTATTTGGGGCTCGGTTGGGTTTATTGGGTTTCAAAAGTTTCAGTTCCTACATGTTGACTCCATTGCTCTGGGCCCACCGTGAGGCAGCACCTCATGGTGGTGGTCCAGGGGAGAAGAGCTGCTCAGCATATGGTGGGGTCAGAAAGCAGAGGAAGAGGGAAGAGGAAGGGAACACAGGAGATGCACACCCCTGGGGTATGCCCCCAGTGACTCACCTCCTCCACCTATGCCCCATTTGCCGGTATTTACCACACAGTCAGTTCATTCAAACTAGGATGGACTGATGAGGTTGCAGCTCTCACAATCCAATAATTTTACCTCCAAATGTTCCTGCATTAGCACAGGAGCTTTTGGGTGACACCTTGTATTTAAATTATAACGGCCTTATTTTGCCTTATTCTACTTTTATTTCAGAGGTCGTCACACTATGACCTATAGGCCAACCACTGCCTGTTTTTGGAAAAAATGTTTTGTTGGCACACTGCCATGTTCGTATAGCTGTGGCTCAAGGTTGAAGTTGTGTAGTTTCAACAAAAAATATGTTGTCTGCAAGGCTGAAAGTGTTCACTGCCTAATCCTTTTCAGGAAGTTTGTGGATCCCTGCTATGTTGTATTAAATTGTTACCTCATATTTTTCTCAACCCCCACCATGGTCATATTTTCTTCTTGGTCCATTCCTCTGTGGTGTTTATGTCACGTCATATCCAATCCCTCAGCACGTCCCACCAGCTGCAGGTATGCGGCCTTGTCCTTCTCAGTGCTTCCTTGTCTGGCTTTCAGTGTAGATGGTCACTGAGTTTCTGCCTTTACTCCTCCAGTGGAGAGGGAGCTGATCAGGTGGTCTTA
Source organism: Tamias sibiricus (assembly GCA_025594165.1). Taxonomy (NCBI): domain Eukaryota; kingdom Metazoa; phylum Chordata; class Mammalia; order Rodentia; family Sciuridae; genus Tamias; species Tamias sibiricus. The sequence continues at coordinate 164,630,005 of CM046660.1, read as the reverse complement.
TTATCATGACCAGGTACCAAATTAAGTGCAGAAAATGGTCTTATCCTAATTATATTGAAGAAAAGGAGACACAGAGCATTAACTTGTCTCAAGTCTCATAACTGGCAGGTGTCAAAGTCTGGACATAACCAAGGTCTGTCTGACTCCAGAGATCAGTTCTTACTTCTCCATTGGGCCAGTATCTCATCAAAGCCAAGCCCTGCTGCACTTGAACTAATGCCTATGCTTGGCTCCTCTGTGTTATCCACCTGGAAGCTAGAAACTCCTTTGTTGCTTCTTTTTCTTATCCTTCTTCTTACTTTTACATCTTAAATAGCATTATTTAAGACTCTTCTTATTCACTCCTTTCTTTTATAGAAATCTTAACCAAGATTCAACCTTGAAGAACCAAGTTCCTGCAGAAGACTACTAATCTATAACCTTCGTTTCTTTGTGAACTAAATCCTGGGACTGATCTGTGCCAGAGCTCCACCTAGTCTAATTGCTCATTGTGCTTTTCTCAGATATCCCCCTGAGATCTCATTTCTGCTCCAGAATCAGTTTCCCCCATGACCTTAGGGTTTCTGTTTAGGGGACCTTGTTCTTCATGTGCTAAGGTTCAGAACAAAGTGGTTTTGTATCCCTTTTCCTCCTCTTGTCACCTCCCATGAATCATGTCTGCAACACCTCGTGTCTTCTTCCCAGTGTGTCCCACTCTGGCCACTTAACCCTGGCAGTCTTCACAATGACTTTTGCTTAGCTTGATATCATAGCTTCTTTCTAACTGTCCTTATTGCTTCAGGCTGGGAATGATAGACTCTTGGGGTATTCTCTCTGACCTTCTGTTATGTCTGAATGGGTCCTTACAAAATTCACTGGGAATCTAATACCCATTGAGGGATATTAAGAACTGGGACCTTTGGGGAGTGGTTAAGATATTAATAGGCATTAACAATTAATGTGTTAATAGGCATTAACAATTAATTAATGGGCATGCACTGGCATGCCCATCCATTCCTTCTCTTTATTTCATATAATTACAATGAAATAATTTTTTTCATTTTTATCATTTATCTGCTTAGAAACTCTATGATTTCTTATTGATGAACACATTAATTGTTAATGCCTATTAATATTAATAGTGGCTCTATTCTTCAGGGCTCAAGGTGAGGCAGGACATCATGGCAGAAGAGTACGGCAGAGGGAAACAGCTCACGTTAAGACATGAGGGTCTGCTCTCATGAGCAAGATTGGTATGCTTATTAAAGAGGTTGAAGGGAGCTACACTCCGTTTCTGCCACATGAGTATGCAGCCAAACAGTGTCATCTTTGAGGGAGAGAGAGAACCCTCACCAAACACCAGATCTACTGGCACCTTGATCTTGGATTTCTCAACTTCCAGGATTGTGAGAAATTAATTTACTATAATGAAATACCTGAGTCAATTAGGTTTATAATGACAAAGGGTTTATTTTGGCACATGGGTCTGGAGGTTACAGTCCAAGATGGGGTGGCCCTGTTCTTTGGACCTCTGACAAAGGTAGAAGTGTGTACTTCACCAATGACTTACAGACCCCCCACTCCATAGCATGCCTTCCAGTAGCGCCATCTGAGGGACCAAACCTTCAATCACAATGAACCCTTGGGGAACACCACCCATATTCAAATCATAGCAATTACCCAGTCTCAAATCCTTTGTTTTAACAGCAGAAATGGATTAAGATGCCTTCTCAACACAGTCAGCACTGGCATGCCCATCCATTCCTTCTCTTTATTTCATATAGTTACAATGAAATAATATTTTTTTTTCATTTATCTGCTCAGAAACTCTATGATTTCTTACTGACGAACACATTAATTGTTAATGCCTATTAATATCTAGGTAAGCAGGCCTGTATGAGGTCTCCTTTTTTCTTTTTTTCTTCTGGCTAGCATCATTGACTATGCTATGTTCCCTAAGTTCCAGGTAATTAGGTACTTCGGTGTTCTCAATAAGTGGTCTTAATAGCACCTCCATGCTATTACATCTTTCTAGAATGGGTTTTCAATCCTGCAAGCTTGTTTTATTGCTATTTCCTCTGGGGTATCACTGATTTTGAGGCAATGTGAATTTTCTCCCTTTGAGGTATGACATTACTTGGGTGGGACTTCTCATTTGGCCTAGACAAAGCTGTGGTGACTGGTGAACTTGCTGTACTTCTTTGTTCACTGCACTGCTAATGTACCAAAGTGGGAACTCTTCTCTGCTTTAACTAATCTGATGTTTAGGATGCCTGGGAAATGTTTAATGAATATTTGCTGAATTATTCTGAATGGAATTAGCCATTTAGTGGTTAGCCATAAAATTTAACAGTTGTATCATTCCAGTATCCCCAACATATTGCTGATCAAGTGGTTCTTTAGTAACATTTATTTCAAGTTTAATATCATCTTTGTCCAAAGTCCCCGACATATATCACCTCAGTGTGTTGGAACATAAAGAATCCAGGAATAGCTACTGGGCATGGAGTGCCCTGTCTGGGTCACTGTTTTAGTCAGCTGTTTTGCTGCTGTGATTAAAGGATCTGACCAGACAATCATAGAAGTTTATTTAGGGGCTTCACAGTTTCAGAGGTCATCTCAATCCATGGACAGCCAGCTCTGGCTCTGTTCTTCAGGGCTCAAGGTGAGGCAGGACATCATGGCGGAAGAGTATGGCAGAGGGACACAGCTCACATGGTGATCAGAAGGTATAGAGAGACTCCACTCACTAGATACAAATATATACCCCATAGCCACACCCCCAGTGCATCACTTTCTCCAGCCACGCCCCACCTGCTTCTAGTTACTACTCAGTTAATCCCATCAGGGGACTAATTCACTGATTGGGTTAAGACTCTTACAACCCAATCATTTCTCCTCTGAACTTTCTTGCATTGTCTCACACATGAGCCTCTGGGGGACACCTCACATCCAAACCATACCAGTTACTAACTCAGCTCTATGGCATTGAGTTTGGCTCATGGCGTTTCTGGGCTTTACTTTACTCATCTATAAAGGGGTCTGAAAAGTAACCTTTTCAAGTAGAGCAGCAGCACTAGGGAGTTATTTTTCACCCCCCTATCAGGGAATATTTGGCAGTGTCTAGAGACATTTTTGTTAGTCCCTACCTGGCAGGTATGTACTATTAGGCCAGGAATGCTGCTAAATATTCTTATTACATAGAATAACCCCCGCAACAAAGAATTACTGGTGCAAAATGTCATTAGTATTTGATTGAGAAACCTTAAAGTACAGCATATATGACTTAATATCTTATTTTAATGAATTGAGTGACTATTATAAGCTTGATATTTTAAATTACAATTTAACATAGTAATGACTAATTCTTTATCAAGAGGTATCCTGATATTCACTTTTTTTTTTGTTTTATTAGTGTGTAAGAAAAGTGGAAAATGAACATTATTATGGTGCCCTAAAAATGTGTAATTTAAAGTCATATCCATCCTCATCTTACTGGATCTGTCACTTCCCAGAGTCCTATCCTAACATTAGTACATCTAAAAGAATTTGCAGGCAGGAAGTTCAGAAGAAATGGAAACCATGTATATGTGGGATAAACATGAGCTTTATACAACTGGGTGAATGAAAGTAAACATTTTCCCCATTTTTAATTCCTGAAGGACCAAAATTACAGGTGCTTTTTAGGAAAGTTCCTGCAGCTTGGTGAGGCTAGAACCTAGAAAGTTTGAAGGTAAGAATATTTGCCGTTCCTTGGGACTAGCAGATGTACTCAGTGCATTATAAGTTTGGAGAGTTTGTCTTGTTAAAAACACCAGAACCAAAAAGGAAAGCTGGGGTAGAAATAGCACTAGTGGTTTAGTACACAAAGTGGATCATGCAGCAGGCACAGCACTTGTTTCTTTAGGATGCCAACAATGCAGCTTGGGTACCTTGCAAGTGGCAGACACCAAAGGGACCTTTTACCTTGAGTGCATTTGAGGCAAATAGGGAAAACAAGATCATTTACTCGTGATTCTCTCCTTCTATCATCCTTCTGTACACAGGTAAGCTTTGGAAAAACTACCTGTAAAGAAATATAATTTAATTCACAGGGAATTGCTGTTTTGGAATGAACCCAGAACTGCATTCTAAGAACCAAGTATGACACACTGGCAGAATTGCAATGAGGGGCAAAAAATTATAAAAATTTCTGAAATATATTGGAACAGTGGAAAATACTTGCTAATTAAAAGAATTAGGTAATTTGGCATCTATACTGATTTACATTGCAGTGCCATTAGCTGATGATGAGGGAGAGCTCTCAGACTCTGTGATTCCCTGACAGAATCCCTGAAGTGATTTCCTCTGTTGGGCTTGAGATAGAGATGACCTGGAGCTGCAGGGGGGCAGAAAACCTAGCGAGGGGGAACTTGGTCAACTGGAAGGTTATTATCCCTATGTGAATCCAGAGGAAGGCATTCTGAAATCCTTTCAGGGACCCAAGCTCTCTGGCTTTTGCTTCTCCATTCTTAGTGGTATGTGAATTTCATTTTCATGCTCCTGGGATAGTTGTTTCAATATCTCACGTGCCTGGAGGAAAGGAGAGAGAAGGTTGTGTACACAAGGGCAGAGCACACATAGCTGACATCTCTGGCCAGCTCGAGTTCACCTGTGCACCTCTAGTTGCAAGGGAGCCTGGGAATCAGGCATCCTTAACAGGGCACCTGTCACACTGTAGGAACTGGAGGTCTAACGGCAAGGGGTCCGGGGGAATGGATATAAGGGAGGCAACAGGTGTGTCTTTAGCTTGGTGCTCTTGCCAGTTACCCCACAGACATTCTCAGGGATCCTAAGTTGTACAAGTAGAGTTGTGTTTTCCTATTGCTTTTTTCTTTGACTGGCTGGGCTACAATTTAATGTCTTAGATTGCGATTCCTTTTTGTTGCCAGAAAGATATTAAAACTGACATTTGGTGTCTGAGTTGTGCTGCATACAGGTTGAGCATTTCTAATCCAAATATTGGAAATCTGAAGGGCTCCAAAATCTGAATCTTTTTGAGAACTGATATGATGTCACAAGTCGAAAATTCCACACCATGAAACTTTGTTTCATGCACAAAATTATTGAAAATATTATATAAAATTACCTTCTGACTGTGTGTATGGTGTATATGGAACATGAATTTCATGTGTAGTCTTGGGTCCCATTCCCAGGATATCTCATTACGTACATTAAAATGATCCCAAATTTAAACATATCCCAAATCCAAAACTCTTCCCAGGCATTTTGTATAAGGGAGACTGAGCCTGTATTTGATTTCCCCGCCAGGACTAAGGTCTTTATTTCCTGTTCTGGTTCATAAATCTAGCTAAAAGGCCCTATAATGTTGCTGCACTTGAGATAGGCCAAAGAACAGGGGCACTTTTTCCCCCACATTTTTTAATTGTTGCTTTATAGTGGTACATAATGATGAGATTTGTCTTCACATATTTGTACGTATACACAATACAACAATACTTGGAGTCTGTTTTTAATTTAGAGCAAGGAATACAAACACTTGCCTACTTTCAGGTTGTTGAGTGAATGGAAAGATGCTGTGTGAGGGAGAGATTATCTGGTCATCCAGGTTGCCTGTGTTTCTGGAATGTTCTGCTCCCCAATGGATGGAGCTTGGTAACAGTTCTGTGGAAACTGATGGCCACACAGGTGTTGGCTTCAGGGCTGCATACTGTGCCATGAGTGGTGTGCACACAAACCTGCCCACACTTATACACACTTTATTGTTCTTTGTTGTTCGCTGTGAGTATTGAGGGTCTACTAGCAGTGTACAAGGAAGTTAACAAGTTGTTTGTCTTTGAAGCTTTTCAACTACCTGTGAAAATCAGAACTCCAGTGCCCCCCTTGCTATATCTCTAGCCCTTCCCAGTCCAGGCTTTGATAAACTTCTTCTGGGCCATCTTTTTCCTTTTTAGCAGAAGGTCCTTTTCAATGCCTGGAAGAGAGGGTGTGGGCTGTTTTCAATCTATTGCTTTCAGGCTCCCATTGTACTGGGTTGCTGATTTTCTTTTAAAGCCAGTTTTTCTTTTCCTAAAGTGTTTGATGCTTAGCTGAGTGAAGCTGTCAAAATGTTTTCCTTCCATCATTAGCATAGTCTGTCTTCTCTCTGAGTTGTGTTTGTGTGTGTGTGTGTGTGTGTGTGTGTGTTTTTAATCTGCTGAGCCACAGATTAACAGCCAGAACATCCCCTCCCCTCACACACCTCCCCTCAGAACACATCAAGAACAAAAATTGGTTTCAAAAAAGCATCCTAGACATTTCACAGTGCTCAAGAGGACAGGCTGCCTGCTCCACAGACTGGAGGTGCTGTGCCTTCTGATGGAACGTTGCCATGGCAACGGGTGAAGGATAACTAAACCTGGGTAGAGAGGGAGGCAGTCTAGGGAGAGGACTTGGCTGGCAGACCCCTGTTCAACCCCTCAGCAGCATCTTATTTCTTACCACACTCTTGGGAAAGATTTTTCTGTGTAAGAGCACACTGTGTGCCTGTGTAGAGATGGCTTTGTTGTCTGTGCCCATGCCAAGTCTGTTTTCTCACGCCTTTCTTTCCCATGCTAGTATCAGGGGCTCTCCCCTCTCTTCCTGCTTCTCTTATTCTCTGCTCAGTGCTGCTTTGGAGACAAAGGGCCAACTAGAGGACACTCAGATATAGGAAGACATCACTGATTGGAAGACACTGGAAATAGAAGGAATATTGTGAAGAGCTGTCTAACTCTTTGGAAATGAGCTACAACTTTGATACAGGCTGATTGTGTGGCAGTGGTATCAGGACTGAAGATGCCCTCCATTCCTTAGGTGCCTGTCACATCCTAGAAACTTATCATGAGCTGTCTCATTTGATCCTCTTGGGAATCCCTGAAAGTGGATAGTTATTCCCGTTTTATAGATGAGTAAAATGAGGATCAGGGAGGTTAGGTAGCTTATCTAAGATCACACAACCACTTCTAAGTGACAGGCATTAAACCCAGAAAGTTACTCAGTCAAGCACTGGGAACAGTTTTGACATGTCATAGGCACTCAAGGAAGTGTGTTACGGGAAAGAATTCAGTTGTTATACTGGTCAGGTCTTCAATAAACGCTGATGTTGAATTATAATTCAGCATGTTCTCTAATTAGAAAAGCAGACTATCATGTAGCTATTCTTGTTAGTGTGTATGTTTATCTGCAATGCTTTGTCAACACTGGTCAGTTGGGCTATCAAATCCTTTCTTCACAAACAGCAGTGTGAACTTTGAACCTTGGAGTCACAAATTCTGAACTGGCATTTTCTTTATTAATGAGGTGGTATTCCTCAGTGAAACCCATGCACATTTCTCCAATTGATAATACAAATGGAATTTTATTGGAGAACTTGATAGAATGATGAGAAAGTTCATTTAGAAAAGCAAGTATACAAAAACAACCTAGAGTTTGGACAGAGATTGGTCAGAAAAGACTAGTATAATCATAAATACAAGAAGCTAAAATTAAAGAGGTTAGAATAAAATAGAAGAGTAGTAAAATGGCTGGTCAGTGAAAGAAAATAGACCCAAAGCAACCCTGCCAATGTATCTACAAAAACTGAGCATGTGGTAAGATAGGTAAAAATACCTGTAAAAACATAATTGTATCATTAATATATTATGCTTTTTTATATCAGAAATACAGTAGTACATACACACATTCCTAGTAAAAGTCACATTTTTCCATAATTTCACTCCCAAGAAGAAACTACTATTAATTTTTTTGAGTTATATTCCAAATATACCTACAGAATTGCATACCTGTGGGAAGACACAGTGTGGGGTATTGGTTCAGAATGCTGGCTCTGGTCTAACAGCCTGGGTTCAAGTCCTGGCTGTGGGACCTTGGACATTGTAAACTTTCTGGTCCTTCTCATGTTTAACATTCTAGAATTCTTAATTGAATCTAGTCCTTAAGGTGTAGGTGATGGTTGGCAAAATGTAAATGGAAGTTGTGAGATGGATTTAAATATAATATTAGGTACATAGTCTTTGGTGAGTGGCTACCATCAGAATTCATCTGAGGCCTGCATTTTATATACAAAACACACTGACATACACAGATACACACACACACACACACACACACACACACACACACACTGAAAACCTTTCTGTTCTCTTTTACTTCTATCTTTTTTTTTTTTACTACCATTAGAAACCTTCAGAAGACAGAGGTCGAAAATAGCAAGAAAGGGAAGAACTGGTGCTGTACGCTGAAAATCCTTAGGAAATTGATGGTACATTGACTAGAACTTAGAGAATGTTGCTTTGTGTTTGACACCTTTTCTCTGCTTTTGCCCTCTTTTCTCTTCCTACTTTCTTCCTAGGGTGAGAAATGGATATTTTATTCATTTTTGGGCAAGTGAATTCAGCTTAAAGACCCCACGGGATGGCTCTCTGCTTCCATGTGACAACACACCATTTAATAAGCAGGCTGATAGTTTCTAGGGACTTGAGAAGACAACTTGACTTAATATGATAGAAATCAACATATGCCCTAATTTAAATGGAGCTGTCTGTGTTACATTTGTATTTTTCTTCTCATAATATTTTCCTCTTGGAAGTCAAATGGCTGTGATTAGGAGAAACCAGTATCATTTGGCCCAGGACAGCATATTCAGACCACATTCTCTTGGTGTCCTTTGCACTTTGAAGCCAAATGCTTCAGTACCGTTCAGTTTCACTGTAGTATATTTGTTGTTGATACAAAGATAGAGCCTTTGCTGTAATTTAGCAAAAAGATCTTGGCATATTTCATTATAGCAATTAGCATCTTCCCTGTATGGAAGTGAAGCCATTGACCCCCTGATGTGGAGTTGTATTGAGTCAATATAGGCATGGGAAGCAAACATATTTGCTGTATTCATCCAAATCATAATTGTTATCGAGGTACAATTTACATATCATAAAATTTATTAGTTGTAAAGTTTTTAAACTTGTGTCATCATCATGATCTAGTTGTAAAGCATTTTCATCATCCCCAAAAGTTCCCCGATTCCCATTTGCATTCAATTCCCACTGTCGAGCCCAAGTAACTATAGATCTGCATTCTGTTTCTATAGATTTACCTCTTATGGAAATTTCCCTTAAATAAAATCATGCAATATGTAGTCTTTTGTATTTTTTCTTCTTTTAATCAGCATAAAGTGTTTGAATTTTACCTGTGTTGTAGCAAATATCAGTAGTTGGATCCTTTTGATTATTGAATGGTACTCCATTGTACAGATAGACTACCTTCAGTTTATCGATTCAGTTGATGGGCATGGCGTTGCTTCCAGTTTAGGGCTGTTATGAATAACACTGCTACGAATATTTACATACAGGGCTTTGTGTGTGGGTGTATATTTTTATTTCTCTTGGATATATACTTAGGAGTGGAATTGTTGGATCTAATGGTAAGTCTTAACACTTAGTCTTTTAAGGAGCTGTCAAACAGGTTTCCAAAGTGGCTGTACTATTTTTCATTCCTACCAGTGGCACATGAAGGTTCCAGTTTTTCTGTACCATATGCCAACACTTGTGATTGTCTAGCTTTTGATTATAGCTATTTTTATGGGTATATAATCCCATGTGGACTCTCAATTCTTTCATTCATACATATTTCCATATTTACATACATATTTCTGCATTTGCATACATATTTTTGTATTTACACCAATGCCATATTGTTTTGATTACTGTACTTTCATAGTTTTAAAATCAGTTCCTCCAAATTTTTTTGTTCTTCTGAATAACTGTTTTGTCTATTTTAGACTTTGCATTTATTATAAATTATAGGGTCATCCTGTCAGCTTACTACAAAAAATAAAATCAAATAAACCTGCTGGGACTTGGTAATGTGTATATAAAATCTATAGGTCAATTGTTTGATATTAACATGGACATTTCTCTCCATTTATTTAGATCTCTACTTTCAGTTATGTTTGTAGTTTTTAGAGTACAAGTCTTGTGCTTCATTTTTTAAAATATTTTTATTAGTTGTTGTTGGACCTTTATTATACTTACTTATTTATATATGATGCTGAGAATCAAACCCAGTGCCTCACACATGATAGGCAAGTGCTCTACCACTGAGTCACAACGCCAGCCCCAGTCTTATGATTCTTTTGTTAATTTTGTTCCTAGGTATTTTATCTTCTTTGGAGCTATCAGGAATGGGGTTGTTTTCTTAGTTTCATTGTTGAATTATTAATTATATATAACTGATATTTGTATATGATCTTGTGTTCTACAACCTCACTAAACTTGTTTTTTTAATTTATTAGTTTTTGCAAATCCATTAGAATAATGATAGATACAGATGTGCAGTTGAGTGTTGGATTGGCATAGAAAAAACTTTTATCCTAGTTTCTGCTCTTGGAGGAAAACAGTCTTTCACTATTATTTATTATTTAGCTGTGTGCTTTTCATAGATGTCCTTTATAAAGTTGAAAAAGGTACTTCTTATTCCTCTTTTGTTGAGAGTTTTTTTTCCATGAGTTGGTATTGTCAAGTGTTTTTTTTTCTACATCTATCAATATGCCCATATGGTTTTCATTCTTGTCTTATTAGTGCAGTGGTGTACTACGTTGATTTTTGGATATTAAACCAACCTTGCATTTCTGTGCTAAATCTCACTTGGTCTCATGCATAATCCTGTTTATATGTTGGTGGATTTGATTTGCTCTTATTTTATTTGGGTCTATAAGCATGAAGAACATTGATTTGCCCATCTCTTGTGATGTCTGTCTCGATTTGGTATCAGAGTAATATTGGCTTCATAAAATGAATTGAAAAGTCTTACTTTCTTTGTATTTTTAAAAGAAGATATTTATACAATTGGTGTTGTTTCTATGCCATTTTAATTCCTTTGAGTTTTAAATTTCTCTATGTGGTGGTGGTAATGTTGGTGGTTGTGTGTATGTGTGTGAGAGAGAGGGAGAGAGGGAGAGAGAGATTGCTCTAGGGATTACAATATTCATTCTAATGCATCATAATCTACATTAATACTAACTTAATTCTAGTAAAATATAGAAACTGCTTCAAATAGCATTTCCTTTTTTACATTATGCTGTTGCTTTATATCTGTAACAAACTGCAGAATATTATGCATGTACAACTTATGCCATTGAAAGAAATTAAAAGAATAATAAAAGGCAAAATATATACTCATATGGTCTTTTTTTTTTTTTTTGCCTTCATCATTACAATTTCTAGTGCTTTTTATTTCTTGTTGTGCAATTATGCTCCATACGTAAGTCATTTCCTTTAAGCTTCCATTGCTGTTTCTTATAAGGCAGGTCTACTACCTAACTACAAATTCTTTCAGTTTTCTTTTTGCTGGGGATGACTTTATTTTGCATTAATTTAAAAATATTTTGAAATAATTATAAATTCACAAGAAGTTGCAGCATAATATATAGGGAAGTCTCACATAACTTTTAGCCCAGCCTCCCCCAGTGTTAATGTCTTATATGACATTAATGCAGTATCAGCACCAGTCAGTTGACATTGGCACAATCCACAGAGCTCATTCAGATTTTTCCAGTTATACATGCCCTCATTTTTATGTCTGTGTGCTTGTGTGGGTCTACATGAATGAGTTTTGCTGTCCTCTGAACTGGATTGTTTGATTTTTAATGTTGACTTTTGATAGTTCCTTATATATTCTAGATATCAGCCCTTTGTCAGGTATGCAGTTTGCAATTACTTTCTCCCAGTTTGTAATTTGTCTTTTCATCTTTTTAGCAGAGTCTTTCAAAGAACAAATATTTTTAATTTTGATGGGGTTCAATTTATCAGTCTTTTCCTGACCATGCTTTTGGTCTCAAGCCTAAGAATACATGTCCTACCCACAGATCCTGAATATTTTCACCCATTTTTATTTGTAAAAGATTTATTGTTGTCCCTTTTGGTGAACTTTTGTGTAAGGTGTGAGGCTGCCATTCCTATTCTTGCCTGTTGCCTGTTGTGCCCCGTGGTGTCTGACCTCTCTGCCATCACATGTTGAAAAGGCTATCCATTCTCCACTGAGGGATACTTCTCAACAATAAATGAACATATTTGTGTGGGTCTATTTCTAGGTTTTCTGTTGTGATTCATTGTTCTATTGGTCTGTCTGTCTCTTTTGCCATTCTCTTTCATTGCTCTCTTTGCTTGTCTTGCTGTCTTGATTACAACAGCTTTAGAATAAGCCTTAGCCCGTCAATTCAATTGTAGCTAAGCTTTTAAATCAATATTCTTTACCTGGATCATAAAAGCCATAAGGTACACTAATTTATCCATGCTTGATGGACTGGAGAAAATTTAATACAGACTTAGAAGTGTGTACATACATACACATACATGTGTACTCGTGCACATACACAGGTACACACACACAGAGAAAAGCAATTCATCCCTCTTTATTCCTCTTTCTTCACTGTCTTGGCAAATGGGAAATTTTCCTTTCATCTAAGTTTTAGAATAACTTTTTCTATGTCTACAAAAGAATCTTACTGGGATTTTAATCAGAGTTAAACCTACAAATAAATTTTGGAATATTTTCATCTCTACTGTATTGATTCTTCCAAACTAGCAACATAGTAGCCTCTACAATTAAGCCCATTGGATTTTTTTTTTTATCAGAACCTTGTAACTTTTAGCATATGGATCTTGTGAATGATTTGTTAGTTTTATACTTAGTTATTCATTTTCCACAGAGTATTTTAAGTGTTATTGCATTTTCGTTTTCTATACTGGGCCTTGTGCATACTAGGCAAGCATTCTACCACTAAGCTATATTCTCAACAACACTCCTGCCTGGATTTTTTATTTTTTATTTTTTGTTCTGGGGATTGAACCCAGGAGTGCTTAATCATTGAACAACATATTCTCAGTATGTGTGTGTGTGTGTGTGTGTGTGTGTGTGTGTGTGTGTATTTTGAGACAGGGTCCTGCTAAGTTGCTTAGGACCTAAGTTGCTGAGGCTGGCCTTGAACTTGTGAGCCTCCTCTCCTCAGCTTTCTGAGTCGCTGGGATTACAAGCATGTACCACTGCATCTGGCTCCTGAGCCCTGTTTTTTAAAATAAAAAATTTATTTTGAGGTAGGGTCTCACTAAGTTGCCCAGGCTGGCTTTGAACTTGTGACTCTCCTGCCTCAGTCTAATGAGTAGCTGGAATTACAGTCTTCATTTTTTTTAATATTAAATTTTTTTTTTAGCAAGAGGAATTTTTTTTTCTTTTTAGTTGTACATGACAGTAGAATGTATTTTGACATATCATACATACATGGTGTACAACTTTCCATTCTTGTGGTTGTACATGATGTGAAGTTACACTGGTTGTGTATTCATATAAGAACATAGGACAATTATGTATAATTCATTCTACTGTCTTTCCCATTCCCATCCCCCATTTTTTACCCCCATTCCAATCTTGTGAACCTCTACTCCTCCCGAAGGGAACCCCTTGCATATTGTGAGTCAGCACCCACATATGAGAAAGAACATTTGGCCTTTGGTTTTTTGGGTTTGCTTATTTCACTTAGCATAATAACCTCCAGTTCCATCCATCTATTGGCAAATACCATAATTTCATTCTTCTTTATGGCTTAGTAATATTCCATTATGTATATATACCACATTTCCTTTATCCATTTATCTATTGAAGGGCACATAGGTTGGTTTCATAGCTTAGCGAATTGAGTTGTTATGAACATTGATGTGGCCACATCATTGTATTATGTTGATTTTAAGTCCTTTGGGTATATGCCAAGGAGTGGGAAAAATGGTGGTTCAATTCCAAGTTTTCTGAGGAATCTCCATACTGCTTTCCATAGTGGTTGCATCAATTTGCAGTCTCACCAGTAATGTATGAGTGTACCTTTTCCCCACATCCCTGCCAACATTTATTGTTAATTGTATTCTTGATAATTGGCATTCTATATTATCTTTATTTTTGAAGAACAGTTTTGCTGGATATAGAATTCTATGTGGACATATTTGCCTTTTCATTTTATTTTTTCTTTTCTATCAGTACTTTCAATATATTGTTCCACTGCTCTTCAGTGATTCTTTCTTTGCCAGCTCATATCTGGCCTCAACTCAATTACCTATTGTGAATTTTCCGTTTCAGTTATCATACTTCCCAACTCTGAAATTTTTGTTTGTTTCTTTGAAATAATTTATGTCAGTTTACTGATATTCTATATTTGTTTAGACATTGTTGTGATCCTTTAGTTTTTTGAACATATGTATATAAAAGCTGACTTAAAGTATTTGCTTAGGTTTGAAGACCAACACATGGCTTCCTCAGTTTTTAGTAACTGCTTTCCCCCCGTGCATGAGCCAAATTTTATTATTTCTCCTTGTCTTATCATTTTTGTTGTTGTTGTTGAAGTCTAGGCATTTAAAATAGTTGACTGTGGCAAAGCTGGAAATAAGATTCTCCTTCCCAGGATTTGTTTTTGCTGCTTGTTTTTTTTCAATGACCTTCTGTGTCTAATTCTGGAGAAGCTCTATTTCCTGTAGTGTGTGATCACTTAGGTCTCTGCTCAGCTTAGTTGTTAGATTATGAGTGGTCAGAGATTTCCTTAAACACTTTTAACTAATAACTCTTCCACCTTTGCCAAGGAGCTCTGTGTGGGTTTGGAGTATACCTTCAATGTTCTAGCAGTTTACAATCCTACTTTGTCTTTACTTCCTGCTTTTGTAGGGTCTTAAGATCAGCTCCTGGTGAGAGATTGGAGCTCTTTTGGGTCTTAGCTAGGCACATACACAGCCCTGAACCTCTTTGTAGCCTTCTGTGTCTTCAGAAATATGTTAGAGCATTCTAAAATTCCCTGTGGACATCTCATTTCCTAGTTCTTCTTTCAGATCTTTTACACCTTAACTAGTGTTGTAGCCTCTAAAGTTATGGTATTAAACAACTGTTGCTGATTGTTTTCAACAGCTGGAGATTGGACTTTTCCTGGGAAGAGATTACTAAGTCAGCTCAAATGTCCACAGTATCTTTCAAATAGGGTTTTTCAGATGCTGTGAGACAGGTCAGATAGTGACAATACCTTGGGGATGAGGCTTCAAAAGGAGCTCCAAAACCAGTCTGTCCTTTGGTGGCTGCAAGGGTATTGGTTGTTAAGCAGCTTAGCCCAAAATGGCAACTGGGGAAGGTCCTGTCTCTACCCCCAACCAAGGGCACTGAGTTAGGTTTCTGGTGTTTCTTTACTTCCTCCATTGGGAAGAAGGGAGTAGGAATTGGTGTGCTAGTATTTTCAGGCAAACTCCTAGGCCCATTTACAAACCTGTCATTAAAGTTTGGATTACTTTCCTGGAAAGGTCTGTCATTTATACCTGTTCACTCTACCACAGCGCTGTTTACTACTTGCTCTGGAAGTCAGTTGAGAAATCTGCCCATGGTTTCTGGTGGATTGGCATTTCTCTTTCTGGAAAACCTTGAAGTAAATTGAAAATTAAGAGTCTACTGCCTAGGTCCTCTCCGGGGGAAAAAAAAAAAAAAAGCGTTAAAGTGTTATATGGGTCGAATCCAGCATGACTTTCAGGCAAATATTGTAATTCCTATTATTGTAGCGGAGGTGTCTTTGTTCTTGTGCACTCTCTCTCTGAAATGCCATTCCTTGCTATCTTCCCTACCCCCACCCCTAGAGAACACCTCTGAATATGCCAAGATTACATCAGTTGTCTGTGCCTTTGTGGACATACACTCTCATAGTCCCTATTTTCCTAGATAAATATGACATCCTTTCTTTCATGGCTGCACTGTACTCTGGAGTAACAGCAGTCACAGCACCTTTAACGCATCATTATCCTTTCTGTTTGTTGCTTAGATATTTGTCTCTTCTTTCTAGCCTATGAATCCATTAGAGGTAGGGATCATATTTCTGTCTCATTAATTTTGTATCACTAGCACCATGCCTGAGGACTGAGTAATTTTTCAGTATTGAATGAATGAGTGGGAAAATTAGGTGAGACCCAAGCATGGGTCAGTGATCCTTGACATTGTAGAATAGCCTGGATTCTGTTAGGTGGAAATCCTAGCTTTAATGGAGAGAGAGAGTAACTGGCTTTTAGCTACATGTTTTGGGTAGCTGTCCTTTAAATTTTACTTTCGTTTGTTTGTTTTGCTTTTTCAGAATGCTTGGGTGAAAAGCATTTGCTTTCAATTATTTCTATCTAATTTGTCAACTGGTGTACACCATCCTATGTGCTAGGTATTCAAACTAATGTTGCTGACCTCTCTTTTTCAAAAGACACAGTTTTGTAGTGGAAATTACAGTCCATATAGAAGTTCTTTGGTTCAATGATTTCCCCTAATCTGTGGTCATTACCCCCCACACTCACATTTCCCACCGATCCCTTGTGCTGTGTCCTGCACCCTGGCTTGTCTTTAGATTCGCCGGGACCTGGTGAATGTTCCCAGGGCAGGATTCTTTTCCTTTGCACGAACAGAGTCTAGCATACAGTAGGCACTGGATCTGAATCAATAAGACCAGAAAATCTTGGAACCAGTTTAGGAGGTAGGAGGCCAGGAAGGACACCGGTGGTGGTCAAACCTGGCAGAGTTGCGTGGGCAGTTGCCTGGCATCTGTCTCCTGGCACTCTCATTGTTCAGTGACTGCTAGGCTGTCAGACTGATTTCTACCTCACTGGCCTCCAGGGCTCCAGGCTTTGCCTTCTCTTGCCTCTCTTGCACATGCTGTTGAATGTGTCTTCCTGCAAATTCCTGACCCCGTGACTGTGTTCTGTGAACACAACTCTTATGCATGGTTCAGTTTGAGAAGGAGGGCGGGCTGGTGGTTTTTGTCCCATGAGGTAGGTTTAGACCGTGACCAGGGATGACTTACTTCTTTAGCTATGACAGAGTACTTTCTTTCTTTTTTAAATATTTATTTATTTGCTTTAGTTGTACATGATGCGTTTATTTGTACGTGGTGCTGAGGATCGAACCTGGGCCGCACACGTGCTAGGTGAGCGCTCTACCGCTGAGCCACAATCCCAGCCCCGACAGAGTACTTTCAACCTACCAAACTATTGCAATGCACCCATGAAAATACTTTTTTTTTTTTTTAATCAGATGGAAAGTGCTTTTAGGTCAAAGAACATGATTTAGCATAACATAGCATATACTAACATATCTATGTTAGCATAACGTAGATATACTAATTTTCATACAAGTAGACTTGTAAAATATAATTTTAAATATTTCTAATGGATATATCAATATTTTCAAGTGAACATTTTATTTTATTTTTAATTTCCCATGAAGGCAAAAGTGCCCAGGACTCAGAGAAACCATAATGCAGCTCTGGTTATGATTTGCCTCGGATCACCCAGCATATGGTGGGTTTAGACTTAAATTTGTCTTTGAGTTCATGGGGAAAATGTAGTCCTCTCTCTAACAGAGGAGGGAGCTGGGTCCAAAGAGCAAGTGTCTAGCTGAAAACCACAAGACTGTGAGCTGTTATGGTCATAGCTGGGTCTTCTGAACACCTGCTGGTCTTGCCACATGCCAAGCTCCTTCCCTTGAAAAGACTTCTGCAGAAGTAACTTTGATGAGTTGTTGCCGCCTGAAGCGCTTGGAGCAACGGAGCCGCGGGAAAAACTTCAGAGGCAAACTGGAGACAAACAGCTTTTTATTCTGATAACTTTTCTCTCTGGTTCTAACAACGACTAACACACGACAAACACACCACTAAAATGGCGCTGACCCGATCAGCAATTTCGGCCAAGTCACTCGAGATCCCGCAACAAGTCCCGTGAGACTACGGGAGGCAACAAAGCCCAAATCTCCACGGCTCATAGTCAACCACAAATCAAGTCAATCCCCAAACAGGGCTCCTGCATTTCCCCTTTTTTGTTTTAAAAGAGGTAATGCTCTAGGACGTCTATGTGCAACCAACATTCTTACCCATCATCGGATAATCAAGGCTGTGCCCTTGACTCCTGTCTTAGGTTGATATGTCGGCCACATGAGACTGTCCCGTGCGACTGTGCCTGTCTTAGGTTGTCCCCCTCTGGGGATCTTACCCGTCATTGGCTAACCAGCCATCCAATGGAGCCCTTTAGGATCGACTATATATGATGACTAACAGCCGTCCAATTGTGAGGAGATGTTGCGGCTTTAAGGCGACAAGCCTTTTGGTGATGAGCCAAATTGCATAGCATATCAAATTGTTTAAACAAATCAGCTGCCCTAAGTTCCATCAAGTAACACACTGAATTCTCTAGACAAATACCTGCAAGGCATTGTCCCGTAAAGTCCCAAACAATGAAAGATCAAAATGTCCATTTGTTATAACATGTTGATGTAGGAGGCCCCATGCATGTAGAGCAGAGGCCACACTGTTGGTGAGGTTGTTTGATGTTTGAGCAGCAGGGATGCTTGCGGCGGCCGCGATCCCTGCAGCTGTAGCAGCAGACGTCTTTTTTATGTTTAGACAATGCCACCGGCAAATCTTCAGGGCCCGCTACCTAGAAACTCAAGCATCAATTATTAAAGGAAAGGCAGTGCTATTGCAGCACTGAGTCAAGAGGCGAGTTGTCAAACTACAAATAGAATAATTAGATTAGAAAATTAAAGTTGATTTTTGTTCACATACATCGCTGGTTGAGCTGAAAATTAAAGTTGATTTTTGTTCACACACATCGCTGGTTGAGCTTCTACAAACATAAGTTGGAAAAATATCATATTTAGAACAAATCAAAGAAAGACTGAGGGTAATTACTGCATTAAAGATAGATTAAAGAAAAGGTAAAGGCACTTTAAAGAAATAATTTGTTAACTGGAACCCTTGAGTCTCTGTATACAGAGCAATCTTTTACCTGTTGAGATAATTGAAATTAATGAGCTATTAAACAAATGAAGTTAATAACAAATAAACAATCTTAAGTCAAAACACCAAAATATCAGGTTATATAGCACTAGTCATATTGTTTGCTAAAGAGAAGTCCGAGGGACACCTATAAATCAAAATTGAAAGTACCTTCATTTATAAAATTATTTACCTAAATTGAATACTCTTAACCTAAAATGAATTAAAGTTATTTGGATCCATATATATATATTTTTTCTTTTTCATAAGCGCTTTGTTCTTTGTGACGTCACACTGGACAGACGAACAAACATACAAACATATATTTGTGACGTCACATTAACATGAAATGTAGACAAATGTACAGACATAAAGACATGTATAAAAAGGAAAAAAAAAATACAATTGTGTGCACACTAAAGAGAGATCTCCTTGTCCCGGCCGGGAGGAATGACACTTAAGTTGTGAAATATTTTGAAGGACTCTTTTGAGGGAATCATTCTGTACCTTGATCTTGGTCCTCTTGATTTTGTACCTTTTTTATTAATCTTGATACTTCAATAACTTCATCTTGATCATTTTGATGTGGTACCTGTTTTATTAATCTAGATGGTATCCATATTGGAGAGGATTCGTCTTTTGGAAAAACACAAACAGATCCTCTTCCCCAAATTAATACTGGATCTGGACCCTTCCATGTACCTGAAAGAACATCCTTCCAGTAAACCAAAGGTTTATGTTGTTGGTGTGGATTCCAATGTCTGTCTCCAGCAGAATAACCATTAGAGTCTAAAGTTAAAAAATTTAAGGTAAACAGGGCAACTGCCAATCTGTCCTTAGGACTTTTCCAATTTCCTTCTTTTTGTTTTAATAACATAATTTTCAGTGTTCGGTTTGCTCCTTCAATAATGCCCTGACCCTGAGGATTGTATGGGATGCCTGTTTTATGGGATATATTGAATTTTGCGCAAAACTGTTTGAAAGATGAGGACGTATATGCGGGGCCATTATCTGTTTTAAGCATTTTGGGGATGCCCAATGCAGCAAAAGCTTGCAAACAATGAGATGTAACATCTTTAACTTTTTCTCCAGAATGTAAGGAAGCAAAAATCATGCCTGAGCATGTATCTATGGTCACATGAATAAATCGCAATTTTCCAAAACTTGGCTCATGAGTAACATCCATCTGCCACAAATGATTGGGCATTAATCCTCTAGGGTTAACTCCGAAATGAGGATTGGGCAAATGTGTCATACAAGATTTACAATCTTTTACAATTGTTCTGGCTTGCTCCTTTGTGATTTTAAACCTACGTTGCAAGGTGGTGCTGTTGACATGAAACTGGGAGTGGAATAAAGTAGCTTGTTGTAGCACTGAAAGTATAAATATTGTTTTTGTAAGTTCATCAGCCTTTTGATTACCTTCATGGAGGGGACCAGGCAAATTAGTATGTGCTCTAATATGGCCTACGAATAGAGGTTCTTTTCTTGCCCACAAAAGTTTTTGTATTTGATAAAACAATTTAAAGGCTGGAGTATGAGGTGCTATTGGTCCTGCTAACTCTAATTTTGGGACGGCTTGTACAATATAGTGGCTATCTGAAAAAATGTTTACAGGCTGGTCCCTAAAATTTTCCAGAGCTCTTACCACAGCTTCCAATTCCACTAGTTGAGCTGATTTATGTGCAGTTATGTAAGTCATATTTTCTTTTTTAGTGACTACTGTAGCAGTACCATTTGAGGACCCATCTGTAAATACATTAAATGCCTTAGGAATAGGTTGATTTTTTATTACCTGTGGAAATATAATAGGATGATTAATACAAAAAGATAATATAGGGGACTTAGGAAGATGATTATCAAAATTTGCAGAAGTAGAGCATTTAGCTATAGCCCAATCATTATCATTGAAGCATAAGTATTCAATCTGTGATGATGAATAGGGAGTAATAATAGTAGCAGGGTGAATGCCAAATATTTTAGTAGAAGTCTTAAGTCCTTGAAGAATAAGTTTAGCCACCATGGAGGTATAAGATTCAATTATACTTTTAGGAGAGACGGGCAAATGTATCCATAATAAAGGCCCTTGTTGCCAAAATACTCCTGTGGGTGTATATTGTGAAGAAATAATAATCAACATCAGTGGTTGAGTTAAATCAAATCTATCACA
The DNA here is from genome assembly GCA_025594165.1 of Tamias sibiricus. Lineage (NCBI taxonomy): Eukaryota > Metazoa > Chordata > Mammalia > Rodentia > Sciuridae > Tamias > Tamias sibiricus. Next base: position 164,609,024 of record CM046660.1, on the reverse strand, counting down.
ATGAGCTCCTTCGATGGCTTTTTCTACTAACTTTAAAGCTTTCCTAGCATCAGGAGTCAATGTTCATGGTGAAGATGTTCAGGATCTCCACGAAGGATGTCAAATAAAGGTTTTAGTTGGCCAGTAGTGAGATTTAGTGTAGGGCGAAGCCAATTAATGTCTCCCAGTAGTTTTTGGAAATCATTGAGGGTGGTCAAATGTTCTTTATTTATTAGAATTTTTTGGGGTCTAACAAAAGTATCCATGATTTTAAATCCTAAATATAATATGGGAGATCTGGTTTGAACTTTTTCTTCTGCTATATATAATCCATATTTTTTTAAATTTTCTACCACATCACTGAATATATTAAATAAGATTTTTTGATTAGGGTGGGCCAATAAAATATCATCCATGTAATGTAGACACATGAGGTTTGGATATTTATTTTTAATGGGTTGGATAGCCTTGTCCACATATATTTGGCATATGGTGGGGCTATTAGCCATTCCCTGTGGTAAAACCTTCCATTGATATCTCTGATCAGGGCCATTATTGTTCATAGAAGGAATGGAAAAAGCAAACCTGGGGGCATCCAGAGGATGTAGGGGAATAGAAAAGAAGCAATCCTTTATATCAAGAGTAATAAGATGGAAATTTTTTGGAATAGCTATGGGACTAGGAAGTCCAGGTTGAGTAGGGCCCATAACTTGCATGGTTTTATTGATTTGTCTAAGATCATGTAACAATCGCCATTTTCCTGACTTTTTCTTGATCACAAATATGGGGGAATTCCAGGGAGAGGTGGAAGGTTCTATATGACCTGCTTCTAATTGTTCCTGAACTAGTAGGTGGGCCGCTTGTAATTTCTCTTTAGATAGGGGCCACTGAGGGACCCACACTGGCTTATCAGAAAGCCATGGTATTTTCAAAATTATTTTCTCAGTGGCCCCGAAAAAAAATATCTTTTTCCTTTATGACAATGATTACTTTTAGGGTTAAGATTACTCTGTACTTTTTGATAATGAGTTCTTTTAGGGTTAAGATTACCCTGTAGGTTTTCACATTTAACATCTGCAGGCTTGGTTGCAAGGTGTACTCCCATTTGTTGCAAAATATCTCTTCCCCATAAAGTAACCGGTAGATTAGGTAAAACATAAGGCTGAAATGTTCCTTTATGGCCTTCATCATCCTCCCATTTTAAAATTACGGCACTTTTATCTGGGAGGTTATTATATCCCAAGCCTCTTAAACTGGTTGAAGCTTTTTGCAGAGGCCAGTGCTTGGGCCATTGGCGTAAATTAATAATGGAAGAGTCAGCTCCAGTATCTATTAATCCCTCCATTTCTATTCCTTGGATTTTTATTTTACACATAGGCCTCCTTGAACAGTCTCGAACCCAGCAAGCCATGGGACTTGAGTCAGTGGAACAAAATCCTCTATTGTTCCCTTCTTGAGGCATACCCATTTTAAATGAATTATGTAAATTGGGAAGGAGAAGCAACTGAGCAATTCTATCTCCTTGATTAACAGAAGTTATACTTTGGGGTGAGCTAAGCATTATTTTTATTTCCCCTTTGTAGTCTGAGTTTATTACACCTGGGGTCACTTGCAAACCTAATAAGCTTTTAGGACTACGCCCGATAATAAGTCCTACAGTCCCTGAGGGAAGAGGTCCCCTGACTCCTGTGGGTATCAGTTGAACCCCCATTTCAGGTGTTAACACTATTGGGGCGGTGGAACAGAGGTCTAATCCTGCATTTCCTCTTGTTCCTCTGGCGAGGGAGTGGATGGGTAGTAGGGATTGTGTCGGGGAAGCATCTGAGTGGATGCTTGAGGATACTCCTTCTGCAATGCCCCGTACATTTGTGGGCCCCGGGGTATTGGGCCCCGTGCCCCGTTTTTTGAATTCCTGAACAAAGGATTTCCATGGATGTCAAATTTTGAATGGCATTTATTGGCCCAATGATTTCCCTTTTTACACCTGGGGCAGCGGCCTGGGGCACGGTATGAGCTTGATCTTATTTCTCTTTTGGGATTTTGCCTAGAATTGCCTGATTGATTATGATAATTTTGCCTGGAATATCCTGATTGATTATAATATCTACGTTTAGCCTTTGTGAAATTTCGAGAGGAAGCACCTCTCATTGAGGCTGCAATCACATTTCCTGTGACAAAGGCGTCATTTATATCTTTACATAGTTGTATATATACGGAAAGATCCTTTTTAGTTCTCCATGGCCTGATGGCTGCTTGGCACCATTTATTTGCATTTTCATAAGCTAATTGAACAACTAATGGCATAGCTTGGTCAACATCTGCAAAACACACTACCTGCAGTTCTCAAAAGTCGATCAGCAAAGTCGGCATACGGCTCATTAGGTCCTTGAATCACTTTTGACAAGCTACCTTGTAGATCCCCAGGTCCTTGTACAGTTTTCCATGCCTCTAAGGCAGCTGCATTTATCTGAGCATATACATCTGGGTCATAATCTGTTTGAGCCTGTAAGTCTGCAAATTGCCCTTCTCCTGTGAGCATGTCTATATTATAGTTTTCAAACCCTGCAGCTGCGTTTCTTTTAGCTGTTTCTATTCAAAGTTCTTGGAATTGCGATCGCCAAACCAAGAATTGCCCCCCGCTTAATGTTGCTTTACATAGACTTTTCCAGTCTGAGGGGGTTAAGCTAAAGGTGTTAAGGGACTCCAGCATACTCAACGTGAAAGGAGCTTGGGGCCCATAAGTCATTACTGCCTCTTTGAGATTTTTTATTGTTTTGAAATCTACTGACTGATGGACACTCTGTCCATTTTTCTTTTCAAATGCTGGCGGTTCCCAATGTATCTGTGAGTTGTCCTCGAGAGCGCATAAGCGATCAGAAAGACTTTTTATTTCTGTTTCTAGGGTATGCAAATGCCTAGTAATACCCTTCATATTTTCTGTAATGGATTCCACCCATGGGGGAGTAGAGGACACAAGTGGCTGCTCTACCTGACCGTCCTTTTTCTTGGTCTTTTTTAGTTTCTTTTTCCTCATTTTCTCAGGATCACTTTTACTAGATTCCTCACCACTGCTAATTTCACTGACAGCAATATCCTGAGGCCCAGGTTCCAGTGAGAGCAAGTATCCTTCAGCTTTTACCAATAACTCCTGAATAGCTTTAATAGCTTGGATTTTTGTCATTTTTGGGTCTCTTCTAATACTCTCTTTACTGGTCTCAGTTGGCCCAGTGGAATCTACACTTTTTTGATCACTTTCACTTTTGTCTATATACTCCTCACTGAGAACAGAGTCAGGTATATCAAGGAGTCTTTGCATAGCCTCTATCACTTGGGATTCAGTTATATTTGAACCCATCTTTAGAGACCTTTCAGTTCTTACCTGTCCGCTCCGAAGTCCCCGTACGGGCCACCACCTGTTGCCGCCTGAAGCGCTTGGAGCAACGGAGCCACGGGAAAAACTTCAGAGGTGAACTGGAGACAAACAGCTTTTTATTCTGATAACTTTTCTCTCTGGTTCTAACAACGACTAACACACGACAAACACACCACTAAAATGGCGCTGACCCGATCAGCAATTTCGGCCAAGTCACTCGAGATCCCGCAACAAGTCCCGTGAGACTACGGGAGGCAACAAAGCCCAAATCTCCACGGCTCATAGTCAACCGCAAATCAAGTCAATCCCCAAACAGGGCTCCTGCAATGAGTATAGATTCTAAGTACATCTCAGTTATATTCATGATTCAACAGATGCCTACTGACACTCCATTACCTGGTCACTACTAAAGAGGTCACTTCTGAGTAACTGTGACACTTTCATCCCATTTTTCAGTCATACCAGATACTGATTTATTGTCTGTTCCTAATAAACCAAGGCTTGTTTTACTGATTTTTGTGTTTTAAAATGATTTGTTTAAAAATGTGGTATTTTGTAGTCCCTCAGGTATTAGTTGATTCTTTTCCTTTCTTTCATAGACAACATTTTTAGCCCTCTGCACAAATATCTTGTGCCATTGATTGCTAATTACCTTGTTGGATCAGAGGCAGTGGAGAACATACTACTGAACAGTTAACCCATATAAAAACCACATCTGTCTTCATGACCTATGAAGATTAAGAAACCTTTCAAATTTTATAAGCTATTTTGCTTTTATAGACCTCATTTCACGGAACCAGTGGTTGTACATAATTCTGATTCATTCAGTGATGCAGTCATTCTAACAAAAAATATTGATTGATTGCTTTTGATGTGGTGGGCTTTTTCTGAGGTCAGTGGATTCAGAAGTGAATAAAGAAGATAAACCCCTGCTGTCAAGGAACTTGCTTTCCACTGGGGCAACACTAAAATTATTTAGTTAGTATTTTCTATTTTGAGAATCTTAGTGGTTATAGATAACGTGTGGTGGTGTGTGTGTGTGTGTGTGTGTGTGTGTGTGTGTAAAAGTAGAAGCTTTTTCCATGATATTGTTGTTTGATTAATAAAAAAGTAAGGTAAAGCTGGGAACATAGAGATCTTCAATGGTTTAATGTTGTATTTTAAGTTTATGTCTTAGTTCGGGCTGATGTAACGATAGACTGGAGTGGCTTATAAACCAAAGAAATTTATTTCTAACAGTTCTAGAAGATGGAGGTCCTAGCTGAGGGTGCATGGTCAGGTTCTGGCGAGGGCCCTCTTCCAAGAGGCATACTGCCACCTTCTTTTTATATCCTCACATGGCTGATAGTGGGTGAGAAAGCTCTTTGGGGGTGCCCTTTATGAGGGCACTACTCCCATTCACGAAGCCTCCACTCTCATGACCTGTTCATCTACCAAAGGCCTTTCCTCTAGTATCACAATTGTGGTGATGGTGTCAGGATTTCCAGATGAATTATGGGGGAAGGACATAAACATTCAGTTCAAACACTTTATATGTTTAAAGTTTGTATGTCTACACCTAAATCATGTGAAGAACCCTTTCTTGGAATGTGGTTTCAGTGACAGGAGTTCTGAATTGAACTTCTTACTATGAACCCTCTACAGAGCATGTTGCCTGAGATTTCCAATTTGCTTGAGGTTAAAGCAGAGCAAGCACATAAGTACTGGTAATATCCTATGAACCAAGTCAAAAATTTTCAAGATTTATTTATTTTTATTTTGAGACAGGGTCTTGCTAAATTGCCAAGGCTGGCCTTGAACTGGGAATCCTCTTGACTCACTGGGATTTCAAGTGTGTGACATTGTGCCCAGCCAAGAATTATCCTAAAGGTTTTATTTTTCCCCCTTCCAGTGTTTCACAATTATCTTGCTCACATCTGGTGTGAAATTCACTATTTTTCAACATAATGGCTTTTATGAGTATTCTCAGAGCATTAAATCTAAGTAACAGAAATTGACCCTCAGTTTTGATTTGCCTTCATGGGTATTAGGTTGAATAAGATTTAGTTAGCAAAGCTCAGTAGTTGAAAGTATGGGCCAAGCTGGGTGTGGTGGCGCACGCCTGTAATCCCAGCACTTGGGAGGCTGAGGCAGAGGATCGCGAGTTCAAAGCCAGCCTCAGCAATGGTGAGGCACTTAGCAACTCAGTGAGACCCTGTCTCTAATAAAATACAAAAAGGGGCTGGGGATGTGGCCCACTGGTCAAGTGCCCCTGAGTTCAATCCCCAGTACCAAAAAAAAAAAAAAAAAAAAAAAAAAAAAAAGAAAAGAAAAGTATGGGCCATGGAGCCAGACTGCCTGGGCTCTTATCTGATCTGTGCTTCTTGCTGGCTTAAAACTGGGCTTTGGCCTCCATATTTTTGCTGCTAAAATAAGAAAATGATTGTGCATGCCTCATAGCAGTGTGGCAAGAATCATATCAATTACAAATAAAGTCCTTAGAACAATGTCTGGTGCTTAGTCAAGGATAGCTGTGATTATTACTATGGATATTTAGTATTATGTAATGAGTTCAATAAATCCAGCTGGTATAGCAGATTTGAAAGCAAACAATACCATTTCTCGGCTAAAAACTAGTGAAAGCTGGTTCTACTACTGAGTGAACTCCCTGAGACGTGGCCTAGACCAATCAGGCATTTTATAGAGGAAATAGAATGTTTGCTGCTCTGGCAAATGGGTAAGTGGAGGTCAGTTAAGGAGTTCATACTTTGGGTATAATTGAGCATGCCTTTGCTGTAATTGAGAATGTGTATAGATTTTCTAGCTTGTTGTTGTTGTTCAGTGAAACCAATTAACTTGCTACTTTGCTAAAACCTTTGTCATTCTTGCTTTCCTGAGAAAGAGAGAAGGGGTGAAGGTGGGGAGGAGGGACAGGAGGGAGAGACCTTGAATCTGTGCAGCATGTTGTGCCTTAGTTTTATATTCTGCAGATTCTATGAGATTCAGAGAATTGGCCACCATGCTTTCTTCTGAATGCTATTTGTATGCTAGATGAAATGATATTTACTTGCTGATCATCTAAACTAATAGATGGAAATGGCCCTAAATTAACAAACTCAGCAGGCAGGATTTCTGCCAATGGGTGAACCTCCCCAATTTACAGTTCTGCTGCATCCTGGGCTCTCGGGGAACAGGAGAGTAGCTTTTTGTGCCCCATATGTCTTTGTTTTTATCCCGCTGTGTGTGTGAGAGGGCATGGTGACAGGCAGCATATAAATAGCTAGCTCCCACTTTTATTTTTAGTGGTAATGACTTTCTTGGTTTTGAAATGGGATTTCTTATTTAATAAGTTATGGGATGTAATTACCACCTAGCAGAGACAGACTGCATCACACTGACTAAACTCTCAGTAAAGTTAAGGTCCACCTATCATGGAATAAAAGAAGCCTGGTGATGAAACAGGTAACCCTTAGCCTGCCTGAGTGTTCCTCCCCATCCCTCCCCTCCTTCCCTCCCTCCCTCCCTCTTCCCTGTCTTCCCCTTCTGTTTCATAAACTGGATGACGCAGATTAAAAGTGTTTCTGGAGTGAGTCAGATGCCCCGTTTTCTGCTGCTAGGTGAGGATGGGAAAGTTGGCCATGGTAGTTCTCCCATTGTCCAAGGGTCGTTCCTATAATTGGATTTTTCTCTTTATTTGCCTCTTTATAAAGTCATTGCTCACAACCTTTAATTCTCCACCCAGAGAACCTGATGACTTAATTCAGCGACCTTCCTGCCTGGTGGCCCAGCTGCCTTCTAGGGCTTAATTGCCACAAGGCAGCCAGGATCTTATTGAGTTAAACCTGCGTGTAAAAAATCCCAGAGTCAGAGTCATCTTCAATTTTTTATGAATCAAGCTTTTAGGCACTAGAAAAGATTAACCCAGCAGTAGCCTATGTTCCCAGACAGACCTACTGGAGAAACAATAAGTAAAATTTCTGGGCTTGACCCCCTCCCCTCACATGCTGTCCCCGTCCTACTTACTGGTGCTTGCTCTTCTCTCCTCCTTTGGCCCTCCCGTCCTTCCCGCCCTGCATAGCATACAGGGCTTCTCAACACAGCGGTCCTCGGGAGAGCTGCCCCAAATAGAACTGCTGACAGCACCAGGCATGTGAGTTTTCCGGAGTGCTGTCATGACCCATCCTGCTTGGTTCCCGCAAGATGTTAGTGGCTGAGGGAGAGGGGACTGTCTGCTTGGGCTGCTCTTTTCTCCCATGAGCCTCAGGGGATGGTGTGCTGTTATGTCTGGTGTCCCTGTCACCTGTCAGGCTCTGTGCTACGACCAGGGGCTCCTACTACTATCTTAAGTGAATGCAATTGGAATCACTTTTAGGGGATTTGGAACTTTCAGGGAATTTGTGTGTTTTTTTTGAGAGACTGCAAGTGCTGGTCTTCCTTCTGCCTCCAGGTCTCAATTCTGTCTTCACTTTTCAAGGCCAGCTCAGGTTCAAATCCACCTCAGATGCTAGGTCCTGTCAGTTCCCATGATTTCTCTCTCCTTTAAACTTGTAGTAGCTTACTCTGTTCCACATAACCCAGGTACTGCTCACTTGCTATGTTGTCATCCTGAAAACTTCATATCCTGTTCTCAGAACAGCACAAAAGCTTCTGGGGCCTGAGGGTCCTAAGTAGCTATGTAAAAAGTGGAGTACAGCAGTGTGCGGGAATAGGTGAAATAAACAGTGATGCTTGTCCAATTCTCTCACTTCCAAAAATATGTATGTATATGTCTATACATTTGTGATGTATGTGTGTATATTCATATTCATACATGCATCTATATTTATGTCTGTAGTTTATATTTATATATCTCTATATGGAGTTCTACCTAAATGACTATCTTATACATTGATGTGCTGTGAAGGTTGCAGGAAAAGAAACTGACTTTTGCTTCTGAGAGCTAAATGGGAGGCAGCAGCATATGTAAGTGGTGGCATTTGACCAGTGCTTGGAGTCCCTGAATGTCAGGCTGAGGAATTTGAGCCATGAACATTTGTAAGTAGAAGAATGGTATGATGCAAACCTGACTTGGGGCAGATTTGTCTGGAAGCATTAGGTGGAAACTGGGAGAAGCCAGATGAGAGGAGTAGGATTAGGAGCAGCCACAGTCGGTTTGGGCTAGGGACTTTGAGAATGGGAAGAAGAATTGAGTGAAAGATTTCAGGAGGCAGGCAGGTTAACATTACATGGTTAGAGACAGACAAGCTGTTTGGCCACTGACTAGGTGGGTGACCTTGGGCAAGTTACTCAGCTTTTCTGTATCTCCACTTGAAAACGAGCACCTCAACCTTAAACTTCATAGGATTAGCTTGGTTGGGTACACCTTATCAACAACTCTTAGGAGAAAAAAACAAACAAAAAGAATCAGTGGGGCTTGAGTCTGGTGGATAGAAGAAAGATGATGGAAATTTTAAGTCTAAGTTACTGATGAATGAGTCCAAGTGTATTTATCCTCAAAGCCCAAATCCAGAAGCTATTGTCATTAATACTGTGCCTGTTGATTCTTAATCTTGGTGATTTAGAACCCCAAAAAATTCACACATGAATATGAGGACTGTTGGATGTCTTATTCATTTTTGTATCATTGTGTATTATAAACAATAGTCACTCAATAAGTACTGGTCTCTTCTTTGGTTATTGCCGTCTCTTATTTTCTTTCTGTGCCGGGGTCCTGTGTCGTCTCTCTGTACCTCAGAGCTCGCCCGAGTCCCTGTGGCCTTTCTGCTGCCTCTCGCTTCTCGATGTCCTGACCTTGTGTGTGGACTATGGTGACAGCCTTATTATTATACTCTCTACCTTGAGCTCTTGCCTCCTCCTGTTTATCCTGGGGATTGTTAGATAACAAAGTTTTAAAGGCACGTCTCTGATTCTCTCTAACATGAAATGGCCCCCATTCCCTACTAAATAAAGTCTATAATCTCTAGTCCACTATTTAAGACCCTTCATGAACCCCATGTTTCAGTGTTAACTGGTCCTCTTCACTCCACTGGAAGGCCTCCCCCTCTCCCAATTTTTGCATATATCTTGTCACCCTTCCATACCAGCTCAAGTGCCTCCTCTTCCACATAGCCCTTCTTGATTCTTATGTCATCAAGGAATAAACCCTGTGGTCCTGGGCTCCCATGAGAGGCAAACACTGCACTGTTGTGCACTTGCTTCACTGGGGACTAGGGGTCATGCTGACTCCCTGTTGGTTCTCTTCTACCCCATCTAGCATGTGTTCTTTGTACACAGCAGGTATCTAATGAATGTGTGAATGGAAGACTCTCTCTTTGGGCAGGGGAGTTGTGTGGTGTTTCCTTGGCTGATAGCTCACGTTAGTTCAGTGCCCTCTCCTGTCCCCAAAGATGGCCTCTTGTTCCCTCTCAGATGTGATGCCATTCCACTTTCCTCTGATTTTGGAACTGTAGATTGTGAACTCCAAGGTGATAATTGTCTCTTTTGTTTGGCTTTGTTTCTCTGGCCTGAATGATGAGTTGACAAGGCGTGATTGGCACACAGTAATGATGGAAGGTGCCTCCAACGCAGAATCACATATCATTTCCCCTCCTTTCTTATTCTCCATAATCATTTGGAGTTGCCAGAGAATGTTGTTGATTTTTTTTTTTAAATTTGATTAACAACAAAAACACAATAGCTTTCCAGGCATGTGGTCTGGCTGATTTTCCAGGTCTTCTCAGAGCTCTGCATGGAGTAGAAGTTTTGGAAAGACACTAACAGTCCTTACATTCACACTGTGAACCCTCTTGGTTCCAGAAATGTCAATTCCAGGACCAGAAGATAAGTAGACCTTGGTTTATGGAGATGTTACAACATGGAGAGGAATCTGGCTGATGTTGACAGGACTCATATTCAAATTTTTCCTGGGCTTTTGTTATATTTCACTTCCCTTTGGATGTGGCAATTTACTGAGAGATTATAACTGACAGGGTTATTTTTCACACCGCACAATAGGGAACACCATGAAGTTGCTTTCCTCCTAAAAGTAAATTGGATATAAACACTCTGCAGTAATTGCATTGGAAGTGCATCCCTTCTTATTATTTGTTTGAATGCCTCTTCATCAGTGCCAGGAGGATGTCCCTGGAGTTTTCCAGGTTTTTGACATCATGTGGCTAAACTGAATTGTTAGCAAGGAAAGAAATCCCTTCAGGCAGGAGCCCTGGGGTAGCTTCCGTCCTGTTTGGTTCAGGATCTACTTTCTTATTTAGTCTTAGTATTCCAGTTTTAGAATACTTGAGAAACAGAGTTCCTTGATGCCTGTGTGATTTAGGCATATGTCCCATTTCTTTTGGGTCTTCCTTGGCCTTTGGCATGGCCTGTACTCCTGGCCATGGGCAGAGGCTGGCACGGGAGACAATGAGTCATGCAGGGATTCAGGTTTTACGTGGATGGCGTTCTCAATCCAGCTGCCCAGATGGGAGTGATTCATTGGTTCAAAGTCAAAGGTAGACCTTTTTAAGTCCTCGATTTGTGTGTGTGTGTGTGTGTGTGTGTGTGTGTGTGTGTTTCATTTTTGTTTTTAGGACTCTAAAGGTCATGGTTTTTTAGGATGCAGAGATCTTGATCTTAAGTCAATGAGTGGTCCTCATGAGACCCCCTGTTCCCAATCTCCTTATTTTCCCTGGGTCTCATGGGAAGAGAATGCCAATGTGTTTACTGTTTATAGGTGTGTAGAGGATCATAGGCTTATGATGGCTGGATCTAATAACCCTTGCCACTTATTCCATTTCCATGGTTAATTAAAGTCCACAGGAAGCCAGCACTGGCGTAGGTGCTTAGGATCACCCTGTGACTGGGCCAGAAGTTCTTGTTGCTGAACCATTCCTACTGGTGGCTCCTAGACCAGCCCTGGACTCTAACAGCTCTGTTAGGGGTTTTACGCATTGAAGTCCCAGTACTTCAGGGTGTGACCTTATTTGAAACTAGGCTTGTTGCAGATATCATTAGTTAAGATGATAGAGTATGGTACCCCTAATCCAATGTGATTGGTGTCCTTATAAAAGAGAACTTATAAAAACCTCTGTTTCTAGGGAAATAGAAATTTAATGGATAAATTTAATAAACACCTCTACGTGTGATGTGGTGATAATAAAATGTAAATGTTTGCCAGTGAGCTCAGTTTTCAGGCCTCTGAAGTTCTAGTTAAAGGATATCCAAAAGTCATGAAGTATCTTGGCTATGAAGTGTCTGTGGGTGTTATGGTTTAGATATTAGGTGTCCCCCAAAAGCTCATGTATGAAAAAATGCAGGAAAGTTTAGAGGTTTAATGATTGGGTTATGAGACCCTTAACCTAATCAGTGCATTGATCCTCTGATAGGGATTAACTTATAGGCAGGTGGGGTGTGACTGGAGGAGCTGGGCCATTGGGAGGTGTGCCTTTGGGGTATTTATTTTGTTCACGATGAGGAGAGTCTCTGCTTCCTGGTGCCATGTCCTGAGCTGCTTTCCTCTGCCACACCTTTCTGCCATGATATTCTGCCTCACCTTGAGCCCTGAGGAATGGAACTATCTGTCTGTGGACTGAAACCTCTGAAACTGTGAACCCCCAAAATATACTTTTCCTCCTCTAATTATTCTTGCCTTTTTTTTTTTTTTTTTGTCATAGTGGTGAAGAAGCTGACTAAAGCAGTGTGGTAATTGGCGGTCACCGTGAGCAGCTGGGGTTCAGAGTTGGATATTGGACTCTGCTGCCTCCCAGTTCTGTGATTCTGACTAGTCATTGTCTTGGGGGCCCAAGTGTCCTTAGCTCTTTAGCTATAAGTGAAATAGTACTCTGTGTTTAGATGCCAATCTCAGTGCTCAGCATCTTGGACATTACTTTCACATCATGGTTAATTTTGTTTGAGTCCAGTTAAAGTTGCCACCCAGACTCTATTTTCTTAGCAAGAATCTTGGGTCTTCATTCTGTACCTTTGAAGTACTTTTTACAAGCAATTTCAGAGAGGTCTTCTAAAATGAAATGGTCAACAAATCATGATTCTGGGTACTTTACCTTCCAAATAAACTTTGAGGATTATGTTTTGACTGAAACTTAGTTTATGGGGAGGGATTTTTCTCCTGTGACAGTAGAGGGGTTAGACAAGCCACTGACAATCCTACTTAATGTTCTCTGGACTCTGTTCCAGGACCCCTACCTGGTGGAAGCTCAATGGACACCTGCTATTGTGGAGGTAGCAGTGAGTTTGAGGTCTCTGATACTGATGACCTTCCCTGATCCAGCCCTCGCTTGCCAATATGATATATTTATGTTTTTCATTTCAGGGGTTTGCATTGTTCCTTAGTTCTGTTCCTGGCATCCATTAAGGAGTGTTACTTGGGTATCAGTTATGGTATCCAGACTGTGACTTCATCCTAGGAAAAGGGGAAGGAGAGTTTAGTGGTGTGCTTGCTGTATCATTTACCCTTTATTTCTACCAAGCAGGAGTGTGCATTTCCTGTGTAGTAATCCTGTAGCTGGTCTGTTAAGCACCTTCTGTGAGTCAGGTGCTGAGAGTAGAGCAGTGAACAAGACAGACTTTATGGAGCTTGAGAGGAAAAAAAAAAAAAAAAAAACAAAAAACTATGTGTTAGACTGTGAGGGATGCTATGGAGGAAAACGAAGCCAGAAGGACAGAAATGGCAGTTATACATTAAATATAATGGTCATAGGAAAACTCACTGAGAAGGTTACAAAGATGGGGAGGATGAGGAAACAGCATACAGATATCTGGGAGGAGAGTATTCCCCACAGATGGAAGAGAAAGATCTTGGGAGGAGGCTTCTCACAGTGGCCTGGTGCCCAGGCCAGTGCTGCTCCAGTAGGGAGAGCAGATGGGAGGAGGCCGTGAGGTCATGGGAGGTGCTTGAGTGTATGAGGCTGGGCTGTTTGATGTTAAATGTTAAAATATTGTAAAGGTTGCCCTGAAGGGAGCTCCACAGATGTGGTGAGACCCTTTTCCCCAAAATCCTGTCGGTTTGGCTTCCATATTGGCCTCTCAGTTCTGCCTCAATGGTAGATCAAGCAGCCTGTCATTTCTGCAGCTATGCCTTCTCCATAGGATTTTGACGGAGAGGCCTCATTAGCCCTGGACTTGCCTTAATTGCTTTTTATTATACAAACTCTGTGAGTCCTTTTTTGGATTGTAGTCTTCTGAAAGTTTTATCGCCATAAGTGACACATATGAGAATCAGGAGGGTAATGATGGGATCTACTTAGTGAAACTTAGATGATATCAGGCTCTTGCCATGAGTCAAATGCTTTATGCATATCAGCTCCACAGTAATTCCTTGAGCTAGAGACTAATGCTCCCACTGTAGGAATAAAGAAAATGGGGGGAGGGTCCTAGGGGTGTAGATCAGTGTTAGATCCCTTGCCTAGCATGCACAAGGTCCTGGATTTAATGCTCAGCAACACACACACACACACACACACACACACACACACACACACGGCACAGATATGTTAAATAAATTGTCCAGTTTTACATGGCTCAGGAGGGTGGGATGAGGATTTAAACTGGGCAGCAGGACTCCAAAACCAGTGACAGCACTGCTAACTGCTATGCCAATAGTAACTTTTTAAGTGAAGCTCCACAGCTCTCTTTCCACTGGAGTAAACAGAAATGAAGTTATCCTAGTTCATTTTTTATCCAAATAATCATTGCAGAGGTGCCTCTTAAAATAGAGAAATAGGGCTGGGGTTGTGGCTCAGCGGCAGAGCGCTCGCCTCGCATGTGCGTGGCCCGGGTTCGATCCTCAGCACCACGTAAACATAAATGTGTACGTTTATGCATTGTGTACAACTAAAGTAAATAAATAAATATTTTTTTAAAAAATAGAGAAATATATTTTAGTGCCATTTTTATAGGAAAAAATGGTCCCAGAAGTCAAGATAGTTTAGGAGATATGTGGTCCAGTTGGTGGATTATTTTCTGCTCCTTGTGGGCATGAGGGTATATAGTCCCCTTGAGCCCCAGGAGCTGTTCCTCTGCCCTCTGCTTCTCCTCTCTCAGGCTGGAGGCTGTCCAACACCCCTGCTTGAGACATTACCACCATCTCTTCTTCAGACCAGTGACTTTATATTACCAAAAACTGTGGGGTTGACAGGATGCAAGACTAGTTTTTTCTTTTTTCCTTCCTTCTCAAAGGACTGAGTATTTATTATGACTAATGGGTTAAATGCAAATCATTGTGATCACAACAGATCCAATCTGGGGCCTGCATTTACCACCTTGGATTGGGGTTTCTGATTAGGCAGGGTGAATCTTTGACATGCATTTGCAAAACCTAACCTTCTTTGTCCTAGCCTCTGACCTCTCTTTAGTTCCTTTCTTTCTCCTCTTTTTTTTTTTTTTTTGAGACAGTGTTTTCTTTTTTTAATAAATTTATTTATTTATTTTAATTAGGTATATATGACAGCAGAATGCAATTTTAAAGAATTTTTTTTAGTTGTAGATGGACACAATACCTTTATTTTATTTATTTTTTATATGGTGCTAATGCTCAAACCTAGTGCCTCACACATGCTAGGCAAGCACTCTACCACTGAGCCACAACCCCAGACCCCAGAATGCATTTTGATTCATTGTACACAATTGCAGCAGAACTTTTCATTTCTCTGATTGGATATGATGTAGCTTTGTACCATATGTGTAGTCATATATATACCTAGGGTAATAAAGTTCATCGCATTCTACCATCTTTCCTGCTCCCCCCACCCCCGCACCATACTCCTTCCCCACTCCTCCCTCCCTCCCTTTTGCCCAAAGTTCCTCCATTTTTGCCGTGCCCACCCTCCCCCCCATTAATGGATCAGCATTCACTTATCAGAGAGAACATTCGGCCTTTGGTTTTTTGGGATTGGCTTACTTTGCTTAGCATGATATTCTCCAACTCCATCCATTAACCTGCAAGTGCCATCATTTTATTCTCTTTTAATGCTGAATAATATTCCATTGTGTATATATACCACAGTGTCTTTACCCATCTATCTCTTGAAGGGCATCTAGGTTGCTTCCACAGTTTAGCTATTGTGAATAGACCTGTTATCAATATTGATATGGCTGCATTACTATAGTATGCTGATTTTTAAGTCTTTTGGGTATAGACTGAGGACTGGGATATCTCATCATGCACCTTCCTGTAGCACATGACCATCTTCGCTCCTTTTTTTTTTTTTTTTTTTTTTTTTTTGGTACCGGGGATTGAACTCAGGGGCACTCGACCCCTGGGCCACATCCCCAGCCCTTTTTTGTATTTTATTAGAGACAGGGTTTCACTGAGTTGCTAAGTGCCTCGCCATTGCTGAGGCTGGCTTTGAACTTGCGATCCTCCTGCCTCAGCCTCCCAAGTGCTGGGATTACAGGCGTGCGCCACCGCGCCCGGCTTTGCTCCTTTTTGAAATGATCATATTTTGCTTTCTCAAGCTCTTGTCTATTTAATGCTCTCTCATGGTCCTCTTGCTGTATGTGTGTGTGTGATTCAGGGCAGTTCTGATTGCAGCGTCTCTTGGTACTTATACCTGCACCTGTGGTGACAGAAACACTCCTCAGCTTCATGACACCATGAAGCAATTACAGGTATTTGAGTGAATTTGAGTGAATGAATATTTAAAATGAATGATCAGTGGCCCAAGGGCAAGAGGGAGCTAGCTGCCTTTTTGGTTCTACTGCTTCTTATAAAGTTTTGTTCTTCAGTGTTCTTTCGCTAATATGGTATGATTAGTGTACATGTGTCTATGTATGTGCTGACATGTACAATGGGAAAATTAAAAGTAGCATGTCTCTTCTAAAAATGAGCTGATCTGGCTGCCAGACCTGTTTTCTCACCAACTTCATAAAACCCCTCCCATTCAGAGAGTGTGAAAAATGTTCCAGGAGGGCAGAGGAGGGTCAGGTTAGCTGTGTAGCCAGTGTGGGATGGCAGCTGCTCTTAGATATTTGGAAGGAAAAGCACCCGGTTTTAGATTAAATATGAATGCTGACATTCAGTTTCTCTCAGCAAAGTGAAGTGGGGAATTTCAGATATATTCTGAAAGAGACAAGCATCATGTGTTGTTGAGGCTATTTGCATATAGACACTTAGGAAGATGGTGGGAAAATTTTTTTTCTGTACTATGTATTTTCTAGTTAATTTAAAAATATTAATTGGCTTCTTTAAGAGGAAGGAGATGTGAGTGGTTTTTTTTTTGTTTTTTTGTTTTTTTTCCAAATAACTACTTTTGGGGATAGAAGCTTGGCTTGAAAATTAAAAGAAAAAAAAAAAAAAAAAAAAAAGAAAGAAAGAAAAAAAAGGGGAAAATTAGGATTACCCAGAAACGGTGTCTCAGGATGCTAACAGTACACAATAGAGTCCAAATTCTTTTCCTTCAATATCTCTCTTTACCCTTAACTCACAATCTTCTTGCCCTGACTCTGTTCTTACTGGAAGCAGAGGCTGTAATGGTCAGGAAACTTGTCTTTGTACAGGATCTTGGAAGTGGATCCAGCCTCAGAGGTCATCTCATGCAGACCTTTGGTCAGCCAAAGCTGGAAAGACCCCAAACCTGCATCCACACCCTGCCCATGGCTTGACTTATAAATATGTTGGTCTTGGATCCAATTCCAGATTAATTTTTGTCTCAAAGACTGACATCCTTTATACAACAAATGGATGAATTTTATTACATATATACTACTATATATTTTTGGGGGGGTTAGATGAACTTCTGAACGAGGACTTTATTTTATGTTTCTGTTGTTAAATGGACACTTTATAACACCATATAGTATGTTCCATCAACCTGCTTAATTGGGCTTGACAGTTGGGTTTTCATTCTTAAACAGTTCTGTCACTCTCCTAATTAAAATCCAGCATATGTTGCTATATCTTTTAAATTGATGACCATGACTCATAGGGTTGAGGTGGCCTAATTAATTTTCAACCCTTAATGAATTCTAACTCTCTTCACCTTTGTTTCCTTTACTACAAAAGTCTTCGAGGTATACACAGCAAGCATTTAATATGCCCTGAAAAATGTATCTTTTCAAGTTAAGAAAATTTCTTTATTACCGTGTAATTGGGCAGGTAAAATACTTTTCCTTTGTTTAATAAAGTGCTTAATGAAAGCCTGGGACTGGAATTTCATCTGAATACCAAATTTTACCAAGCACCCTGGTTTGATAATTGATCTTTGATACATAGAGTAATTTAAGTTTGCTTTTTGTCATCATTTTATTTTTGTAAGACTAGATCTCTCAGTTTGGTATCCTATGAGGTTTTTCATGTCATGTATGAGAGAAGAAATCATTACTTTTAGTGCAAGGGCCGAGTTGTTAGCAAGAAATACTCTTGTAGTAAGCAGTAAATTGTTAATTGCATGACTGATATTTTACAAATATTCTTTCAGTTTTCACTACAACTTGGAGTTTAGCATCTTTTCAGATGAGATAATTGGGTTTTCGAGACATTAAGCAATTTCCCCATCCTTATGCTGGTACAGGGAATTTAGATTCAGATTCGGGTAATTCTGTCCCAAAGCCCTGTATGACCACTAACTTGATTTACTGCCCCAAGAGAGAGCTTGTATTTTTCCCATTAGCTCCCTTGTTAAAGGGCAATTAGGAAAAGAAAGGGTTGGATGTGGTTCAGGTAATAATAGCAGGATCATTTTAGAACTTGGATGAATCCGGAACTTTTGATTCAGTGAGTCTGTCTATTTTATTTTGAAATCCAAAGAACGTCTTAGTGTTAGAAACTTCAAATTAAAAAAAAAAAAAAAAAAATTATAGAGTGGTCATCCTAAAAAATTACCAGAGTCAGTTATAGCTTTAGAGTCATACTTGTGTGTACTTTTAAATTTACTGTATTTTTTAGGGTGAAAAAAAAAAAAAACCCAGATGAGTTTGTGAAAGAATTTCATATCCCATGCTACCAATATTTTGATAAACTAGAAAGTTTACTAGTAATCCTTGTATTGAAAGCTCTTAGCATAACAGTTGCCCCTTTGTATATATTATACTATCATCTCAAATGGACTTAACTTGAGTTGGGAGTTTGGCAGAAGCTAGTCTAGTCACAGGACAGCAGGGCTTGCTGTGGAAAATTGGGGGTAGGACAGGAGGCTTGATGCTGTCCTGCCATCATCATCATTATTATTATTATTATTATTATTATTATTATTATTATTATTTTGTTCCTTTCAAGTGCCATACCTGATGGAAACTTCTTTTGATCTCTTGTAGGAATAACAGAACTGTCTATTTCCTTTTGTGGTTGTCTTTCATTTACATATTAGATACATACAGGATAGAGGTAGGGAATTTGGGGACAGAGGGAATAAATTAGATTATTGGGGAGTAGAGCAATTGCTTTTACTCCCCTTCCAGAGAATATAGTCTGGCTCCACTTGACTGAGCTGCAGAAAAATTGTTGCTTTATATTCATGTGCACGTACACACACGCACACGTTATTTATCCAATTAGGCTGTGACGTTTTTACACGATCAGAATTACTGAGTCTGTGCTGTGTGTCAGATTACAGGACAAGTTGAAAGGAGAGAGTAATCACAGCTGCATGTTAGTATTATTTTGGTTGTGTACAGTATTCTTCATATTAACTGTGCCATGGGGAGGTGTTGTCTGATGCCTTTTGCAATTCGTTATCAAATTAATCTTTTCCAAATGGCTTCATGCAACATTACACATGCAAAATCTAACCACTACGTAACACTTTGCTTCACTATTCACATGGATAACAAACTGGAAATATATCTGGCTAACGAGAACGTCACGCATTCCATTTCTGGTTCTAGAAAGGCTCCAGCAGCACAGTGGTGGTATTAACATAAATAAAATGTTCCCTTCTGTAGGTGGTTATGTCTGGGTGCTTCTGTTTGGCTTTGGTGAGAGTCATCCTTTTGAAATGGAGCAAATCCAGAACAGGAAATAATGTGAACAGAATCTATTGGTGGAGTTTCTTCTGGAGTTAAAAAATTTTGTGATTCAAGACCTTTCACTGAAAGCCTGCCAGAATCCTGCATAGCTAATTGGAGAACTTTACTTTCTCTTTTTATTTTTAAATTATAAAAATAATATAACCAAATTTCCAAAGTGGAAAAATCAGAGGGCTGAAAGGGTCATTTGGTTGTAATTTCCTTTTGTTAATGATCGAAGTAAATATTCTGTGGTCTTGCTGGCCTGGGGAGGTGATGGAGGCTGGGGAAGGCCTCCAGCTGAGAGGGGTGTGGCCGAGGAGCAGGGACACCTGCTGGGATTTCAAGGTGAGGGAGGAGCAGTGGGGGAGTTCTCTCCTAGGCTCTGCACCTCTGACCACGGCAGCTCCAGGATAACTTTCTTCCTAGGCAGCACCCCTTGCAGGATGCCACCTCCTGCCCGGCCCAGGGGACACTGTTTCCTCCCCTTGTCACTCCAGTCTGACTTGTGTGCGTTTCTGGTGCCTCAACATTCCAGTTTTGCTCTCTTCACCCCCCCCCCCCAAATTCAAGTAAGTTAGAGTCTCTTCATTTTTGCCATTAAGGGTGATTTCTGTTCCCTGCTGGGATCTTGGCTGGCACAGAGGTGTGTCACAGAGATAAAAGGTAGACTTGGGTTCCAGAGAGGAGTTGGATTAGAATCTGTGCCATACATTTCTAAACGTGTATGCATGTGTCCATATACAACAGCTGTGTGTCAGCGTACCAAAATGCTCAAAAGCGGCAGCAACCTTCGTCAAGTTCAGGAAAAATCCCGTCAAGTTCAGCTTAATGCTGGGGTGAGGTTGGAGCAGAGATTCATAAATAGGAATAAGATAGATGTGGCCTGTGGGGAGTTTCCAGGCCAGGGAATTGAGACATAAACATGGTCTCTTAGATGGGATGTGATAATGCATAGATAAAAATATTTTCGGGTTTAGGAAGAGTTGTTTCTGTAGCACATTAACAGAGAGTCAATAACGTCTTTGTTTACTGTGAGTTTGATTTACGAGGTTTAACGGGATTGTCCCCACCTTCCCTCCTGAGACTGTGGTGATAGCAGGGGCAGGAAGGCAGCTGTGCATCAGAGGAGTGGAGATGGGCCTGTTTGCAAGGTGCCAAGTCTGCCCTTTCTCTTTGGTACTTGAAAATACTTGCCAATGCATTAGATCATGAGAAAGGTGTGACCCCTGCTGGTCCCCGAGCCTTCAGCTTTGTAAGCAGAGAGACTCAGGAGAGGCCAGGCCATTATCTGTCTCCTGCGGGTTCCTTTTTGTGTGGGAGACCTTTTTCTCTGAAAAAGAAAGCCTTGGCCTCCCAGAGGCATTCGGTGTGATTGGTAAGGAATCCTGCTGGGCCATTTGCTCAAGGTTAAAATTCTTACCGCCACTTAATGGGTGGCCCTTTTTGTGTTGGAGAAGCTTATTTTGCAAGCTAAAATTAGGCCATGTGGGATGAAGCCCTTGTAACTGGGGATGCAGGTTTTTCCCAGTCGTGGCTGCAACAGGCCCTATTGGCATTTTATTTTCCTTATTTAGTGAGAAATATAGCAGGATCAGGCTTTTCTGAGGACTAAAACCACACTGTAGAATTTCACAGGCAGTTCACTATCCACAACCTTGTTTTTAGCATCTTTTTTTCTAAGATGTCCAGGAGTTTTCAAAATCCACATATTCCCTCTATTCTTCCTCAGTGTCTCCCTGTGCCTCCCCTCCCCACTGCTGCCCCTTTCTCAGGGGTTTGTTCTTGGAGACCATCTATGGCCCACAGCCCTAAAGCTCCTCTCTTGACTGGTCAGCACTGTCCCTTAAGTTCTCACCCACCAAGGTTTTTGTTTCCTATGCTGGCTTTCCTGTTGCCCACTTCTTAAGCACAGGCATGCCCTGGGGTCTCCTTCATGCTCCCCTCTGGAAAACTCCACCATCCCCCACTCAATACTGTGTGGTTGGGTCCCAGGGCCCCCCATGAGCCTGGAGACTCTCATGGAGGTCAGGCCTCCTTGGAGACCTGTCTCCCTTCAATGTGCCTTGTGCTGATGTAGGTTGTTCTCTGGAATGCCAGCCTCTTCCACTCACTTTTTGGAATCCTGCCTGTCTGTGAAATTGTTCATATTGTCTCCCAACCAAACTGGATCCTCTGGTTGTGGTAGTTAGTGGAGTTGTTCCACCTTCCTCCAGAGATCCAGGCAATCACTTCGTGTGATGATCCACATACTCACCTTCTGGGAATATGAGGCAGAGGGAAGGCATGGAGCTAGGAAAAGCCAGAACACTGAGTGTGTACTGTGTGCACATGTGCATGAAAGTGCCTACTGTCAAACCATGACCTGAGGGGCAGAGATCCTTCTAGCCTCTTCAGTGCTTGCAACACTGCACACAGCAGGCCCTCAGGGTGGAGGTACTGTCTGACAGCAGAGGGGGATTCTCAACAGCAGGAGTGGAGGGAGGGGGAGTCTTGACCATGGTTCAGGTGGCCCTGTTTCTAGACATTTTGTAGATGAAAAATCAAGGACCAGCCTTTTTATAAAGTCATGCCCAACTATCAGTTCCATTTTTCCCCCCTTTCCATTCTTTCCCCTCAAGATATGCTAGGAGAAAAAAAAAAAAAAAAAAAAAAAAAATCCAACAGGCCCAGAACGTCTTTTTTCTTCTCTCTCCACCATATGACTCCCATTCTGCATGCTCAGGACCACCATGTTGCCCCCACCTCTCCAGATAAACCCTCTCCAGATCCCCATACCTGGGCTGGCTTTGCTTGGCAAATGGATCCTGCATTTCCTCTACCCTGTAGTCAAAACATGGCTATGCCTTGGGGGCACCTGTGTGCATCTTTGAAAAAGCCCTCTTTTCTTTGTGTGGATATACACAAAGAATATCTGGGTTGCTCAGATTGGTGAGCAGAACTTTCTGCATTTCAGCCCCACTCACCTCTCAGCTGGGAATGCTTGGGCAATGAACAGCTTAGCTTGCACAGCTGTAAGCAATGGCTTTGCATCTAACAGAGCCATGCTGCAACTGGTTCCTTTCTTGCAGCTGGGAAATTGTAAGCTCAATGGATCCTGTTAATGAATTACACTTCCATTTGGCCTTCAGGTGATTTTTTTTCATCCAAATGGGTGGTTTTTTTTTTTTTTTTTTTTTTTTTTTTTTTTTTTTTTTTTTTTAATAGTTGTGTGTGGACAGCATGCCTTTATTTTATTTGTTTATTTTTATGTGGTGCTGAAGATTGAACCCAGTGTCTCTCACATGCTAGGCAAACACTCTGCCACTGAATTATAGCCCCAGCCCCTTTTGTTTTGTTTTGTGTGTGTGTGTTTAAATGCAAGAAAGGACACCAAAAGACCCTGACAAGAACTAAATAAGACAGAGTGACATTTGAACACATCTTCCTAGATTTTTGACTTAGTCTGTGCCATGGCCCTGTTTTACTCTTAATGCTTGGGCATTTTATTTTTCTATAATTACACGCTTTGCAGATCTTTTATGCTGTTCACCTACTCTTCTCCTAAGTTATCAGGATCTGCTGTGTCACTGGTAATACAGCTTTCGTTTCTTCCTAATTACTGTCTTGATTTACCAGTGTTTTTCATAAAATTTTACTCTAAACTCTTAGAAACATAATTAAAATACAAACTGCTGAGTGGAAACTGGAGGCTCTGGAATGTAGGCCACATGATCAATGATGGCAGCCTGAGCAAGCTCTGCACTGTGGGTCCCTTTTCAAAGTTTATCCTAGGGCCCTTCATTTCCTGGGCCCCAGTAGTGGAAGTAGAGCTGCAGCTGACATCCTAAGAATAATGGCCAAATTGGAGCTAAAAGACATTCAAAGTTTTGCAGAATGAAAGGACACAAGCATTAAAACAGTGAAATGTGAAAATAGAAGGGAGATCAATAGAGTAGGGGGTGGGAGGAATGGAGGGCCAGGAGAAACACTGGAGAATGAAATTAACAAATTGTGCTATGTCCATGTATGAATATATCACAATGAATGCACTAACTAAAATAGAAACTATAGAAGGGGGAGATCAGTGTAGTAGAGTAAGTGGGAGGGTAGGGTAGAGGGCACGGGAAGGTACTAGGGAATGGGATTAATCAATTATGTGCATGTATGAATATGGAATAATGAATTTCACTACTATATATAATTTTAATGCACAAATGAAAAATTTAAAAACCTAGTAAAATATTCCAATTAAAATTCTTATCTAAAATATTTTGGGAAATGGAATCCTCTGATTATTTGAATATGGTTTCGAGTCCATCATCATCACTAGAAGAACAGTATCGACCTCTGGGCATCACATCTACCCACATACCATCAAGAGCTGTGGATTGGTCTTTATCTGTTCCGAGCAGGGTGTCAACCTTAACACTATTGATGTTTTGGGCTAGATCATTCTTTGTTGGGGGCTGTCATGATCCTTGTAGGACATTTAGCAGGAAAGCTGGCTTCTACTCATTAGATATTAGTTATAATCTTCTCTTTCCATGACAACCAACAATGTCTCAGACTTTGTCAAATGCAGCCCTGGGGGGCAAAAGTGCCCCCAGTAGAGAAACCTTGATTTATGCCTTTCTAGTACGCCTTAAATGTCACCTTCTAGACTAAGCCCCTTTTATCTGTCAGCTTTTTAAATTTGACATGTATTTCAAATTAGAATATGGAAACATTGTCCTCATTTAGGTTTTTCTAGTTGCTGGATTACACACACAATGAGAATCTGTTCTGTAGAGAAATGACTAGTCCTCTGTATTCATGTATTTCTGTGGCTCTCTGTGCGTGGTGTCATAATGATGATGTCCCGGGAAGACTGACTCTCTGTCTCCTCTGGCCATGTAAATAAGCTCCTTAATTTTCTTTCAGGCTGATTGAGCCTGAAGGAATCACAAATTGCTTAGAGGCTAGACAGGGTGTGAAAGGTCCCTTGGTGGCCAGTCCAACAGCTTTGCTTGTGGGGCCTGGATGTCTGGGGCATGTTGCATCTTTTGCAGATTCAGCGTTGCATTGTGCTTCTGGGTAACCATGTATATTTAAAAAGGGATGCATATAAATAGCATCTAAATGTCATATAAAATCTCCATGATAACATCATTTTTCTCTCTAATTTGAAGAATATTGGTTTTTGCAGGGCTGTACAGGCTTCCTTGCAGAGAATTCATTTTAGATCATTAAGCTCTTAAGGGTGTATAATAAGCTTATAGTCTTCTGTCCTCAGGCAGCCTGGCCTGATGGACAGCAAGATGTGCTAGGAGGGGTATACGACTGGAAGTCAGGACAGGAGGGTTCTTGCTCTGGCTTTTGGACACATTGATGACCAGGCTTCCATCAAGTGGCTTCCCTCTCTGGACCATTGCTTTTTCTGTTACATAAGACTGTTGGACTAGATAGACCATCTCTAAGGACTCTTCCAGCTTTAAGTGAAAATGTATGATTTTAATTAAAGTGGTAATTAACTAGGTATTTTAAAATATAATAGAGTTGGAGAAATATTTTTTTCTTAAAAGGGTGGATAGTGGAAGGATATTAAAAATTATATTTATTCTGTCACTGAAACATTCTAGCAACGGATGTAATTAATGTTGCCATGGAGAATTTGTGGACTGAGAAGAGTTGTCTTTGCATCTCTATTCCTTGCAGTCTACCTCTGAAGTGGACTGACTTCTCTGGAAGATGTGTATATCTGGGAGTGATGATGTCATCTTCTCTGTTAATCTGGAGACCCGAGTGCCAGTTCTTGCCATGCTATGTGATTTTTTAAAAAATATTTTTATTAGTTGTTGATGAAATTTTTAATTTTTAAAATTTATTTGTATGTGGTGCTGAGAATTGAACCCAGTGCCTCACACATGCTAGGCAAGTGCTCTACCATTGAGCCCTCATCCCTGCCCATACGATGTGATTTTTGAGTAAGTTGCTTCCTGTCTCAGGGTTCCAGTCTCTTTTTAATGAGAGGAGTTAGTTGTGGTCCTGTGCAGAGAAGGCTAATGAAGCAGGCTGGAGATTGCCTGTCCTAAAAGTACTTGCTTGCATTATTGGCTATTATTGGTAGTGTTTAGGAGCTTGGCTAGTAAACAGTTGCCTACACAGAAAATAAATTTTCTCCAAAAGCAAGTGGCTCACTGTGCCTAAACCATTTGTGCAGCCTATGTGGTTTATGTTCAACACTTGCTTTCCTTCTGGGAGTCTGGAGTTTTGTTTAGTACTAGGTAGAGGATTCCTATGTAAAGAGCCCCTAAACTAAAGTTTTGAACAAGCTTCCTGGTAGACAGCACTTTGCACCTGTCGTCATAACTTGTTGTGGAGGAGTTAAGCCTGTCATCTATGACTCCTCTGGGAGAGGACTCTTGGAAGCTTCCATTTGGTTTCTTTCAGACTTTGTTCTGTGGACCTTCCCCCTTTGCCTCATTTTGCTATAATAAATCTTAGCCATGGATGACGATGTGCCAAGTCCTGGGAGTCCTTCTGGTGACTCAAAAAACTTGTGGGTGTTTTGGGAACTCCTGACATAGATACTCTAGAACTTGCTGAAAATAGATTTTGTAAGTAGAATTATTTAGATATTTTATCCAAAGAAGAAATTGTTTCAGTATCTTGGACTTTTGTCCCCCTTATGTGGTAGGGAAAAACGTCATGGCAGAAGCAGATGGGGGTGAGATAGCAGAAATGCTCCTGTGCTATGGTCAAACGACAGCCTAGTTGGCCTTTGGGTATGTACTCTTGATTCTGAGAAAGGGTCAAAACAAAGTGAGGCATTAACTAGGCAGTACCAATTCAGCCATCATCCTGTTAGCTGTGGATTTTACATATTGGTGGTGTGTCTGTGCCTTTGAATTGGATATAATTGGATTTTTAAGACTGAGGCGGTGTCTGTAATTTGAAGGGAGCTTATTTGAAGAAACCCTCATGTGAATTGGTTCTTAATTTATCTTTGAGATGATGCCAAGATGAGAGGGGAGTAGTATGAGTCTGAGCATCAGGCGTTCTGATTGAAAGAGACGTATGTGTGTTATAGCAGTTGAGAGTCCCAGGATAAGCAGTGAAAGTCCCTCATCTTAGTCTAAGCAAAATAAATGAGAATGTATTACAGAATAGAATTGGCCAGATCCATGAGCTCAAATCATGTCAGAATTCGGTGATCACTCCCTCCTTCCTTTCCTCTCCTTTCTTCTTTCTTCTGTGGCAGCTTCATTTTTGGACTGGCTTTCTACTTGAGTGGCCTTGAATTGTCCTCCAAAAAGTTTTAGCCCTTATATCAGGAGAAGAAAACCTTTTTCTGTCCCATCATTTCTCTCATTCTCTGAAAAAAAAAAAAAAAAAAAAAAAGATTCTGATTGTCCAAACACTGTGTCTAGGGGGTGGGATATGCTGCTGTCAGGTCATGTACTTTCCTCTACTGGAGGAGGACAGGCCATCTTAGCTACTGAGAAGGACCAGTCCCTGCCTCAAAGAAGAAGAATTTTTAAAAAGGAGTGGGGAACTTCTTTTACCATAAAAAGGAAGGAAGAATGAACAACAACAACAACAACAAAAACTGCCTAATGACTGTCTATTATCTGCATAATGTGCACCCCATGAAAGGGTTACCTGGCGTTGAAGTTGAGGGTCACGGTGCCCATTGCATGGTGGTGATTGATCGATAGATGTCTCTGAGAACTATCTCTAAGGATACAAACAGATCCAACCTTATTTTCCTATTGGATAGTAATTGTAGCAGAGGTTTTGATCTGGACCAGGGAATGGGGATGTGATTGTGAAGCTTAATGAATTTTCACAAAGTGAGTTTTGCTGTGTAGCCACCACTCACACTCATCTTCCCACCTGACAAGTCCTTCTCATGTCCCCTCCCAGTCACTGTCCCACTCCAGAGGTAACCACTGTCCTGATTCCTATCACCATATTTCTATTATATATTGCTTGTATGTCTTTGACCTTTACCCAAACATTTCATAGATTTCCTATCCAAGGAATGCTTTTGTTTTTCTCTTTGTTTCTGTCTCATCATTATCCATTCTTACAAGGGTGGTATATAGTGGGTTCTTTTTTGCTAAATTTCTGCAGGTAAATCTTTGACAGAATTCTAATCTTAAGAGAAGGAAGTTGCTGTGATTGAAATGAAATGGGACCAGGATGGGAAGCCTGGTGTAGCCCCTAAAGACTTAAATCTGTAGGGTTTAAGGAATTCCTTTTGAAAAGCCCTGAGGCATATGCTTCAACCATGACAGAGAGTTTACAGACTTTCAATTCTCTGTCCTGATACCTAGTTATGAGTTATTTATTAGCACTGAGTGGAAATAGAATTGGTGCTATCAGGGAAGAATTATTGTCATTGGATCAAGAAAAACCATGACTCTCTTTATTTTCCTTTGGAGCATCAATACTGATTCATCTTTGATTTATAACTCAATATCATTGGGAAATTGTCCTGGCTCATGTAAAATGCCCTAAACACAGCTCTTTAGCTATAAAATCCTGTTAGAATTCAGTCTGGGTTATTTGTGTCTGGGTTTTTGACAAAGTGACATCATAGAGTATCTATTATTTCACTTTTGTGAATTTCATGCTTGTTCTTATAACTGATTCCCTAGGCTTCTCCTGTGACGTTGTGTTGGTCATTTGATGGATCTGGTGATGTCTTTTCTTTGTCATTGTATTCTTCTCACTTTGGAGTGCATATAGGGCATATGGATAGGTAATGCATTAGTTGATTTGGAAACCAGACTTCAGATTTCTATCTTTTATTCCCATTTTTACTTCTGTATAATCTGTAAAGATTCATGCATGAGTTAATGAAAGCTGACAGTACTCTTGAAATACAATAAATCTGGGGTATCCTAAAATATACCCATTGACATATGATTTCAAATAAATTGAGGCATATTTGTTGATGAAATTATCTTATAGTATAAATTTTATTTTAGTGTAGTTTTTATATTTTTAGCTAGAATAATGCTAAGGTTATGCAGTTAGCTGCTTAGGATGTGCTGGCAATCTTGAAAAAAGAGAACACATAGGTTTTCAACTCCTGATAGAATAGATAATGTAGCCAGGTGGTGACCTGACTTCCTATCCACTGTAGAACATTATCTGGCTTATGTATCTACTCAGCAAATGTCCAGGACAGTAATATCATTGAAAATATTTGCATTTGTTCCTCTGCCTCCTCCTCCTTGATTCTCCACTAATATTGTCCTCAACTAGAAAGGAAAGGTTTTTTTTTTTTTTTCAAAAGAAGAAAGGTGTTATCCTAGGAATTTTAATTTTGGGAAATTCCTGACTATTTTAATTTTACTTTGTGGATATTGAGGAATCTATTTGATTTGTAATTTTATAAATTGATAGCAGATCTAGGTAGTTTAAGATGTCAGCCACTTAAGTCTCTATCTGCACAAGCTATTTTTGGCCAAATAAAGTTTGTCTGTGATGGCAAGCAACTCCATAGAAGCTGATTGCCAGTGCCCTGTCCCATGGTTAGGCTGCTTTATTTGGTTGTGGTGTATGGACTTGTATTTTCACCTTGGAAGTCCATGCAGGTACATGCACAACATACACAGGAAGAGAATCCAAAGCATACAGTAGGCTATGTAGTGGAATGAAAGCATCCCTTCAACCTTGGTCCCTTTCCTTTAAAGTAATCATAGCCTCCAGTTTGTTGTGTAGCTTCTCTAAAATTTTATTTATATAATTTTATTTCCATGCATACCCATGTACCCACACATATGAGCTTCGACAATTACTAATGACCTTGCTTTGTTCACTTACTACATTTTGCAGCATTACACCTCTACCTTTTCCAAGAGCTTAATAACCTTTTGTGGTGTGGATATATAATACTTCATTAAATCCCTCCTTTATTAATGGAGCGATTTAATATTTTGCTGTTATCTGTCTGTAATAAACACACTTGAATGTTTCTTTTGGCATCTGTGCCAACACAAGTACAGAATACATTTCTTAAAGTATAATTGCTGAGTTCAAAGAATGTGTATGTTATATTTTGATAAATATTTCCAATTTGTCCTATAAAGAGATTTATCTACAGAAGAAAGACTGTATCCCCATACCTTCACCAAAACTCAGCATCTAAAAATTCCTTTCATTTCCACCATTGGGAATAGGTAGAAATGGAACTAGTCTTCTTCTTTATTCAATTTTCCATCTATGTTTCTGGACTCTTTTAATGAAATTGCCAAAAAATCCAAGAGCTTTTTAAAAAATAATTTGCACATATCATATAAAAAATTAAAGACTCAGAGAAGAGTCAAAGATCGTAATTGTGAAGCTTAATAAATTTCCATACAGTGAAAATAGCTATGTAGCCACCACTCAGATTCACTCATCTTCCTACCTGAGAAACTTTTCTTATGTCCCCTCCTGGTCACTGGCCCCATATGTAACCACTATCATGTATTCAACCACCACAGACCATTGTGTGTTTTTCAAGTTCATTCAAACAGGATAAAAAAAAAATAGATCATCTAATCAATGCTTTTTTGTTTGACTTTTTTGGTCTTGTTATTTATTGAGGTTCACATATGTTGTTGTGATTAGCTGTGATTCATTTATTGTCATTGTTGTATAGTATTCCTGTGGATGGATATTCTACCAATTTATCCGTTTACTGTGGACAAACATTAGGGTTGTTTCCATTTTGGGCAACATGAATAATGCTGGTGTAGGCATTTATGTAAGTACCTTCTGGTATCCACATGTATATGTATTGGGTGTACATCTAGGAGTACAACGGTTGAGTCAATATGATCAGCTTTTATAGATGCTGGTATTACATTTTTAAAAGTTTATACCAATTTAAACTTTCATTCCCAGTTTTTGAGAGTTCCAGTTCAACATTTTAAAAGATCAACCTTTTTAGCCTTTCTCTGGGTATATAGTGTTATCTCTTTGTGGCTTTAATTGTATTTTCCCTGGTTACTGGTTACTAATGAAGTTAAACATGTTTTCCTGTGCTTATTGCTCATTTGTGTATCATCTTTCATGAAGAACCTGTTAAGTCTTTTATCCATTTTCCTATTGTTTTTCTCTTATTAATTTGTAAAACTTCTTTATAGTTCTAGATACAAGTCCCCTGGTAGTTGTAAAGTATTATAAATATCTTCTTCCACTCTATAGCTCGCTATTTGCTCTTTTAATGGAGTCTTTTAATGCAGTTCTATTTGCTACCTTCCCTTAGGATGAATACATTTATGCCCTGTTTATGACTTTTTCTTCCCCCAGGATTATTAAAATACTCTCCAATATTTCAGATGTCTTCAGTGTTATCCTTTGCCTTACATATGTAAATCTATAGCTCAAATTGGTATGTTTTTATATATGGTGTGTGGTAGGGTCAAGATTCAGTCATTTATGTGAATGTCCAATTGACCCAACACTTTTAAATGACAAGAGTGCTTTCCCAGTGTACATTAGGAGTACCTTTCTTGTATGTAAATCAAATGGCCATATGTGTGTGGTTTTTGTGTTCTATGGTTTTTTGTTTTCCTTGTGCCAGTGCCATTCTGCCTTTTTTACTGTAGCTTTGAAATAAGTAAATCTTGATATCTGGTGATGACTATCTTCCAGTTTTTTTTTAAATATTTATTTATTTGCTTTAGTTGTACACAATGCATTTATTTGTATGTGGTGCTGAGGATCAAACCCGGGCTGTGCACGCGCTAGGCGAGCGCTTTACCACTGAGCCACAACCCCAGCCCTCTTCCAGTTTTTGTTGTTGTTTAGGATTATCATGGCTATTCTTGACTCTATACTTTCCAAATAAACTTTAGAATTATCTTATTCTTTCCCAAGAAAACTGGCTGGATTTTGATTGATAATATTGAGTCTTCCAGTCTACAAACCTGGTGTATGTGTCCCTATATTTAGTCTCATTTCACCCAGTGTGTTTTTTTTCTAGGTGAGGTCTTGTACATTTTCGTTTTAGTTTCATTATTTCACTCCTCAATATTTGATTTTATGATGTTTAAATAGTATCTTTAAAAAATTGCACTTTCTTAATATTCATGGCTATATAGAAATAACTGGTGTTTGTGTATTGGCTCAGTGTCTGGTGGCCTTGCCGAATTCTCTTCTTGATTCTCTTTGGTTCCCTAGTTCTGTCTGCCAGTTTTTCAGGACCTTACTGTCTAACAATTGTGGCTTTAGGGAGAGCTGGGCATGAAGGGAGCAGCAGGCGGCTTTTGAGTATTTTTTCCTCAGGGCACTTTACACCCCATCTGTCTGCCTTTGGTAACATCTCTCTGCCTTTTGAGCAAAAGACTGCCTGGCTGACAGGGAAGCCTTGGCTCCCCTTGTTGACAATTCCAACTGCCTGATTCTTGTACCCATGGCTGGCTGACCAGTTACTCCTTTGGTTTTACTGTATAGTATGTGGAAAAATGGAAAAGGTTCAGGAGCGGGTGCTGTAGCTCACCCCCACACTAGGTATTGGCATGAGGGGGTAATTGTTTGGGCTCTTGATGACTGTGCCATCTAATTGTGGAAAACTGAACTATACCTAAGATTTGATTGAGGTATCTGGCCAGCTTTCAGCATCTTCCCCCAGTACAGTCTATACTTTGGTTAGTGGATGTCTTTTGTAAGTGAGGGCTTTGGGGGTTGACTGGACTCTTTCCCTAATTTTCCATGCTGCTCATTACTTTGGTAGGTTTTATTTCAGGAGGATTGCAGGAGGGAAGAGAGAAAAAGGCCTTATTCTACTATGTTTAACTTTTATTCCCGGAGTGGTAATGTTAATGATCTTCTAATGATTTGATTCAGCTCAAATGAGTAAATATTTATTCAGCACCGTTTCTTTAAGCCAAGTCTTTAAAGCCTAATGCAATATATTCCTTTTCCTCACAATATGTTGTGTTCTTCAATATTCCCTTAGCAGCCTTCAGCCAAAGAGGTTCAATGTGCAGAATGGTACCAGCAGCGCCAGGCCAGGGAAGATGACCTGGGAGTATGACCTTGGTGACAGTATTCACACCATTGCTCTAGTGCCCATAGCATTAGCTTTAGGTTCTGGCATGAATTCATCATTTTATGTTAAAAACTAGATGCTGTTATTGATGTCCAGAGATCTCTCAAGCCTTGTCCATTTTAATTTTTTAAAAAATATTTATTTATTTACTTTAGTTGTACACAATGCAATGCATTTATGTTTACGTGGTGCTGAGGATTGAACCTGGGCCGTGCACGTGAGAGGCGAGCGCTCTGCCACTGAGCCACAACCCCAACCCCCATTTTAATTTTATAAGCATTTGTTGAGCACCAACAATGTACCTGTGCCTTTATATGCCATGGGGTTAAAGATGAATGTGCTTTAACCCTTGACTTTAGGCTTGTTGGGAGAAGACAAGGATCATTTTTATGTGCTGAAAGATGAAGGCAGTAGGGGCAGAGGGCTTTGGGTGCCAGAGGAGAGATGCTGAGCCAAGTTGGAAATAACAGACTGAGGATGAGAGCTTACGTAGAATCTTCAAATTCCTAGCAACTACACAGGTGCCCAGAGCAGAAGGCTGGAGATGAACAAATATGAAGCTTCTGTTCTGTAAATTTACCCCTTATCTCTGTTTCTCTCTCCAATGAATGCTTATTTACTAGCATAACATAGCAGTGTTCTGCAATTAAGGGAAAGACAGGGTTTTAAGAGGTATGTTTCATCAAATTTTTGGGAAGTAACTGTTGTATCCTCCTCTCACTGAACAGTGCTTGGCATGTAGTAGGTACTCAAATAGGGTTTATTTATTGAATGAAAGAATGATTGGGGAGCTTAGGCTTGCTACTCATGCTGGTCTAGACAGGGTAATAGTAGGACAGGGCTGAGTGTAGTCTAAGGATACCTGGCCAGGCCTCCCTCCAATAGGCATTGGGTGCTTGAGAGCTGTCCTAGCATCATGGGAAGCACAACACAAGGGTGTGTAAAATTATGTGTAAGAGCAAGTGTTAGAAGTGTGCAAATATGGCTGGGTGCAGTGGTGCCTGCCTGTAATCCCAGTCAGTGGCTCGGAAGGCTGAGGCAGGAGGATCTTGAGTTCAAAACTGGCCTCAGCAAAAGTGGGGCACTAAGCAACTCAGTGAGATCCTGTTTCTAAACAAAATACAAAATAGGGCTGGGGATGTGGCTCAGTGGCCTAGTACCCCTGAATTCAATCCCCAGTACCCAAAAAATATAAACACGAAAGAAATGTGCAAATATGGGGCTGGGGTATAGCTTAGTGGTAGAAAGCTTGCCTAGCACACATGAGGGTTTCATCCCTAATACTAAAACCCCCCAATCCCCAAAACACCAAAAAGAAATGTATGAATGACATTCAGCAAGGACCTCACTCCTGCTGCTAGTTCTTTGGAATGAATGTAACAGCCATGAGGGTGGATTATTTACTCCACTGAGTTTTATGTATAAACATTCATAAAAATTGAGTAACTGGCTTCAAGGGCTCTAGCTCCTCTTTCTTCCTGGCCTATAGAAGAAGCAAAGTGAAAGGGCGTGGTGGTGTTGAAGTAATTTCAGCATTAAAAGTTGAAATCCTGGCTTTTGGTCCCTGGGTTGAGACCTCTGTACTCCAGATCTCTCCCTGTGAAGTGGCAGCCATCCTGCCAGTGTTCCAGAGAAGCTGATTCACACTGTGGGATGGGGGTCATGTGCTTTCCATGTCATGCTAACATGGGGTGTGCCGTTGAGGGAGCCATGGTTCTCTGGTCCACCCTGGAGATTGTCCTGGGTTGTTCTCATTCCCATTTTGTCCTCTTGTACTATTCTGTTCTGCTCTTTCTGTAGGTCTTTGCCATTTGCAGAAGCCTCAAGGGTCTCCTTAAAGGAGAGTCTGTAGAGAGGATAGCTTCTGCTCCTTTGGCTTAGGGAACGATTGCTTGGTAATACACCTTGGCCTCTTGGTGTTTAGTCCTGTCTGCTTTCTCCTTGAAGCCCATTTCCTGGCAAGCTGGAGCTAAGAGGGAAGATGTTATTCTAATCAAGGAAGCAAGCAATTGATCAACCAAACTGAATGCTTTGCAAACATTCAGGCATCGATCTAGATGCGTGGGAGGCAATAGGGATCAAAAATTCAAAGTTTATGCCTTTGTAGTGCTTCTTTTCTAAGGGGTGATGGGTGGGTACAAGATACACCAGGTTTTCATACCTAAGTGCATTGAATAGTGTACTAGTAGAGCACATGTGCTCCAGATAAAGAAACATAGGGGAAGTTAAGGGGCAGCTGAGATGGAGTGCTGGGAAGGTTTCACTACTAAATAGGGCAGTCAGGACAGGTCTGAAGACCTGAAGGCGGTGAGAGGAGGGTCAGTGGAGCCCTAGGTAAGTTTGTTCAAGGCAGAAGGCCCAAGCCCAAGCCTGATGGTGGGGAGGTCAGCAGGGAGGCCCATGTGGCTGGGTGGATGAGCAGGTGCAGCCTGAGGGGAGGAGGACAGAGTAGGGGAGGAGGACAGAGTAGGGGAGTTTTATCCATCATAAGCACTCTGATCTTCACATGGAATGGGACAGGTATAAAAGCAACCTGGCTGTGTGCCGAGATGGGGCTGAGGCAGAAGTAAGACATTTTGCTGCGTTTCCTGTTAGAAATCTGAGTGCAAAAGAATCTTTCATTGAAAAGAGTTCCAGAATGCTGCCAAATGATACCTTTTGCCCCTATAGCAGCAGCTCAAGAGAGGCATTTTGTAACCTCTTTGAGCCCACTGGGGATTACACAGGTTATTGCGTGTATGGGATTGGGGAAGGGGCCATGTGGTCACTTTCTTGTACACGGCCAGTTTTTGACTGTGTGAGAGAAGGAGAGACCCATGGCCCACCTGGAGTCTCACCCGTGGTTTGACTATCTGCAGACGAGTAGAGAGAACCCCAAGGGTAAGTGGGCAGTTCTGATAGCCTGTCTTGGGTTAATGAGTGGTTCTCAGGGTTGTCTAGGGAAGACAGTGCTCTCAAAGACTGTTTTTGGCTTTGAGAAGCTGGCCCATGGTACCACTTTTTGTAATTTGCTGAGAGACCCTATAGGAAGAAACACTGGAGGCTGCTGTTCATGTAGCACATGAATGTTTGGTAGGTGCTTTGCTGGAACTTACAGATAGAGAGGTAAAACGGATGTTCTTTCTCTCCAGTTGCTGTGGGCTACACCTGAGCTTCCATATTCAAATCTGTGGGATCAGCTAGCTACCATAGGGGCCAGGCTGTGAAGGAACTATGAGGCAGATTTGCTTTTTAAAAAAATTTATTTATTCTTCTTAGATATACAAGACAGTAGATTGTATTTTGACATATTATATATACATGGAGGATAACTTCTCAGTCTTGTGGTTGAACATGATGTGGAGTTTCACTGGTCGTGTATTCATATATGAACATAGGAAAGTTACGTCTAATTTGTTCTACTTTCTTATTCCCATCCTCCCTCCCTTCCCTTCATTTCCCTTTGTCTAATCCAATGAACTTCTATTCTCCCCTCACCCCTACATATTGTGTGTTAGCATCCACACATCAGAAAGAACATTTGGCCTTTGGTGTTTTGGGATTGGCTTATTTCATTTAACATGATAGTCTCCAGTTCCATCCATTTACTGGCAAATGCCATAATTTCATTCTTCCTATGGCTGAGTAATAATCCATTGTGTATATATACCACATTTTATTTATCCATTCATCTGTTGAAGGGCATCTAGGTTGGTTCCATAGCTTCAGAATGGCAATTATCAAGAATACAAGTAATAATAAATGTTAGTGAGGATGGGGGGAAAACGGTTCACTCATCCTTGCTGGTGAGACTGCAAATTGGTACAACCACTCTGGAAAGCAGTATGGAGAGTCCTCAGAAAACTTGAAATGGAACTACCATTTGACCCAGTTATCCCATTCCTTGGCATATACCCAAAGGACTTAAAATCAGCATACTACAGTGATGCAACCATATCAATGTTTATAGCAGCTCAATTCACAATGGCAGATTAGCTTTAATGCTGTAGTAGAGGGAAGCACCCGAGAGCTCATGCCCCATCAAGCACCATGCTGGCACCGTTGGGAGGGACAGACCGATGTGCAGATCTCAGTTTTTGTTGATTGTGAAGTCTCTAGTTTTAATAGCATTCCTACCCAGTTCTGATATTTGAATAATATGGTGTAGGCCAACTTCTGAATTTTACCCTGAAACAGCCCTTTTGAGAATTCTAGACTATACAGATAAAAGGTTAAGTCAGTGTGTTGCAGCTGAAGATGAGTAGTTTCATGGACTAATCAGTTTTGTTCTTTTGGCTTTCAAACAGCTTTTCCCATCAACAACCCATCACTAATTTTTGTAGTACTTGATGATCTTGTTCGAGTGGGACAGAGAGTCTGGAAGCTGTTGGAAGTTCTGTTGAAGTGAGTTAGAACATAGATAAACACGTTTGGACCACTGTTAGTTCCTCCTTTTTTGCAGTCCAGGAGAGCCTCCAACTTGAAGGCGGGTGAGGGAAAGCTGGCCTCCAGTTGGGTCAGTTCCACGGCTGCTGGCGAGGTGGTTGCCAGGCGTCTGAGTGATAGAGGCGGTCTAATTAAAGTGGGATTGATTTATTAACAGAGCTTTACTGGTCATATAATTTAACAACTTGGAGGTGTTATGGGGCCTGGGGTATTGCTAAAGAGTGCTAAGGCTCAAGATAATTATTGCCTGACTTTGGAGAGAATGACAGATGGGTCCTCATTGTTGCTGTAAATCTAGCCAGCAATTGAACTGGCATTCTTTGTTTAATGTTGTTGAGGGGCTCTCCATTGATCCTTGGTTTTCTTGCTGGCACACTCCCCTCTGCATTTCCAATGCTCTTTGTTTCAACCTTTCACGACCCTCCTTTAAAGCCTGCTGCTTATTCAGCTGAGGGATTTGCATTTGGTTTTGACTTCACAATGGGTTGCCTGGGTCCCCCTCATTTTCCAGCTGTCTTTCTGTTTGAATTTGAGTTTCCAGCCAATGTGCTTTTTGGCCTGGTGTGACTTAGTTAAAAAAAAAAAAAAAAAAAGATCTGGTCTTTTAACCAGACCTGTATAAATATTTATTTAAGACGTCTGTTGTGTGCTTCTGGGAGTATAGCTGTTATTACCCCAACCCCTGCCCCCTGATGTGTAAATGAAAGTAGAATGTAGTACAAGCAAAATCCTAGGAGGCAGGAGGTCTCACAGTCTGGGAGTGACATTTTGCTTATGTTCCACACCCTGGCTTGCCTGGCCCTCCACCACACTCCCCTGAACTGTTCAGGTCATTAGCACCCTGACTGTGGAGGTGATTGGACCTAGGAAGACAGATTTCAGAAACTTAGATGTGGTGAAGATGTGTATGGTAATGTACTTTCCTATTAGCCAGAAGCATTCATGGAGCTCACAGTGCACCTACATTTGGATGCACATCAAGATTCTGATTTCTGCTATTTTATTTTAGACCTTGGATTGTATTGTTATGAGTTGGGAAATTTTTTTCTTCAAGTAAAACTTTTTTTTTCTGATTTGAATGGTCAAATATGATGGCTGTAGGAAATGTGGAAAATACAAAAAGTAGTAAATAAAAGCATCTATTCAAATATTCCTATCTAACATTATCAATTGTGATCATTTGAGGGAATCCCCCTCCATCCCCGTTTTCAGTGCATTTTTTAAGGCACAGTTGTACTATAGAGCTAGTTATATCACATCATTTTGTATCATCCTGATTATCTCCCATAACTGTCTTCCTGTTCTCTTTTGTCTTAGAGCACCTGGTGAGTCAGAGGCCATGAAGGCTATCTCAGGGCCTTTGCACTGTCTTTCCATTATCTGCAAGGTTCTTTCTCTAGGTAACTACATAGCTTACTCCTTTACCTCCTCTGTCTTTGCCTAAATTTCAGCAAAACTTCTTCTGACCTTCCCACTCAGTTTGCACCTGCACTAGCCAGAATTCCCTGTCCCCCAAACCCCATCCTTTCCCATGGCACCCTGTAGCTGTGGGACCCAACATACCATACCTGTCTGTTTATTATCCACGTCATTATTCTGCTGAATATGCCACTCTAAGCATTAAATTTTGTATACATTTTAAAATAGCTATGTATAGCCCATTCTTTGAAGAGACCATACATGACTATGTTCTACTGCTGGATATTTACATTACATCCAGCATTTTGCTATTATAGATCACATGAACCTGCTATGAATATTTTGTATATAAAGCATTTTCCCATTTTTTAGGCATTAAAAGAAATTCTTGGACATGAGATTATTAGGTCAAAGTAGATTGTATTAAGATTCATTTGGCTGCAAGTCATAGAAACTCAACAACTGGCTTAAGAAAATTAAAGAATCATTGCATGATGTATTTGAGGAATTATTGAGTGAGGCTATTTGAGGAATAGAGGGATAGATTTCAGACAAGGCTGATTTCAGAGGTTCAGTTGATGTCCTCAGGGCTTTGATCTGTCTCTTATCTTTAATGTCCTCTTCCTCTGTGTTGGCTTCATTCTGAGGTAGTCTCTACCCATTTCTGTCAAACTTACCACTAGGGCTCCTGGTTTTGTTCTACAAGCTGTGTAATTGCCTCTTAGTCATCCCCTTCCCAATATTTTTGACAAAATTGTGACAGGTTCTCATTGCCTCAAATCAAATTGTGATGTCTTTGAATCATTCACTTTGTACATGGGACAAATTAATGGGATATATCAGAGTGAGCATAATGTCATCCTGCTTATATCACTTAGTCTGAGAGTAGGGCATGTGTAGGTCCCCAGGGGAGAATCAGTGTGCTCCCACCAGGAGAGGGAATGGATATTGGGCAGGGCACCAAAAATTGTAACTGTGAGTAAAAGACTTTTAAAAGACTCTGTGAGTAAAAAGGAAAATCCAGGATGGCTGGGCATGGTGGTGCATGCCTGTAATCCCAGCATCTAGGGAGATGAGGCAGGAGGATTGCAAGTTCAAAGTCAGCCTCAGCAACTGAGCTAGGCCCTGTCTCACAATAAAAAAATAAAAAGGGCTGGGGATTTGATGCCCCTGGGTTCAATCCCTGATCCCAAAGTGGGGAGCAGAGAGTCAGGGAAAGAGAAAGGACCCCATTGTATTGTAAGAATGCATTTGCATTTTTGGATGTGTAATTCCAGCCTAACAATGGCAAAGCTGTAGAGTTGGAAGACCAGGCCACAGCTCCCTGGGGAGTTGAATGAAGTTCCCCAACCTACAGTTGCATGCGTTGTAGGCTCTTGGTGGTCACCAACCTAAGTGCATGTTGAAATTATGAGGAATGGAGACAGGTTCTACTGTGGATATCAAAAACATTCTTGGAGATTCCTCTAAAGAATTCTGGCAATAGTACTTTCCAGATGAAGCTAGGTTGCTGACATCAGGGGCTTCATTCTAGAGCAGCGGCAGGGTGCATTAAACAGGCCCTGGACCTATACTGCTAGCCTTGGTGATGTCATTACCTTCAGCTCTGTGGGCCCTGTCTGCACAAGAGCAGCCTTCACGGGAGAACTCTGCTTCACTGCTTCCTGGTTTCCCTTCTCTTTGTTGATGTTGCCAGTTTGCAGCATAATTATTTAAGGTTGACAGGTCCCATGTCTCTTGTCCACTGTTGAACCTAACACCTGCCTTACAGGCAATGTGGAACTTTGTTGGTCCCATGGTGGCTTTTGGCTATGCTCAATCATATGTTCATGGAGCTCCAGGGGCCCTTCCATATCATCTCTGCTTTGGGTGGTCGTCCTGGCCCAGGTGGAACTCATTCTTAGCATGTAGGAAGCTGGAAATATCTGAACACCCCATGGTGGTGGGGATATAGTTCAGTGGTTAGAGCACTTGACTAGCATACAAGAGGCCCTGGATATGACCCCCCAGCTCTGCCCCCACCATAAACAACAACAAAACCAAAATGCCCCATGGATTGCCCTGCAGTCTCAGAGAACAGAACTGTTTAAACCCATCTGACCTTGTCTGTTGAGATTATTTATAACCTAGAATTAGGATATATTGTGATGAATTATGGGCCAAAGAAAATGAAGTTATTACTTGATACTCTTCATAAATTCCTCAAAGGCCATCTGAACTCTTCCATTTGAGTCCTGTGCTAATGACTATTTGCTGTTATTTAGAAGCAAACCTGGGGACCTGGCCACAGGGGGAAGCCGTCAGAGCCAAGGCTGTGAGGAGGGCCCTTCAGTGTACCCTTGATTCCCCATGCAATTTTTGGCATTTCTCCTTTTCCATGTCATTAAGGAAATTAGATGGAGGCAATTTATAAGTAAATGATACATCTCTGTTAAGGACTCTTGCATTTTCCTTGGCGCACGGGGGACAGAAGGATATTAATAGTCCACTGTGC
The DNA here is from genome assembly GCA_025594165.1 of Tamias sibiricus. NCBI lineage: Eukaryota > Metazoa > Chordata > Mammalia > Rodentia > Sciuridae > Tamias > Tamias sibiricus. The sequence continues at coordinate 164,568,407 of CM046660.1, read as the reverse complement.
TTCAGGTTATTCATCCACTGGGCAAGTGTAACCCTCACAGCAGGACTCTCCAGTATAATTTAAAGAGTTCAGAATCATAGACATTGGGCTCCCCTGGAGTCAGCGAGTTGGCATTTTAGTAGCCATCTCCTTTGACTTCTGATCTATGAAATGAGTTTCTTGCATGTTTCACTATAATCAAATAAGCGTGCATCTTTTTGAAATCTGTGGACTGCTATATAAATGTCTATTATAAACAAATAACTCAGGTGCAGATATTTTTAAAATCATGGTTTACCATTTATAAAACAGGTGATCTCAAAATGTTGGTGGGCACAAAGCCAGCTTGAACAAAAACAGTGATGCTATTAACTATTACTAAGAGCTCATCTTAGTAATCATTCTAGGAAAAAAAAAAAAAAAAAAGAAAGAGAATGTTAATCTTGGAAAATAACTCATAATACTGAAAAATTAAGGATTTGGATCTTCTTGGGCCCCCTTACAAACCAAAGAATAAAAAGTTTCTGAAAAAATCTATTTAAAAAAATTAAAATAATAAAAAAGAGATATATTTTCACTAAAACAAAAAACAAAAACAAAAACCAGGTGCTCTGTGAGGACAGGCAAGAGGAGCTCTGTTTTGTTTCTGTGTTGTCCTTAGTGCCCAGGCTGGAGGGCACAAGTGGAGACAGAGTGGGAGCTCTGGCCTGACACCTGTCTCTGAATCCCATTTAGATAACGTCTGTGCAAGATCTTCGTGGGATCTTATCAGTTGTGCTGACAAGAAAGCACAGCTGAGATGTTCTAAAAACAGGTCATAAAGGGAAAACCCAGACACCCTCTATGACTTCTATGAAATTGTACTCACTTTAGTTAACAGTGACTGAGCGCTTACTGTAAGCCAGTTTCATAGGGCATCTCTGCAGTGCTCAGGGCAGTGCTGCCACGGATCAGCTACCTCTTTTGCACACGTCGACAGGGTCCTGGAATTAATGCTCTTTGGGACGGTGCAGTGGCCTTTTATACCACCCACCTGCATTGCTGAGAAAGCTACAGCCAGGCACTGCACAGCTGGCTCTGGACTTTCCCTGAGCCAGAAAGAGCAACAGCAGGAACACCAGGAGCTGTTCCTGACAAAGACAGAAAGGTGAGGGGTTTAGTTGGTGGTTGTCTGTCTCATAGCCTGAGCCCTGGAGTGTGGCTGAGTTGCAGGGAGGACTAAGAAATGTTAGGTGCCCTTGTTTTAGTCTCCAATACTGATTGTACCCCATGCTTGTCTTTCTGCTCCTCAGTCTTTTTATAGCAAACAAGGGTTGATGAAAACTCCAGTGTTTACAATTTCAATTGTAACTACATAAGTCGACCAACAAGGCTGTCTTGTAATACCAGTCATTAAATCACAGCAAATGGACTATATTTGCTCCACTTTGGGTCAGGGGACCCCTTTGTGGCTGGGAGCAGGGGCACACAACACAGTGCTTAAGCAGATGGCTTTCTGGAGTCTGTTCTTGGGGATGGGATGGCAAATAGATCCCCAAAAGGGACATTGGGTTGAATGGAAGTCCATATAGGTGCTGACCTCTGTACCTGCCTCCCACCCATCTCCATCTCCACAAGTGCTCACTTGCAGCATCTGGGCTCAGGATCCAGCTGCTTCCAAGCTTTACAGACCCAGAGGTGTTGCATTCCTTGAAGGATAGCTGTTGCTTCTTAAATATGGCTTTTGTTTAGTCAAATTGAGGATAGTTTTTGAAGCTGGCCTTTGCATTGGCACAAAATATAATTAGACAAATGTGCCACCCAGTAGACTTGCACCTCTAATATTTGAATATGGATAAAATGTTTTAAGTAACTGCAGACATCTATTGTTTAATCTGAGATCACTTGTCACTTTTTTTTTTTTTTTTAATACAATAGCTTGCTGATATTTGTTAAACTCCAGTGGGCAAAAACATTTTTTTATATGTTAGCAATAATGTGCACATTAGATATCATTATATTATTAGATAATAATTACCTTATTATGGGAAGAGTTTGGATAGTTGAAGTTTCACTTTGAAAGTTTAACATATTTCCGAGTTCCCCATTCCCACTTTCTAAATTCTCAAAGTCTCCAAAGTCATTTGATTGACAATTACTAAGCATGCTTATTCTGAAGTTGGCCCTTGGGTGCTTCTGAACATGCTGGGGAGGGAAGTTCTTGCAGGTAGAGTTTGGAAATCTTTTACTCTCTAGTTGTTTCAATTCTCAGATTTTTACAAGGACAGTTAATTTTTAATTTTATTCTCTTGGAGCTTTTTCACTGTTTAAAAGGCCATATCAAATGTATTGATATACACACAAGTGAGAGAAATTGTCCATGAGGTTTTAAAATATTCTGAATAATATTTTCTTTCTTTTTAGCTGTCTCCGTTATGAGGTACAGCGCCTCTGCTTTTGGGTTTGCAGTAAGTAATCTGAAATGTACTTTCATGAAATTTTGCACGATTTTCCTAAGCTCATGAGTCTCACCCTAAGCCCTCAAATAAGAGGGTGGTTAGAATGGATAACACACCTTTTATGGAAACAGCTTCTATAAAAAAATTATAATTTAGTAGAATTAAACTGCAAAGAGACTGTATTTCTCAAGCACAATTGGGGGAGTAACCACATTTTTACCAAAGTGGTTAGTTGAGAAGGTGTCTTAGGAATTTCAGCCCTTTTTTTTTTCTCTTCCCGGTTGTGTGTAGACCTGGCCAGTACAGAAGTGATGCATTTGCTGGTGTAGACAGAGGTGTTTGAGAGTTATGATTGTTGCTACTCACATTGGGATAAGCCAGTCTGTAGCCCAACTAGGACTGCTTGGATTCCCGGCCTACCTCCTGAGGGAAGTTGGTCAGAGAAAGCAGGTCTCTTACAGGGTTAGGGTTAGTATGTTGAAGCATTGGGTGACGTTTCCCCATGCCCCTTCAAGAAAGTGCCAGTGATTGTAGTTTTCTGGACGAGCAGTGTGACATGGTGTGATGACTCACAAAAGAGCTCATTTCACATCCCTCCTGAATAGAGGTAGGGTTTCTTGTACCTGAGAGTATGTGTGCATGTTCTCAAACCCAATTCTGCCCTTTGTTTTAAGAATTTAATGTTTGGTGGGCATTGCAGATTCTTTTCAGAATCTTAAGAAAGGATATAGATTGTCGAGAATAATGTGCATCACTGCACACATACCACACACACACACACACACACACACACACACACACATTTTCTTCCTTCTCTTTAGCAAGTCCCCCAAATACCCTCTCCTTCCATCCATTTCTCTCTTTCTCTGCATTTCTCTTATTAAAAAAAAAAAAAGTGCTGAATTTTGTATGCAATGTTGAAGTGTTAGTGTACTTCCTGGAGCCTCTGGGTGACTCCTGTCCTTACCCCTGAACTCAGGTAGAGCAGTCCCATTGACAGCCAGAAAAAGGATTCTCACCCTAGATCTTTGGCTTGTGATATGCAGGAAAATGCTGAAATTATCTTGGTGGCCTTGGGGAAACCAGTGCCACATGTTCTAGAACAGTGTACCCCTGTCCCACATTTCCAGAGTGCTAAGAGCCAGGGGCTGTGACAGCAGAGCCCATCAATAACAGAGGGGCTCTGATGCTGCTACCAGGCCAGCACTTGGGTACCAAGGCTCCAATCTCCCCAAACTTTACCATGAGGATCTTGAATGGCTGCATCAAAACATCCAGAAAGCCGGGCACGGTGGCGCACGCCTGTAATCCCAGCACTTTGGGAGGCTGAGGCAGGAGGATCGCAAGTTCAAAGCCAGCCTCAGCAATGGCGAGGCACTTAGTAACTCAGTGAGACCCTGTCTCTAATAAAATACAAAAAAGGGCTGGGGATGTGGCCCAGTGGTGGAGTGCCCCTGAGTTCAATCCCCGGTACCAAAAAAAAAAAAAAAAAAAAAAAAAAAAAAAAAAAAAAAAAAAAAAATCCAGAAACAGTGCTTCGAATCACTCATTCAGATATTCTGAGTCACAGCACAGTTCTCCTGTGTCTTCATAGTCATGCCCCAGTAACTCTGGAAAACCACTAAAGTCATGTCTCCTTCTTCTAGTTTGATGCCATCCTGGATGTCCTGTCATCAGCGATTGTCCTGTGGCGTTACAGCAACGCGGCTGCGGTACACTCTGCCCATAGAGAGTACATGTAAGTGGATTTTTATCTTTTTCCAGACCACAGAACTCTTGCAAGGGAGACCATGCAATGAGAAGATTCTCAGACTGCCTTTGAAGGCACCTGATGTGATATTAACCATGTGACAAGTCTCTCGTGGGATGGTTAAAAAGATGGGGTGTATCTGTTTAATTCTCTGTTCCCTGCTCTTCAGTCTGGAGTGAATATTTATTTGCTTGTCTTTTCTTCCTCCCTCCCTCCCTCCTTTCCTCTCTTCTTTCCTTTTCTTTCCCAGGACCATACAACATGCTAGGCAAGTACCCTACCACTGATCTATACCCCCAAGCCCCCAGAGTCAGATTTCTGGGTTTTGAGAATCAGTACTTGCTAGCTCTGTACTGCATTCCCTCATCTGGAAAAGTAGGAAAGCAGTTCCTTCTTTATGCATTGTGACAAATACATACAAATGCATGTACATAAATATATTAATTTGTGTGTGTGTGTATGTATGTGTGTGAGCATGTGTGTGTATCAGGGCAAGAGTTTTGCCCTGCCTCTGCAGCTTTTGAATGGTTCAACATAAATGAGCAAATGCCTCCCTGCTGAGGTTTATGATGGTACCTGGAGAAAAGGTATTCTTTTTTAAAAAAAATTAATTTATGTTTATTGTTGCATTATAATTATACATAATAATGGGATTCATTATGCCATTTTTGTACATGCACATGACCTAATTTGATTGATCTCATTCCCATGTACCTTCCCTTTCCCTTCCCTCCTCCTTGCCCCTGATCTGCTTGCTCTACTCAACTGATGTCCCTTTTATTATTATTATAATCTTTTTTAAAAAATATTTTTAGTTGATGGACACAATACCTTTAATTTACTTATTTAGTTTTTTATGTGGTGCTGAGGGTTGAACCCAGTGCCTCACACGTGCGAGGCAAGCGCTCTACCACTGAGCTACAACCCCAGCCCTATAAGCTTAATTAACTATAAATATATGTACAAGTGGGATTAATTGTGGTATATTTGTACACAGACATGGCATTGCCCGGCGCAGTGGTGCACACCTGTAATCCCAGCACTTGGGAGGCTGAGGCAGGAGGATCGAGAGTTCAAAGCCAGCCTCAGCAATGGCGAGGCACTTAGCAACTCAGTAAGACCCTGTCTCTAATAAAATACAAAAGAGGGCTGGGGATGTGGCCCAGTGGTCAAGTGCCCCTGAGTTTAATCCCCGGCACACACACACACACACAAAAAATCATAGACATGGCATAACTTTGTAGATTTTATTCCCAGTACTTCCCCATACCTTGCCCTCTTCCCTTCCCCTCAATCCCCTTTCTCTACTCTATTGGTTTCCAGAAGGTACTCTTGAATGGGATGGTAAGCTGTACTCTTAACATTCCAAGGCTAAGATATCTCTTTGATGCCAGGAGATGCAGACAGTAATGTATTTGAGACTGAATTTGCCTAATGGAAAATTCAAAGATGACACCATATTGAATTTACTAATGAATTTTAGTTTAATTTATTGTTGGTTTTAGGTGATACACAGAAACTTCTTTTATATGTCAAATATTTGTATGTGCAGTAGCCCTTTTAACAAATATTAAGTACTGAATTTGTGATATCATGGATCATTTTGGAGAAAGTTAATTTTTAAAAGTGCATTAATTTGTGGCTTAGAAAACTAAGAAAACAATAGTAAGTACCAAATTAATTTTGTAAAATTTCAAGCAGTGGTTCTGAAATGATCAAAGATAGATTAACACTGGTCTAGCTGAAGGAGCAGCTAATGCTTCCTTCCACCCAATCTGTTATGTGGGTATTTGAGGAATTCAGTAAAAGCAATCTGCATAGCATGAACTATCTCTAGAGATAGTTCATTCTAGAGATAGTTCATGCTTGGATTTCAAGAGCTAGCCACTGTCTTGTCAGAAGAACATGTAATCTTTGGTTCTATAGTTGCACTATCCCATATTCTTGCCACTAATGCAATATTTTAGCACTTGATATGTCACTTGTCCAAACTGAGATGTGTTGTAAGTGTAAAATACCTACCAAATTCCAAAGAATAGTAAGAAAAAAACAATGTGAAAGTTTTATTAATGTTAAAAATATTGATTGCATTACATATTGGTATCAGAATATTTTAGATGTAATAGGCTAAACTATTAGAACTACTTTTTCTTCTGCTTATTTTTAAATGTGGTTTCTAGATTTTGAAAATTATGTGTCTTGCATTCTATTTCTATATATAGGAGAAATGAGAAGGATTTTAAGTAGAGAACTCTTCTCTCTGCCTATTCTTTCTTATTTTAGAGTTAATCAAGAATTTGATTTACAGTTCCAGAAGGAATTGGGTTCAGAGTGTCCTAATTTTTCTTTTCTAACTTGCCTTTTCATCTGATTTTCTTTTGGCCAAAATTATTTTCATGTATATTAGTCACAGCCACAAATTATTGTAGATTTTTCCTTTTCCCACCCCTCTGTGTAGGGAATTGCACCCAGGAAGTGTTCCATCTCTGAACTACACCCCCAGCCCTTTTTAATTTTATTTTTGAGAAAGGGTCTCACAAAATTGTGATCCTCCTGCCTTAGGCTCCTGAGTAAGTGGGATTATAGGTGTGTACCACCACACCCAGCTATTGTGGCTTTCCTGTACAAGTCAGTTTCTCTGTGAATGAATATTGACCTGGTAACCTGGAGGTTTGCCCAGATCAAGTTTCATGACAAGAAATATCTTTGGTTTCATTGTTTTTAATGATCCCCAAACAAATACCATTGCAAAACGTCTGCAAAACGTCTGTATTATTACCCTAAAGGCAAGAACTCAGAGATGGTGCTTTGATAATTCCTAGGTGGTTGTTCATTAGAAGATGCCAATGAATGCACTTGGAAATGTCTGATCTAGGGATTAAAATTATATTCACAATCTTCTATAATGTTGGCTTTCAAGTTTTAATCTCTGGCTTATCCCATGTAAGTTAAAAATTCATGAAATCACTGCTAGCTGAGAAACTGATGTTTGCATATTAATGAGCATAAATGAGTTATGAGCAGCATAACTAGAAAAACCATTGGTTTTCAAGTAGTTGCTGGAGAAGATTGTTAGATGGAAATGGAAATATCCAAGTGGCCCTTGGTTAAGCTTTTTTTATTTTCTGAACTGGACTCGAAGCCACCAAATGAGTTTGAAATTGCCAATGCAAAGAGAATAGAAACATTTTTTGTTCTTGCTTTCTGTTGACTATTCTGATTGTGGATGTGCTGGGTGTTTGATGCTCAGAGGAAGAGAGAGATACCACTTCTGCACCACCACAGAAGAGTAACCCCAATTGTTTTGTTGCATTAAAAATTTATGTTTGGTTAAAAAAAAATCCACATAAATGAAAAGTTGTGCTCCATTTGTGTACAATGAATTTAAATGCGTTCTGCTCTCATGTATAATTAATTAGAACAAACAAAAAAAGAAAAAGGCATACAATTTATCCTCTTAACCATTTTTTAAAACATTTAAAAAACTTATTCTATTTAGATATATATGACAGCAGAATGCATTTTGAGTCATTGAACACAATTGTACACATTGTACACAATTGCAGCACAACTTTTCATTTCTTTGGTTGCACACGATGTAGCATTACATGAAATGTGCAGTCATACATGTACCTAGGGTAATGATGTCCATCTCATTCTACCATCTTTCCTGCCCCCATGCCTCCTCCCCACCCCTCCCCTCCCTTTGCCATTTTTAAGTGTTTAGTTCAGTAGTGTTAAGTATATTCACATCGTTGTGAAACACATACCCAGAACCCTTTCATTTTGCAAAACTGAAACTCTATGCCCATTGAACATTTCTGCATTTCTTTCTCACCCCAGCTCCTGGTAACACCAGTCACTTTCTGGTTCTATGAATTTGACTATGCTAGATGCCTCATAAAGGAGTCATGCAGTCTTCGTCTTTTTGTGACTAGCTTATTTCACTTTGCACACTATCTTCAAGGCTCATCCATCTTTCATTGTTTGACACAATTTCTTTCTCTAAAGACTGAATAATATTCCACTGTATATATATATAGCATATTTTATATATCCATTCATCCACTGATGGGCATTTATGTTGCTTCTGCCTCTTGTTTATTGGGAATAATGCTGCCATGAATGGGTGTGCAAATATCTCTTTGAGAACTTGTTTTCCATTCTTTTGGATATATATTCAGAAGTGGGATTCCTGGATCACATGGAAGTTCTGTCTTAAAATTTTTGAGGAACTTCCATTCTATTTTCCATAGTTGCACCATTTTATAATCCCATTGACTGGTTATTCAACCTCCAATTTTGTCAGTCACTCTTCTGTGAATAATGGATATGGGACAGATGGTGAATCAGGTTTTCTCATGATCTGAGTTTTCAACATAAACATGATAGACAGAAGGACAATGGAGTCAAGTAGGTATGCAAGGAAAGGAGTCATCAAATAGACCAGACTGTCTAAACTGGGCCAGGAGGGATAGGATGACAATGACAAGGTTAATGAACGGTCCTCATAGATTAGAAGTCTCCATGAGGTCAAGAATGTTGGTGTGGAGCCAGGTGCAGTGGCATACGCCTATAATCCCAGTGACTTGAGAGGCCAAGGCAGGAGGATTGAAGGTTCAAATTCAGCCACAGGAAGTTGGTGAGGCCCCAAGCAACTCAGAGAGACCCTGCCTCTAAATAATTTTTTTTTAAAAAGGGGGAACTGAGGTTGTAGTTCAGTGGTTAAGTGTCTCTGGGTTCAATTCCTGGTACACCACCGCCCCCCCCCCCCCCGCCCCACAAAGAATGATTGGTGTAGGGTGGGGTGCTAATCTGAGAGTGAGATGTTAAAAGCCAAGAATTTGTAGGTGTTTCATTGGTGTAGATTCTGGTTTAGAGTGTGGCTGAGTTAGGGTGGTTATAAAAGGTCAGAGGTTTGAGTAAGGCTAGGAGTTGGCTAGATGCTCCATCTGGAATTGAAGTTAACAGGAGTGTTCCAGATTTGGGGAGCAGATACAAGCAGTAAAGTAGGTGCTGCTGTCATCAGTAAATGAAGGTGGGCCAGGAGGTTGAAGGTAATGAAATAAAGGAGGTACAGTGAGCGGCTGAGTCTGATAGCAACAGGCAGTGTTGCAGGAGGAAGCGGGAGAAATGGTTTGAAATTGGTTTCTGGCAACAAAGAGACTTTGAAACTGAGCAAGAGAAAAACTGCCTCATCTTTGAAGGTAGGAACAACAGCTTCCTCACTGGAAAACCAGATTATCACCAGGGCAGGAAGGTAAAGGGAGCGATCAGAACAGAGCTCGAAGGTGTGGAGACTGGGGTATGAGGAGAGTGCTTGGTGGGAAGGTTCAGGGCCATGCTGGGGGAGGGAGTACAGAGGACCTGGGGACAGGGACAGGGTGGTAGCATTGGCCCTGTGCCAGTGGATTGCTATGCAGCTACTCAAAAGAATGAAGCAGTATTTGTACACTTACATTGTGAGCACCAAGGTTCATTAAGTAAAGAAAGCATGGTGAAAAGTAGTGTCTGTGGTCTTTTCTCACTGGTTTTAACAAAAATGGTTCATATTCATGCATGCTTGCTCAGGCATATAAAAGATCTGTGCAGGGATACAAAGGAGACTGGCAGCAGGATCGCCTTCCCTCTAGCAGAGGGACGGGGGACAGAGGCAGGAAGGAGATGTTTTCTTTATGTCCTTTAGACCAGAGCTGTCCGATAGACTGCAATGCAGAATGCTCTATATCTGTGCTGTACAGTCTGAGAGCCACATGTGGCCATTGAGCTTGTTGCATGTGGCTATACTCTCTGGGGAACTGGATTTTTAACTTTAAAAAATTTAAATAGTCATGTGTGGTTAGATGCTACTGTACTGGATAATGAATGCCTCTTTAGTTAGATATCTCTCTCTCTCTATGTGTGTGTGTATGTATGTATATGTGTATGTATATATGTATGTATACATACACACATTTTTTAATATTTATTTTTTAGTTGAAGTTGGACACAATACCTTTTATTTTTATTTATTTATTTTACGTGGTGCTGAGAATCAAACCTAGGGCCACACATGTGCTAGGCGAGCACTCTACCGCTGAGCCACAACCCCAGCCCTCAATATATACTTTTTTTTTTTTTTTTTTTTTGTGGTACCAGGGATTGAACTCAGGGGCACTTGTCTACTGGGTCACATCCCCAGCCCTTTTTTGTATTTTATTTAGAGACAGGGTTTCACTGAGTTGCTAAGTGCCTCGCCATTGCTGAGGCTGGCTTTGAACTCGCGATCCTCCTGCCTCAGCCTCCCAAAGTGCTGGGATTACAGGCGTGTGCCACCGCGCCCGGCTTCAATATATACTTTTTAAACAGAGTTTTTAATAAATCAAAGACATGGGGCTGGGGGTATAGTTCTGTGGTAGAGCACTTGCTTAGCATGCCTGAAGCCCTGGGTTCCATTCCCAGCACCGGGAGGAAATAAATATATATATCAAAGCATAGAAAACTTGGAAATGAGAGGAAGATATTGAGGGAAGCAGGGAGGTGCTGCAGGTGGAGGGTGTGGGCAGAAATTAGTGTACGAGGAACTTGGCAAGGTTGAATGACACGGGGAATTTTACGCCTGCCTTCTTAGCCATTCTCAGCCCTGTGTACCATGTAAGGCCACAGGAAGGACAGCCTCCTGCTGCTGTCAGCTGCCAGGGCCATCGGGATGCTCGCCACAGATGGTACAGCTTGATGCTCTTTGGGAGCCTCTGACATTTTGCATATGGTTGCAGCACAGGTGGGGTCCCACAAAGACGCCCTAGCCCCAGCTGTCTCTTTGGGCGATCTGTCAGCTCATTGAGACAGAGGGGTGGAGGCAGATGGAAGGCATTGCTCACCTTTCCAGGCTTCTTATTCTGCAACAGAGTCAGCCACGCAGCCGCAGCCAGAGAGGTTGATCTTCCGTTCCAAATGTACCTGCAGATGGCATTTCTAGCACACTGGAAAGCAAGTTTGAGAGCTCTGGAATGGATGCTCTTAGAGACGCATAAATCCTTTGTGTGTCCTCTCATGTGAAATAAATGGGGTACGCTGGTTCTTACCCAGGGAGCTTGCTCTACTTTCTTTTCCAATTTGCTGAGCTAAACTCCTTGGCCTCAAAACTACCGGTTGACAGGATTGCTTGATGATAGCTTTTTGGTGACTGACTTCGGCAGTGCCCTTTCTGCTTTTGGAAACAACTTCAAAATTTAAAAAGAAAAGTAACCAGTTCAGTCAAGAAGATGATGGATTGGTAATTTGCTTCTGGTGCCTGATCTAAATGGACTGCAAAGGCAATGATATATACCAAGAACACATTAAAATAGTATCAGTCTCCCCGACTTCTCATGGGGTGTTTGATCTGGCCCTAACTCAAAGACTCTGGGGAAGTGAATCCCATTGACTCTATATCTCTGTAGTGCTCTTAACTTTATAAAGCTCTTCAATGTGTTTTAGCTCAAGAGCAGAACCTGAACTAGAAGAATAAATAACTTCAGAGATGCCCTCAATGACTAGTGAGATCTGAGGCAGAAGGCAGAGCCTTTATGGCAGGACATGAGCTCATTTACCTTAAATAGTTTGGATTTTATCTTACCTGAAGGCAGAAGGGAATGGTCTACAACTGGCAAAAGCCTTTGATCCATCAAAGGACATGTGAAGCCTGCCAGGACACGGACATGACCCTAACAGGTTGTGCATTATGGGCGGGGTGTATTTGAGGAAGGAGTGTAGACTTGGTCCCATTGAGAATTGAACTGTGTCCCCCCCAGAAAGATATATTGAAGTTCTAACCCACAGCACAAAGAATGTGATTGTATTTAGAAATAGAGTCTTTGCAGATGTCATGAAATTAAGATGAGATCATTCTCCATTAGGGTATCCCTAATACAGTGTGACTAGTGGCCTTAAGAGAAGAGATAAGAGAGACACATGCAGTGGACAGCTATGTGAGATGCAGGCAGAGATTGGAGTGGGGTATTTATAAGCCAAGGAACCAGGAAGGATAGGTTTAAAATGACCTGATGACACCTTAATTTCAAACTTCCAGCTTCCAGAAATGTAAGACAATGCATTTCTCTTTAAGCCACCAAGTTTGTGGTGCTGTTAAGATTGTCCTGGGAAACCGATACAGATCTTAAGAAGAGTCCTCCATCAGGGCTATGCTGTCTCTCATCAGCTCTCTACTTAACTAACTAGCTTGTTAATCTTTTGAAACCTCAGCTCTCCTTTCTGTGAAAGGGAAGGAGAGTCACGGCAGTGGCCAGATGCTTTGTGGTTAAATGAAGCCTGGCATTGAATGTGACTTTGATATAGGCTCAGAAATGTTAGAGGAATAATTTTCCATCCTTAGAGTTTTGGAAATGTTTTCATTTGTTGTACTAAAATGGCGTGACACTATCTGCCCCTATTGTTTTTATTTTGCTTTTCAAGAGCACAGAATAAAAGAATCTACAAAGAAAAAAATTAAATTTGAAGCGGACACTTTTGCATATCTAGAAAGTTGCTTTGACTTGAGGATATTGTGGGGGGTGGGTAAGTAGTGAAGGTGATAAAACATTGTTCCTTGATTTCTTAATCTCATCCCCCTCCAAAGAAATGTGATTTGTATGGGGCAAGTCAGAGTAGTACATGATATTATAAAGAGTTGAGGCAATTCATAAAGGTACAAAGAATGTATTAAAACTCACTAGTTACAGAGCATCCCAGGGAAAACTAGAGCTAAGGTCT